>JAOPJO010000111.1:18431928-18448947 GCA_027123675.1 Molva macrophthalma
GTGCGCCGATAAAAGCCGGTGGGGGGGGGGCAGGGGTTTTAAAATGGCAGGGGTTTTAAAATGGCAGGTGTTTATACATACCTGTGCGGCCTCAGAGATTGATGGGCACCCTCCATAGAAAGGCGGAGTAATCCGAAATACATTCCCTTGATTTGGATCGGGAATTATTCGATAAAAAAGTAATTATAAGAAGAAAAACAAAAATGTATATGAAGTATCTGGACTGTGGCGGCACCCGCGGGCCACATGCTTGTTTAAACCATGCAGAATCCCGTGGGCAGCAGTAGCAATGAGTTCAGGTCATGAGGGTCATCCCAGTCCTCAGTCTTCAGAGCTTTGCTGCAAACACAAGAAAGTACATTTAATCTCCAAACTCTGGATTCACTGGAACAACGCGTTTAAATCGTCAAAATAACAACAGGCGGGCAAAGTGTTCCAGATCCAGGATTAAACCCTTATAATGAACGGTTTACAGAAAACACATAAAAACAGGTTTGGCAGATTATTAGTGCCTGACAAAATGTAGAATTGTGCCAGAGAAAGTTCAAGCAGCCAAGTTACGCCTCGCTAGTGAAACGAGGACTGTTGGTTGTTGACACTACAGTTATTCCACAGCCTCACCTAAAGCTGCAAGAAGGAATTTGGCCTACCCCTCCATCCAACCCCTAGCACAACAGATTTCCACTGATAGTACTCCACGGCAAAGGGGAAAGCAGCCTTTTTTCTCCAGTTTAGCATTTGTTACTGTTTTTACCTCTGTATTCAGCGTCCAGTACTATAACGAGCAAAGCTGTGGAAAACAAAACCGGCAGGATCAGAGCTAAGTGAAAAGGTTAGGACTGCTGAGAGTAATCTTTAGAAGCAGCCTTCAAAGCAGGGACTCCCCACAACCACAAGACCTTTGGGGTACAAAAGGGGGTCGATGGGAGATTCCATTAAATGACAGCGTGGAGGATAGTGTTGTTAAAAACCCAGATTTCTAGTGACTTATAAAAAGGTAACAAACTCAGCAACGAAAACACAAGCAGGACTTGAGTATAACCAGGCTAGGCTATCTAAAACAAAAAGACATTACCTTTAAAGGCTCTACTCTACAGCCTTGCTCTAGAACAATATATGAAATATAGCAAACTATCTCTAAAAGATAAATTGCACTAAAATGCATCTGCTGTTTCTAGCCTCTTCACAACTATTAAGGCAAGCACAAAAGCTTTACGTCACAAAAGGCAGGCTCAGCAGACACATCCACATCCTACCTTGGCATCCACATTTGTCCTCCACACAATTACTCTATGCACTTGTTTGTTCTAAATAGAGAATCTGTGAGAGATAAACAAGATCTGCTCAACAGCCATCTTTAAAACAGCCCACCTTCAGGCTCACACTCAACCTACAAGTTATATTTACCCCCTACAAGTGTGGGCCAAGGCGAAAAATCAATGACAACACAAGTGATCTACACTATGAAAAAGCAAAACATTGTTAGAATACAATGGTTTAAGCGCACTGGGCCACCAGATAAATGCATTCGTAGTTCTATCGTTTTTGAGTCAATGGCTTGAATATTAATTTTGCACATTATGCATAAATCATGTACGTTGTGCATGTATGTTGGATAATAAAGGAGCTTTAGGCCTAAATCAATCCATAATAGTGAACCTTTTAACCTAATGCAATTGCATTTCAGATAATATTATGGCATTATTATTTAAATAAAGTGTTGTAGAATATTGTACCATATATACTACTTGAGATTTGTCACACTTAATTCCAGTATAATGCTGCTTTAGAAGATAAACAAAGTAAAGTTATCTCACTGGATTTCTGTAATAGTCTAACATTGCGTAACTACACATCTTCGCCTAGGTACCAGGCCAGACAGGTCATGTCTGTAATAGAAACATGTGGTAACTAGACATGTTCGCCTAGGTGACCCCCCACACGATAAGGACAGGTCATGTCTGTAATAGTCAAACATGAAGTAACGTTAGCAAGACATCTTTGGCTAGGTAAGCCCCCACAAGATAAGGATAGGTCATGTTTGTAATAGACATGCAGTAACTATTTACTTTGTCGAGGTAACACCAAACATGATAAGGACAGGTCAGCGACAAATCAGCGAACAGGATTATCGACACACGGTGCCAATTCTGAGAAGTCAGGTCACCTTCTGAGATTAGCTAATTTTGCGTAATACAGATTTGTACAGATAAGAGCAGTACACCAACATTGTGGTTAGTGCAATTAATGTGCACATGACGCCTACAATATAACCAATATCGCCAGTTGTCAGTAACATTACATTAGCTGGCCGGGTGTTGAGCCCAGTAGTTTGTCATGAAACCACATTTTTAGGGGTTGTCTGCATCCAACGTCCACAGCAAGTTTTTAAATCAAGTCATTAAATTACAATTTGTAAAAAACGAATATGGTTAATATATAAGGTTGTCTTAAACGGGAGATACACAGCGATCAGAGCGACGTCCGCCTCAGAGCAAACGCCAAAATGCTATGTGGCTACAACCGCTAACGTTTGCCTTTGCTAATAAGTTAGCCTAAATAGCTAAATACGTTTTCAGCGAATTATCCATCTCACGGGTGGGGAACGCAGCCTAACTACTCGGTTCCGGTTGAAACGGTGGAATAACACCAGTGACACCACGCATTGCCTTATATTAGATCACCGTGAGGAGCCGTAGGGTTCTCCGGGGAGTACATCACCAGTGACAGAGGAACGAGCCCTCCTCGGCGGGCGGAGTGTGGAGGAGCAGGCCCGAGCAGAGCAGCTGTCAGACGTGGAGCCCCATCCCGACCACGGGCGGCTCGAGACCGGGGGGGGACGCTCCTGCTGCAGCCCGTCGTGCGTAATACCGAGGACGTCGTCGGTTCGCTGTTTTATTTACCAGAAGGACAACCGCTGTTGTTATGATTATTCTCTGATCTGAGAGGGATCACCGTGATCCCTTTACGCTGGCACGGCAATGGAAGCGCGATCACCGTTTCCTTCCGTCTTCCGTGCCGAATAAGAGTAAAGGAAAAAGAAAACATTGTGAAAACAGCGGCCATTCCGAAACTGAACAAAAGAGTGGGTTCTCAGGCCGTCAGAACACACTACCGCCTCACGCACTGAGGAATAAGGTGGATGAATGTCGTGTCCATAACCTTCTCAATTAAAACAAAGCTCGACGCAGGGCGAAACACTCGATCGTATCTATAAATCTAATGTTTTACCTTCAGAGGTGTGACTCCGCCATCCTTGCTTCCTCCTTTTTCCTACTCTGCTGCTGCTCCTGTACCTCCCCTACCATCACATTGCGTCACTCGCACGCCTAACCAATGTATCACGAGACCTTCTTGAATTAGGGTTTTTAGACAATTGTACATTTAATGTATAGGATTCATAAACGCAATGGGTGTCAAAATTGAAACACTAGGAAACAGTAGCTATAACCAAATCCCAAACCCATTAAAAATGGGTAACAACACATTTTCCCACATTTGTTATCAATGTGTGAATTGGGATATTTTCCCAAAAGAAAATTAACTCACAATATACCCGTAGCCTATGCTTTCTTGTTAAGCGTTTTTAATTCTTACCTGGTCCTAGAGTTAGTGTCGTATCTTCCCTGACACTATATGTGTTTTACAGGTACAGCAGTTACTTTACAGGCCTACTCCAATTGTTTTATAGTTAGTAGTTATAGTTATAGTAGTAGTTATAGTTATACTGAAGGTCAATTATACGAACTCTAGGCTACTGTGTCAGTACACATTCGATGTAGGCCTATTTGTATGTTACTTTATAGGCGTCAAAGCACCTTAAAGCATCTCAAAGCACCAAGGTATAGGTGAAACTCCCGATGAGCCAGCGATGGATGGCAAGCAATGTTAATAAACTGGACATCTACAATACTCACCGTTACCTATTTTTATTCGGACCAACAAAGTCAGCTAATAAAATGCATTATGTTAGAGTGGAACGAAGGCCCTGGAATTAAATATTAATCTGTCCCATATAAAAGATTAAAATCATTTTTTTCGATAGCAAATTATTTGAGGGTTTTACTATATTTTAAATTGTCTGATAAAATAATGAATACCGTGTATCATCTATCGCCTATAGATGGCAGTAGAGCAACACACAACCGTACAAACCCCAGAAGAAGGAAAGTCTGAGTTACGGAAGTGTTGGCTTGGCAACCTTGACAACGCTTTGTATTTGCAACAGGCTAGTAAAACCTGCTACATCTGATAAACAGGTAAGATAACCCGTTGTATTAACAGTTCAAATGTACAATTTGAGTAAACGGGGTCATCTCTTCACCCTTGTAAACACATTCAATCGCAGGATTGTAAATGAACACATTCAGTGCGTTGCTTTATCTTCTCGCTCAGCATTGAAAGGGCAATAAGCAATGCATCCTCGTATTTTAAAGTACCTTACGACAATAGATTGTGTTGTCCGAGATGTGATGATATTAATTTGTCATATCGACTTTCAGCCGTCGCACACACGGGAGACAAAATGCCAGAAGTCAAGTCAATATTCAGAGAGGTTTTACCTAAACAAGGTAAGTAGCAGTAATAACCAATATATTTGGACTAGGTCAGCATCAGTATTGTAGAGATTACTAGTATTGTAGCCCACTTGTAGGCCTAAACTGCAGTTATGTAAACTAGTAATATTGGAATTATCAATTGACGATCCGCATCACATAAAATGGGGACAGGAATGGTTCGGGTGTCGGGGTGTTTAGCTTGCAGCTGAAAGGTTATAGGTTCAAAGCCCAGGGTGTGCAGCTTACCCGCACCCGGTCCATGCATCTCAAATTCAGCGGTTTGTAGTTAAAAATCTCTCCTTAATTACTGAATGGGAAATAAAACCAACTGTGCAAATCTAGCCTATGTTTTAGGCCTAAATAAAAAAATAAAATAAAAAAAATATATATTGATGAGCAGAGACCCTAACATAAAACCCTGTGATGTTTTATTTTCAAATAGGATCTCAAAGTGTTAATAAAACCATATTATGTTGCTCGCCAACAGGGCAGCTCTCCATGGAGGATGTGCCTACCTTGGTGCTCTGCAAGCCCAAGCTGCTCCCTCTCAAGTCGGTCACGCTGGAGAAACTGGAAAAGATGCAGCTGGAGGCTCAAGAAGCCATTAAGCAGCAGGAATTAGCAGCCAAGCAGACGCAGTAGATCCCTGCTACCTTGAACTTTGTCGAATGGTGGACGGCATAACCTGCTAGGCTATTTGAAGTGGAATGTACCCAACGGTAATTAGTGACGTTATTACACGAAGCTTACCAAGTACCCTGCATCTTACTCCAGGAAAACGAGTCTTTACACTAATAGTTGTTGTTTAATGAGTGCTTGCTTGATTGACTATCATGTTTTGCTTGTAAATTTGATGCAAGACAATTGCACTATTATAAATGTGTGTGTCATGTTTGTACATGTATTTTTGTATCTGTATGGTGGCGCGCACATGAGTAAAGAATAATGCAAGTAAATTATTCGTTTTAATTGTTTTTGTCTTTGGCTCTTTTGTTGGTGTGTCAGACACGGTCAAAGACATTTGTTATGTTTTATCCATTTATTGAACAAATAAGAAGCTGGACTTGACTTGGTACAGTTCACACACCAGTATTCCCCAAATATAAAAATAGACACTCTGGACACAATTTTTTAACTAACCTTTTTTCCTTTAAACCGTGCTTGTTGCTTTATAACGTTGTTGCTGTGAAACTGGCGTTGTAGGATTTAAGGAGTAGAGGGAAAATGATAAATCAAGCATTGCATTGAGGCAGCAACCAGTAGAGGGCGGTGTTGCTTTAAAGAAATAAGCCCCCCCCACCCCCTTTATACAGCTCTTTAAACAAACAGGAATTTCTGTACAAACAATGCTTTTAGAAAACGAAAATGAGTGGGAGTGAAATCAATGCTTTACAAAACGACATGGAATAACATGAACTCCGGTGTGGCACTTTATGGGTTAGCTTACATATTAGGTATATAATTATATTGAAAACATGTTTAGGAAAAGTTCTCAAAAGGTCTTCAGCTTCAATAGAAAGTGCCTTTTTTTTACCCTCATCTTTTTCAGAAATGAACACTCAACAGTTAGGAAAGCCACGTTTTTCTAACCAACCATTATGACAAAATATGTTTCAAGAGATTGGTAGCTTTTATCTGCTCTTTTTTTGGAGGAAATCTGGCACAAAAACAGGCTCTTCAAAAGCTCTCGAGCTTCAGGCATCCTCCATCCCCCTCGCTCACAAATCTCTTACGGCCCCTGGAGGAAAACACCAAAAACATACTGTTGATTTGCTTTAAAGCTAGGGTAGGCCATTTATTTTGGAAGCATTTTGTGTCACATATTTAATTTATTTACATCCCGTCGGCAATCAAAAACTCAATGCGCTCACAAAAAAAAAAAATATATATATATATATATCCCGTATCTGTGTCAGGCCTGTATAAGCCAATCATTTCATTCGGCCTGAATGAAATGATTGGATGGCCTACCTGTCAGTATACCTCCCCACCCGGCTACCTGCACTCTGCCCACTCATTGCGCATGACCGGAGTCTTCCCCAAGGCTAGGCAGACCTGTTGCTTAAGCTAACCTGCTCGTCATGTGTTTTGGGGGAAAGGCTTTGGAAGGAGGCCTTAAGGGAGGGGTGGGATTTTTTTTTCGGTTGGATACTTTCAAAATCTAGCTTACCCTGGCCTACCCTAGATTTAAGCAGAGGATTGAAATATTCAGATGTGATGTAAAGACTGCCCTCATATGGTTTCCCCAACGAATACAGGCAATGTGTACTTACCGACAGGGGCAAATGTCCCTTAGGTTTTTATCGATGACACCTGCACTGAAACTCTTGTCAACAAACAGCTCCAAGATGAAGTACGCCCGGGGAACGTCTATGTTGATTTCGGCAATGTCCATGTAAACTCTTTCATAACCCTATGAGGATCACATTCATGTCAGTTCAATGTATCCTGCACAACAAGATGGAGGACAACATGCAGATGGCCATTCTCAGCAGTAGTTAACATTGCGGTTTACAAGGTGGCCACTGGGTGGCGCCTTACCCGTCTCATTTGGTCCACCGTTATGACTGTGGACACCCAAAGACGTTTCAGCAGCTGCAGAACCATTTTGAACGTCTTCTCTCCTTTGGACTCCAGGACCATGACTAGTGCCTTTTAAAATTTCGGATTAGCAATATTAATGGGTTTTATCGTCCACAATGTTTGCATGCCGGTTTCATTGCCTGTGACCCTGTACATGGTGACTAGCAAGGCAGCAGTAACTACCTAGGTTATCCGTCTACACGTGAGCATAGCTTTGTGCACTGCTTGGTAGTTACCTCGTAGACAAACTCGTGGTGGAAGTGTGGCACCTCCAGCTCTCTCAGGCATCTCTCTGCCTCCTTGCCGTCCCCAGACAAGAGATACTCCTTCAGCAGCAGGTTCATCTGACGGCACAGAACCACCAGGATGAACATTAATACGCCTACTTCCATATTTACATTATAAATCAGTGTGCCATTCGCAGACATCCAGTACATTCACGGAGGTTATTGAAAAACAATTTTTTTCAAACTGCTGTCATTTCTCTGATAACAAATCCCAAGGACAATATCTTAAAGTAAAGTAAACGTATCAGATAGATATACCTTAATAGAGGCATGCATAGATGATCCGTAAATTATGTGTAGGGGTAAGTGAACAGTTTCAGCTTGAAATCTTTAAAAAATGCTCTAGGAGGAGGGGCGACGTGCCATCCCCATGGTTACGGACCACGGCAACTTTGTGATACTTTTTTTTTTTTTCTTTTGCTTATACGAGTTATCATTACCGTTAACACCGGTTTTTCTATGCATTACACCATTATGTTATTATTGGTGACAAAATAGCATAGGTTACCACGTTTCAGATCAGAGACAACGCCCTTAAAAACACAAAAACACCCTTTCGGTTTGGCTTTGTAGGCCATGTTTGTTAGGAACGCCGCGCCTCACGATGACATCGTCTCACGGTGCCTTCAAATCCGCGTCCCGCCAGGGACGGAAGTCGACCTACGACCTCACCTCTTTGACGAGCTCCGTGACGGACCTCTGGCCCCCGCCCGACCCCCACAGGTTGTCTATGCGTAGACCCCCCATGCTCATCCTCAGCAGCACCGCCGCGCGGTCCAGCGCTGCCCTGGAGGAAGGGAGACGACACCTTTGTGAGTTAGTCCCGGGCCTATGGCTAAGCTACGACCAGTTGCACAGGTTCATTCTTCTTTAAACCAGCTTTTGTACACGAGACTATGGACTCAGTCAACGCGTGGTCACTAGGGGGAGCACTTGTCAATCATAACTTGAACTAAGTACCAAGAAGAATATAAAAAGGCAAATTCGGCCTTTGGTACCGCAAGTAAATGACACACTTTACGTCGGCGTACACATGTTTCAATGTGATTAACGTGAACTGTGTGATTATATCCTTTTATATTGCCCAGCCCTAATCTCTTGCTGCACAGGGCTGAGGTCAGGGCATGCCCTGGGCCCCTCCCATCGTTCATTTAACCGTACTATGGTCCCCTCCCAAAAGCAAAAGCTGATTGCGTCAACTGAAAGAAAACAACTTGCACACAGAGACATGAACAACACACCTTGCATGTTCACAGTCAACTTTGCCTTTGTAGCCCTCGATGTAACTCTTGGACAGAATCTCATCCTTCACAGCGCGTGCAATAAACTGGCCGACCAGCTGTGAAACAAAACAAAAGTCAAAAGGGAAGTAAGTTTCAGAAACAACTAAACAGAATCCCGTCAGCAACCACTAGACGAGGAGCAGAGCCGTCCGAGGACGTGGTTCTGGCCGTTCTGGCACATGAATCTGAGCAGGTACAGAGCGAGGAGAACCCCCGCAGCTTGTGTTTCAGGTAATCAGACGAGGAATGTGCAAGGCAGCCAATGGGGTTTATTGCATGCTTCAATTAAGCACGAAAAACCTGAGCCCATCCCATGTGAAAAATGGCTTGAAGGGCAACTCTCTTGCTGGTCGTCTCAAGGAACCGGGACGGAAACCATTGGGAGGCATGACATTGCAAAAGGGCTGCGGTTGTAAACTGCAGGTTAGAAAACCAGGAGGCCCCTGACCGCCGCCTCAGCGTACACGTGTTGATGTTTACAGTGGTGTTCGTGCATGGTCGCGTGGTTTTGTTTTTGAAGGGAAACAAAAAAGTGCACGATTTTGCTTTTCCTCGGCAGGACAAAGGCTGCGCTCGGCCTCATCCACTGATCCTACAAACAACAAGGGGGAAGCTTCATCTCATCTGAACTGTGGTGGCAACTCGACCGCTGCGCACACACATAAGAGAGAGAGAGGGGGGTGCGTGTGCGTGTGTGAAACGAGAGCGAGAGCAGGCGGAACAGCGAGAGAAAGTGAGACGGTGTGAAAGAAGGGGTGGGGACAGAGCAGGGATGAATAACCCCGTTCAGCCTCATACGCTGAGCTAGCGTTTTTGCAGACAATGGCAAGAGATCTCATGTCTGCGCCGGCTGAAAGGAAAGAGCTGAAATACACACATAGGGAGCTGGGCCGCACGTCCACACCGTGCCTCCTCTGTGCTGAACCACAGGCCTGTTGGTGTGTGGGCTCGCGTGACTCAAGCACATCCAAGATGGTGTTTAAAACCGCCCCCCCCCCCCCTCCGATTCCACACCGCGTTCAAACTGAAACGGCGGCTCGTCAGACGTGCTCTTTGGGACACCAAATCGTTTTTCAAAGTAAATGCGTTCATCAAAACACACAATGCAATGTTGCGTTTAGCGAGCGGTAATGGGATTTTGGGAAGCGTCACTTATTTTCAGTGAAAACGCTTTTTTTTTTTCTCTCTCTCCCTTTCCACAAATGCTGTTCATTGAAAATAAGCGTCACCAAATTTGAAAATACATTTTCAGTCAACCTACAACGTTATTTGCCGCTGCTCTAAATCAAAACACAAAGCTAGTCGTTAACGGCACCGCCGGTCCCCCTACGACAAGTGCCTCACCTGGGGGGCTCCGGGGGTGTCCAGCACCAGGTCCGGCAGCTCACACAGCAGTTTGTCGAAGGCGCTCTCCACATCGCTGCAGGTCAGCACGGGCCCACACAGGTCAGCCAGCAGCCTGGAGGTCAGCTCCCGGTGGCTGGCCTTGGCCTCCAGGGCCAGCGACACCGCCAACATGGGCACCCCGCTCCGCATGGGGCCCAGGTTCAGCTCCCCCAGCAGCTCCTGGAGACGGCCATACAATGATTACTGTTATGAAGCGGTTTGTTTTATTAGGCAGGGACAGGACAGGGACAGGACAGTACAGTAGAGGGACAGTACAGTACAGGGACAGGACAGGGACAGTACCCTTCAATGTGATTTAGCCAAGAGGCTCATTTAGACATGAAGTGCCCAGGCAGGTCAACAACATAACTTTCAATAAAGTTAGAACAAAGTATACATCAAAACAGGACATTATATTATACCCATATTCCGGGCAAGACGGATACGTTGCCCAACATTTTGCATTGTTCTCTTAAAGAAAGTGTTGTTCTTTGACCATATTATATTATTACGTAATACTAGACTTATTTTGAATCATTATCTACACATAGTTTGGTATTTTGTGTTGGGGTTCAGAATACTCTTTTCCAAAGAATGGTATAGTCTTACCATTCTTTGTCCCCCAAGTGGATTTCTATATTCCTCTTTACGAAACCATTACTTGTTCCTATATGGAGACTCAATGACTCTGTGTAGCCAACAGTACAGTGAGTACACTGCACCTCCCCTTCACCACTGATAGCTCTGTTTACGTGACCACCTAATGGTTTACCCATTACTAGTGAGAAGAGCCGGGGCCAGCGAGTCGTTCTGCTGGGCGGTGCAGGGTTACAGCGCCAGGTGGGGGACTTACCGCTACTTCATTTGTGTCTCCGTGCTCAAAGTATTCCTGCACTATCGGAGTAACGGTCTTCCCAAAGTCCCTCTCTTCCAGCGGGGGGACCACCGTTTCATACACACAGTTTTCCTGAAGTGAACGAAAGTCAAGTTTTCAAGCATGTCCTGCTGTGTGGTCGTGAAGAACATACTATCTTCAGGTGTCCCTCTGGAGGTCACCTGACGTAGATGCGTGTCGTCTGTGGTGTACCTGATCTTCGTCATAGTTGGGGTCCTTGGCGTCCACCTGCTCCGGCTCATATACCTCCCCGGACCGACCCCACACGCCCTTGCCTCCGCCCCCACCTGCGGACAAAGGTCAACAACAACGATGACGACGACGACATCGTCAGGGGAAATACAAAGACCTGTGCCAACACCAGGGTGTGTCATGCTGTACACATGTACACAAGCTGAAGGCTGGCTTGAGCGAGATGGTAATGTTACATAACATACCCAATGAGCCAAGTAACATGCATGCTAACTATTTTTCTCCACACCCCTGCCTGGAGAGAGAACTGAAAATAGGCTCTGGTACATTCTGCACCCACGCAGGTGTGTAGGTGTTGCACACTGACATTGTCAGGGCTAGCGCTATTAAAAAGAAGTGATTCATATGAAGATAGAGATGGGCATCAGAGCACATCAGTTAACTATGGGGTCATTGCATCAACTTTCTCTCCAAGGTGGTCATCATCGGACACAAACACAAGTCAATCATCTCTTTTGGTACCAAACGTCAGGTTGACCTAAAACTCTTATTTTGTAAGCCAAACGCCCTTTTGGCCTACAACTGCAGGCTCCACAGGTGAGAAATCCCTTCCACAACTAGGAAAGTCCACTCTGTGGCATAATTGCAGCCAACCTGTGGGCCAGACACCAAAGGATTGCCTTTAAGTAGGTGTGAGCTGTTCAAGATCACAGCACCATTTGTTTCACATGCTAATTGGTTTACAGCTAATCTCAGTTCCAGCCGTCCTCCTATGTTAAAGCAGAAGCTCTTCAGGGAGACGGAGCACGGGCCGTGCTCCGTTTCCTGTTTCGTTCTACCCGAGCGAACTCATTTGCGTGGGTGGATGAAGCTTTATAGAAGGGGGTTTTGACACGTGTATTTCTACTGTGGCTCGTCTACATGGTGTTGGTTTGAAACCTTGACGGGTAGCTTCCTACGGTTTGGTACCGCTGGTCGAGTCTGTGTTCGCCTACGGCGCTTACAGATCCTCACATCCAGCAACACGGTCGGTCGAAACAAATACAACGCGAAAGCAAGCTAAACCCAGATCTCCGCTGGTCTGCCATCAGACTTTAGATATGAATCGGAAGTCTGATTTGTGAGACTAGTCTACAGCTGATGGCACCCCAGCCACGCATGGGCTGGCACCTCACGCTTCCTGCTAGGGCTTCAAAGCAGAAAGAAATGCTAATTCGTTGTGACCTGTTGTTGCTTTAGACGTGCTACTTTGAGTTGCGCTGCGCTATCTGACAGAGCGCACCAGCGTCACCAAAGCTTCCATCGAATCTTAAATCTTTCAGATACTAAAGCGATACAACATTATTACAAAATCATGTAAAATAAAAAGGACTGCGTCTTAAGACTGTATTCAGGCACCTTTCTTTGGCAGGCCTCGGCCCTTCCCAAGACGAGACTTTCTGTCCAGCAGCTTGCTCTTCGGGCTGGTGGAGACCACCCCTGATCCCTTGCTGGGATCGCCACCATCGCTCAGAGAGTCCCCTCTTCCAGAGTCCCGGGACGAGTTCTTCCTCAGCCTCCTCTTGGCCTTGGCCTTCAGACGGGCTTCGTGCATGCTGCTGCTGGAGACCAGCCAGTTGCCATTGATCTCGTTGTTGGCGGCGTTGATGTTTTTGCTGGAGGGCACTGTTCCATTCTCCTCTTCCCCAGACAGAAAGGAGTCGCTGAGGTCGTCTGCCTCTGTTGAATTTCAAAGGAGAACCGGCATTAAAATGATTATGCTCATGATGTGCTGTCCTCATCAAACATATCATTATGCTGCTAGATAATATTTGATTTGCCAAGTGCACTGTAGCTTCGTAACTGGAATGTAACGATGCTCATCAAAAAAGCAAAAAAAGTTGGAGCAGCAGATTGAAAGCACTCATGTTGACGTTTGTAATGACTGCACAAGATAAAATACCAGACACAACAACAATGAAACTTCCGCCCAATGCCGCAGATCGAGCGACGCGAGCAACGTCGTCTCAGCTGTAAGGGCATTTAAATATGGTCTACATTCACACCGAGCACTCACCGACGGGGTTAGCGTTCAGCCAGGCCTCGCAGTCAGTTGCCATGTTTCGAAAAATAAAAATGTAATTGGCAGAGAAACTTCGTACGAAACAGCGAATACCGGATGATACCTGAAATGGCGAACATAAAGAAGACAATTAAAGGTCGGTCGCTAGGTTTAAAACATGTCCAAACATAGTGCGTCACACACCGCTCCCCCCTCCCCCCTCCCCCGTCCATTCATACGGACTGTGTTGACAAACAATAGCCAGCGGGGGGGATCCGCGTCTGCTGCCCTGTCAACATAATCAACTGCGTCAAAAATAAATATTACATGCGCAACTGTTTACGCAGCCTCAAAACACCCTCGATGTACACAATACAACGTGACCCGTTATCACTTGGTTCGGGTTTGCTTCGCGTTTCCCCGTCGAGAGAATGCAAAACAAAACAACCATTCTGGTTTAAATCTTAGTCACACTCGGTCGATCGTTTATCGATCGTTTCGTGGACCGTTTTGGTAATGTGCAATGCATTACCGCAATCAAATGTCCTTTCTTTTGAAATAACTTTTAAAAAATAATGACTGACCGTGTCTGGTGTCCAAGGAAGCTCCGAACTCTAGTAGAAGGCTGTTTTGTAAGTGATTTCTACCCAGCAACTTCTAGCACGTACATCTGTGTTTTTCTTACCCGATTGGCTAGACGGTTAAGGCTTTATAAATCAAAGGACCAATCAGAATCCGGAATGGACTTTTCTTCTCTTTTATTCTACAAGTTGCTGCCCCCTCTCTGTTGAATCGCGGAACAACATCTTGCACGGATGGGCTTCATCCGTTCTTGAATCAATAAATAAGGCTAATGTTATTAGACTTATTTTAATACTCTTTCCATAATATAGATGGAAAACTAACAGAAATAGCGTTAGCAAAATTTGTTTGAATAATATTTAGAAGGGGTTTCATGAGGGTAAAGGCATGAATAGGTGATATTATATAATGGAATATAAAAAAAAACAAATACATTATCAAAAGGAACATTATGTACAGTGGAGAAGATCCTTTTCCACTACCTCCCCCTTTTTTGTGCGGTTGGTTTTCTATGTCACCACATGGGGGCGTCCTTGTACAATAAACCTTCTCCTTTATATATTCTAGGCAGGTGGTTTTCAAGCTGGAATAAGATGAGATACAGAAGCAAGATATATTTCTATCATAGGTAACTTTAAAGAAAATTAAGAAAGTATTTATATTATTATTATTATTATTTATTAATAATAATAGTATATTATTATTTATTATTAATAATAGTATTACATTTTGTAGTAGTAGTATCACATCTTTTGCATCTTAATTAAATGGTATTTAGTTTCCCAACCCGAACAACACAATATCATAAACAATATATATAAACAATACAAAAGTATTTCATAAGAGTAAAGTAGCAACCGCAATCCGTAACTAGCAACAGAAACGTACTAAACATGATAGTAACATCGAGGACGTAAACAAATCTTTGCTTTTTTTTTTTTTTTTTGCAATTTATAATTAGTTGGTCTGTCATGGTTAGGTCGGTCAATGCATAGATATAATATAAATATTGATATATGAGACTATATTATATGGCCTTTGGTTTTCGTTATTTAATTATATCGCCAACTATAATTTTAACAGTGGCTACAGTAACGTGCATTTGTCGGAATGATCTGTGAATAGATAATAGGACCTACTACTTCTATATTCAAACATGTTGGATATTGTGTTTTCATGTGTTCATGTGTGTTTGCTGTGTGTATTTATCTAAAACATAGCCTACTGTGCATGGTATTTATGATTATATTTAGCATTCGATTCTGACAATATAGCTCTGCTCTTTTTATTACAACAATTTCCAACAAAAAAACAAGCACCATCTTTAAAACATTTATTAAAGTAGTTTTATTTATCCATCAGAAACATTAATATGAAAAGGTTTTCCCAGAAAAGATCTTGGCATTGGCATTGAAGGATCAGAATTCACAGTGTAGAAAACAGATAATCTAACACAAATGGTGTTAGCCATCATCTGTTAGAAGCATTGTTCATTTCAATAAACACATGGTCCAGTTTGAGGTCCTCTCAAGGCATTCAAATAATGACACACATTTAAACGTCCTCTTGTGAGTCAAGTTCAAGAGAAAAGCCAAAAGATAAACCAAAAATGTTGTAACACATATTTTTAAATAAATTATTTAAATAAATGAGTTATTCCAGTAAACTAAATAAAGGGACTGAAGAAATAAGAAGAGAAGGCCCATGTTTTGAACTATAATATACACATCTATGCTGCCACATTAAACTGCTTTTAACAAATGCAATAAAACCTGAGAACTGATCTCAGTTTCGTCAACTGAGTAAAAACATTTCGTAGAATATAATTTCAAGTCATCTTTGCCACTCACAATGTATTATCAAATTGCTAGGATAATTTATTTTCTAAACAATTCACAAGATTATCTCTCCATAAAAATGAAATTCATAACAATATTATTTTCACAACAAGTATTATAACATTAAATAATGGCTGGTGGATTAAAACTCCCTGCAGTGGTTTTTTTGTCAGTAATCAATTTCAATCGTAAATCTTTGGAGAGGAGCTTCAAGGCCATATGACATATTTAAAGGAAAATAACTAAACATGCTTATAAGGCACAACAAGTTAAGGCTCTGAATCCTATAAATGACACTTTTGTTATTGTAAAAAATTGACAAGCAAAACAAACCACGACAAATTAGATATTCACAAGATTTTCATCCCTTAAGCATTTTGTCCAGTAAATAGACCAGCAGGTTTTCCCAATATTAAACATTCCCACTTTTGAGTTTAGTCCGTCTTGTATACCCTTTCATAGACGAAGCACACACTGATGCTGTGTTCCAATTGGTTGACCTAGTCGTGCTCGATATAGTGCACTATTTGTGGTGTCCCTGTTTTGTAGTGCTGTCCGAAATTTGAGTGTACAAATCTGGTTCCCTATATAGTGCAGTACTTAATACCCATAATGCACCATAAAAGAAGTGTGCTAAATATGCACACTTATTTCACTTAAATCCCATGATGCATAGCGGTTACATTATCATCGCATTAACCCCATTGAGATGGTCTGCACGTATGCAAACACGACAACACGTGTCAGCTTGTTTATGCGAACAATACACGGCACACCGATAGATTTGCAGTGCATGATAAGTGTCAGAATCCCAGCTATACGTGCTCTAAAGTGTTCACTATATAAGGGTTAGGTAACAAGTGAACCAATTCAAACACATTGTGAGAGTCTGATGATCAGGAAGTACAGGTGCGAGGCCACAGGTTTTGAGGTCATTCTGAAGATGGCTGCCTTGTGAACGCACCAAGCAGACTTTCCTCTGCCAGCTGAGACAGGTATTTCTGAGGACGGACAAAAAATAGCATTTAATTCGAAACCCAAAATGCAAAAATAAATTCCCAGCATATCTAGAAACTACTCAAATAGGAACAAAACATATTTTGTAATTAATAAGGTAAATAACAGAACAATACATTTATGAGATAAAAAAGCAAATGTATGAAATATATTCTTCAAATAAAACATTTATAAAAGTCTACATACATTTGTTCGCTCATTATAAAAAAAGGTTGATTCAACGTTGTTGCTCTAATTGGTATTGGAAATGCGATAGTTAATTGGGGGGTCCAAACAGCACATACCCTATCCCCTTTAATCACAAGTGTGGCTCTGGAGGAGACTCTAGAGAAGAGACGGATGGATTGAGATCCATC
>JAOPJO010000111.1:18469173-18485233 GCA_027123675.1 Molva macrophthalma
TGAGAGAGTGTGTGTGAGAGTGAGTGTGAGAGAGAGAGTGTGAGAGAGAGAGAGAGTGAGTGAGTAAGGGAGAGGGGAGGGAGAAAGAGAGAGAGAGAGAGAGAGGGAGAGGGGGAGAGAGGGAGAGAGGAGAGAGAGAAAGAGAGAGAGAGAGATGAGACCGGATTTGTTTGTTGAATCTGTTGGATGGGACATGGACGCTTCCCCTTACAGTTAAAGCATGCCATTACATCACTAACTGAACACTTGAAAGTCCAGAGTCTTCAGCGGGCATACTCGCTATAAACTAAAGAACCATGCTGATGGAGCTAAACTTCCCTAGTCTCTGACGCAAAGCTATTAATACTCACTTTCTGCTATCCTCACACATAGTGGACAAATATGGCCTCTTGGCAAGTGAACAGTTGATACTCAAGACCCATCTTGTGATGCGGATATTGGACGGATAGCTGTCAAGTCCAAGCTACTTTGAAATTTGGAAGCAAACGGTGACAAACTGTGACAAACTCTAAACCAAAAAAACGTTTAAGGTTGTGCTAGAAGCTTTTACACAAGCAACTTTTAAATGTTTTAAAATAGTTAGGTCGACTAATTTAAAATTAAAAAATTAAAAGAGTGAAAATACCGAAAAATAAAGGACTTTTAACTAACAAAGAATATACTCCTTCCATTATTAAAATAACTGCCATATATCAATTTTCACTAAATAAAACTAATTGACATGAGGGTAAATTCTCACATATATTTAATCCTGAGAACGGGGATCCTGAGAACGTGAGACCTGAGGGCATAAAGAACACGTCGCCTGTTTTTATCATATTACTATTATTATTATTATAAAACAACCGGTTGCAAATGTGTTAATAAACTTTTATATGGATTAAGTATAACGAAAACATGCACACAATGGAAAACACAACAATGACAGGAAAAGTTTAAAATAAAGAACATGTTGAAACTATTGTAACTATTTAAATATGTAAATAAATATGGCACTTTTGCAGTAGATAAATAGAATCGACAACATTAAATTAATTGGAAAAATCAAATGTTCAGAATGAAATTCTGTAAATATATGAATATATTAAATTAATTATTCATATTCAAGCTTGAATAAATAAATATTTATAATTTAATTTACTTAATAAAGAATATATATTTAGTACATACTACATATTACATATAATAAAAAAATTAAGTAAAGTACATTATATACTGTTCATAGTGAAATGTGTCAATGGTGCTAAACAATTTGTATTAATATCCTCACTATTGTATTTTAGATAGCAGTATTATATTATTTTTAATAAACACAAGCAATTGTATACAGCATCAATGTTCATGTTTTTATAAAGCAGTGCGCATATGTATTTTAGCATATTGTACGTTCCTAAAAACTCAAACTATTATTACGTGTATTTATTTTGGGTAATGTATTTATTTATTCATATAATAATATGTTACATCTACACCAAACAATTGTTTTGCCTCAACTATGACATTATATTTGATTCCTAAACATAGACTAAAATATTATAATTTTCACCAGCCCGTTCGTTTCATATGAGCTCAACTTGCGTGTCTCCTTTGTCTCCATTGAGGCTCTCAACAAAGTCCGGCACAGCTTCTGACTGATGAATGACTTTGGGAAATGATAATAACGGTATCGGTTTTCAGCTTGCCTTGAATAAAAGGTGTGAATTTATTGCAAATGATTAATGTTCTATTACAACAGCCATATACAGCATCCCAGTAGGCTTTACATTGGAAATGCTGCAGTAAAATGTCCAAGTAAAATTAGTAATATTAAAGTTAGTTTAAACATATATCTGTTAAGTTATAATTATATTAATAGATAGTTATATTTACACAGGATGAACCGCTAATTTCTAAATATTATCTAGAAGAAAAATAAATTCCACCCACAAACACTAATCTTCAACTATCACATGCCATTTTAACACTGTTAAATGTAAACGAAATCCTAAACTATTCTAAATGCTTTGGTTCAGCAGGAGTGAGCCAACACATGGCCCACGTCCTACTACACCATTCACACTCCCACGAGGAAAGATCAAAGACAAAACAACAACGTGCCAAGTGGGAATATTGTGTCCACGTGAATGACAGGAAGCAACACATTAAAAGCAATGCACTCAATCAGGAGAAAACAAAACTCTTCTCTTCCTGAGTGCGCGAGCCGTCGATAAGTCTCACCCACCACATCCAATGAGTTCAGTTGCTTATGGCGGGTCCGCGGAAAGCTATAAATCATGACTTCAATTGGATCTCCAGCACATCAAAACACCGGATAATGCTTATCCTCGCGCGCCCAAGCTTTTGTAGTAACCCAAACGAGATCGGTATGAATGCAGACCCGAAGATAAATAAAGTAAAATAAATCAATAACAAACCTTGAAAAGAAGTTACAGGAGTTGCTGCAACCGAGTTAAATCTCTGACACTGCTCTACACTGGTTCTCTATAGCAGCCTAGGCTATGACCTCTGTCTAAAGGCTGAGGCTGAGGCATGCCACCACCTCCCCCGGTCAGTAGCATGGGCATGACAGCTTCTGCTAGCACGTAGCACAGAGGCTAGCGTTCCGTGCTGGCGGCCATGAAGAACCTCCGTAACAAATGGTTCGCATGTGGGTATCAACAAAAGGTACATTTTTGAGTTTTTAAAGTTAAAAAATACATATGATTTAGTTTTCTGCCAAGATACTGACCTGTTATTTCCCTTTAAAAGCATAACCACTGTAAAATATACAATTTATAATTGAATTTATAATTTAAAAATAAATCTTTTTTTTTTAATGATAAACAGCCAATTTGTTTTTGTCAAAAAATTAGGGTAATGAAACGAAGGATTTTTAAGACGCTATATGCCATTTAAACGTATAACTACAGGCTAATATAAATAGCATCATATAGCCAACTTTTTTTAATTTGACAATCCTAAACTATAGGTCCACCACCCACAACTATAATAAATCAAATATAGCAAACAAACGAGGAGGAAACTGGCAATACGAATCGAAAACGCTCTTAAAAGCTTTAAAGCTCTATGGAAATGTTTTTTAATTGTCTGTTTCTAATCCTTTTTTTCAGAACATGTTGTGTGTATTGACGTTTTTATTATGATCTATTAGGCCTATACTTAGAACCTGCTTTATGCTTCACCCTATGTCTTAAAGCCACCCAACAACGGAGGCCTGCTTCAGACTCGAAGCTGTCACCGTGACAGGTTGCACTATCCATCTGTTCGCGTATACAAGCGAGACGAAGCGGTGTTTTACGGTCTTCTGTTTCAAAACGAGTGGATAACCTAAAAAAAAGAGGGCGAAAGCCAAATCCACTTGGACACGTCACGCTTTAAGTGTCTTTCTATAGTTGACCGACGATGATATGTTTTTCTAGCTTTCAAAATGGTTTCATTCTAGTATTGAATATCCAAACGTTTTTTTCCCCAACCAAATCAAATTATGAATTATTAATGTAATGAACTTCGTTAATGCTATATTCTATGGTATGTGGACAGCAATACCGCAACACAAGTTGTAAATTCAACTAGTGTATAACCCATAATAGATCCATGACGTAGGCCTCTTTTTATGTGCATAGCTTCCTCGCCAGGTGGCGCTGTGTATGTACTGGTCACAGGAAGTATAAAACGTCTTTTATGAGTTGACCATGGGATGGCAGTGGCACTGCACACACTTTTGATCGGCTCAGAGCCAACCGTATGTTGGTTTAGGATTATTTATATTTACAGGCAGTCATTTTGATTAACTGATTATGTCATTGATATTTCAAGGATACAGAGCCTCTTCAGTAAGATAATAATGGAGGAATAGTTCATATATAGGTGGAGTACAAAAAACATACAACAATTACAATGCTCATTATACATGCATATGTATAATCTCTCTCTCTCTCTCTCTCTCTCTCGCTCTCGCTCGCTCTCTCTCGCTCTCTCTCGCTCTCTCATCCAACCAGGATCCAACTGGATTTAAAAAAGGCATAGGTCATCTGAGCTATTCCTCTTCCCGGTACAGGATCAAGCACATTCTTAAAATGAACTATTCAGCAATTCTGACACATTGCCCAGCACGGCTGGTCACATGCCCACCAGCAAGGCTGTCTCAACGTCATGAAGTCCAAAGCAACAGGGGTACACTCGCCTGAAAACCCATTTGGCACCCCGGCCAGGACGTGGGGGATTCATTGATTTATGACCGGTGGAACAGGATAGGAACGGGACTGGCCTTCTCCTCAACCCCCACCCCCCCCACCAGCAGCATACCCCAGGCCCGGACCACGCCCGCCTGCACTCACACCATGCCCGTCCAAGTGGAAGTAGCGCTCTCATTAAGTCTCTAGTAAAAAAGCTCAGATTCATGCTGGGATTAGTGGCAGCCATCTTGTTGTGCTGTCATAACATCAGCTTCTGTGGGGGGGGAGGGGCGCTCTAAGATGAACTTGAGATGATGAGAGATTGCATCATCTCCAGAGATGATAACAATCTGACTCTATATCTTTTGGAAGAATGTTTGATGTCCAGGAAATATTGGATATAATTATTGCTTTTGTGTTCAATTAAATAAATGAAATGTATTGGAGAATACAAGCGCGTGAAGAGAAGTACACAGCTGGCCGTAAAATAAGGAAATGCATTTAGTTATTGACGATGAAGAGACGGAGACAAAGTGGAGACAGAGAGGAAGGTTTGCTAAGATCTGAAGAGATGAAGGTTATAAGAAGGCTCAGCGTTGTTCAGACCATGGCAACAAATTCACAATCAGAAGTGAGTTATGTGTGAAGGACATTTGTTTGGCACACCCACAACACCGGCACTGAACAAATGCAATTTCATAAAAGCTGTGGTGACCTTTAAGGCATATAATATATTTCCCTTCGCTTACATGATGCGCGAGCACGCATGCACGCATGCACGCACACACGTAAACACACACATGCACACACGCACACACACGTGCGCACACACACACACACAAGCTGTCAATGATCTTGTTTCAGCCCTCAGGAAGGTGTCACATGGGACACCGGGGTCACCACAGAACACGGAGGTCAAATGCAGCGTTCTGACTGGGCAGCTGCCCTCCGACCTCAGAACGTTGAAAGTGCCCCACTCCCACAGGAAACGCCACAATCAGGGCTTTACAGCTCTGCTGGGGCTAGCACTCTTAGGCAACATCTGCTCTCTGCGGCTGGTGGAAGAAGAGAAACCCCGGAGCAAGCTGAAACCAACCTTTAAGGTCCCTCACACTCTTCCTCTTCAAACTGAATGGAACACACACTGTGATGAGTGGGGCGCACGCATGTTTGTGTGGACGGAGAAACATGCAAGCGCACCAGAGCATTTGTTTTCACAGGCTCTTTCCCGGCCAATGCGGCCCACATGCTAAGTCCTAACTAGTCCTGCTAGCGTTATCCCAGGTCAAGTGTCACCTGTCAGGAGGAACACTAGCTTCGATTGAACTTCTATCGGGTTGGCAGTTGAGTGACTGAGAACGAAGATGTACGGCCACGTGATGTTTTATTAGTTATATGCGTTTGCCTCGCTAGTCCGGCGCTAGCAGGCCTCCATCGCTCTCCCACAGCGTCAGGAGCCTCTCTCCTGTGGCCCCGTGCGGGGGACGGCATTAAAGGGATTTTAAACGGCTGAGTGGCGACAGGAGCCAAGAAAAGCCCGGTAGCGTGGTGTCCACTGACATCGGGTGTCAAACCGACACCCCGTGGGAGGGAGGACCAGGTGATCGCGCTATCAGACCTTTTGATTGGACCCGGGACAGACCTACATCAGTTCCCCATCTGGACCGGTCGCAGCCCACCATGACATGCAGAGACTAAACTAGCTGTGGTGACATCACCATGGTGGCCACGAGGAAGACACATATTATGAGGTAATATTGTTACAATAAGCATTTTAATGTATTTGTTTGGGCTTTTTTGCGCCTTCATGGACAGGGCAGTGAAGAGAGACCCGAAGGGGATTTGAAGAAGAGGGGGGATGACACAGGACCGTAGATCATACCCGGGTTACAAAGTGTCCTGGCTACATGGTTAGCCGGGTTTAGCCACCAAGCCGCCATGTATTATAACAGATTATTAATAAAGGGTCACACAGCCGTACATCTTGGTTCTCAGTTACTCAACTGCCAACCCGATTGAAGATCAATCAAAAGACAGAGACAGAGAGAGAGAGAGAGAGAGACAGAGAGAGAGAGAGAGAGACAGAGACAGAGAGAGAGTGAGAGCAAGAGAGAGAGAACGAGAGAGGGAGAGAGAGAGTGCCACTAGACACTGCATCAGAGGTTAACTAATTCACAGTGAGTGAGGGGATGGGAGGGTGAGGGGATGGCTGGGTGAGGGTGGATGGGTGAGGGTGGATGGGTGAGAGTGAATGGGTGACGGAGGATTGTGGCAGCTTCGACAGCTGATCCCGTCCGGCCTTTTCTCTCGTTGCTCCGCCAGACTTATTTATAGCCCCTGGGTCCGAGCGCATGCATTTCCCTTTCATTGGCTGCTGCAGCTCGCACTATAATTCTTATACAAAAGGCTCAGATCCTAAAACAATAAAATGAGAGGTTCCCCGGTACCTATAGTGTCTCCACAGACCCCATGAATTTATCTAAAATGACAAATACAAACGTCATGGAGTATTTCAGTCTTCCAACAGCGACAGCAACAGAAGGGCTATATGAGGTGGGATTCATTATATTTACCCAGGGCCCTCTCCCTCACACACCCCTTCGCCCCTTACTATCTTCCTATTTCTCTCCCTCTCTCGCATTTTCCCTCACCCCAACACCCCTCCATCAAAAAAGGCCAGCAAGTGTTGCATATTACCATTCGTCAGCACACACATGCCTCGGGATTCCAATCATACGTCACGTGACCGGCCCGGGCCCCCATCAGCCAATGGCAGGGCCCGCTCGGCCCTGACACCGTCCTTTTCCAAACTGAAACACGCTAACCGTATTTTAATTCGATATTATAGTTCATATGTAAACTGTTGCGCGACCCCATACCCACACGCCCAGCGGTATTAAACAAACTACGAACCTTAAAACCATAAGTGTACGTTGAAGGGAGGAACGCAACCTTTAACATTGAAGAATGACCATCTTATTCCCTACATGCATACCTGTCACACCTATACACATCTTCCCATAAACCTGTAAGCTCCTGAATGTTATTCGTGATATGGGCTATGTTTAAGGCTACAGCAGCACATTGAGGCGTAGCTCGACCAACACAAACACACAGAGGCAGGATGCAGGTGAGGAGCCAGCAGGGAGGCAGGGTGCGGTCACGTCTTGCCTTTAGTGAACCGCTCGCGGCAGCCAAACTCTGGAAGAGGCCGCGAGCGCGAATCCCAACACCAAGACGCCGGAGGGGAAGCGAACGATTACAACAGCAGCTGCCCGAGAGCGGAGACACGCGATGACAAACGGCGCAAGGAGAGACCCAGGAGAGAGCGAGGGCGAAAGTGGGCGAGCACACACACCAGCAGCAGGAGCAGCAAATCCCCCTGAAAGCCAGTGGACAGAATGCGTTGGCCATGCTGTGGAGGCTGCCAGCGCGCTGCCCTGCAGACCTTATGCGGAGTCATGCTCTCGCTCGTCCTTCAGCACGACGCCTTTAGTTGATTCATTAGGGGTGGGCCGTTGTTTCTGTTGGCGTGGATGTTGGGTGAACTTGGGCCTGTTCGTGAGAACTGACTGAAATTTTAGAGAATGTAAAAAAGCAACTGTTGGTGTTACACATGACACACGTTGAATAGGAAAAATAAATCACCCAGTTTTTCTTGACCCGTCAGAAAATATATTGTCTTAGCTCGAGGATTGGCCTCAACCCAAAGACCTGCTACTTTGAAGGAGAGTTGACGTGCAAGGATGGAAGAAACAGAGTCCATCTGGATTGGACCACATCAGATGTGAAACAAGGCGCTCACGGCAGATGCCGCTCTGCATTTCATCCGGGACGCCTCATTTATAATATCCGCCTAGCAACAGGTTATCCCTGGACCGTGTTGTGTTGTCCTGTAAGAGGAACACACCAGGAATCCTGGGGACAGACGATAGTGTGTTTGTTGGGGTGTGTCTGTAATGGGCCATCAGGTAGGGACAACTGGCCCCAAGCAGCAGGGAGCCATGATGGTTACTGTCTCTCTTCCTCACCCAGGAAGACTCACTGACAGCTGTATCGGAACCATCCCAGACACACACACACACACTGAGACAGTTCATACGCACACGCGCACACACACACACACACACACTTAGACGCTCCATACACATAAACACACACGCAGACACACTGAGACACTTCATACACACATGCACACACACACACACACACTTAGACGCTACATACAAATAAACACACACAAACACCTAGACAAACAATCCATACACACACAAGCAAAAACACAAACAAAAACAAAAAAAATAGGCAAACAACTTCTGTACCAAAAGAACGAATGGGCTAATGATTACCCTAAGCACAGAGAGGACAGATTTCTATAAGTAGCCCAAGTAAGAATGTTTTAATACCAACTATCATCACGATGTAATGGGCCCACACCGTGTGCCCTCTCTGCTCTCCCCGGAGACCCATCGATCATCCGAGGGGTTAATCGACAGGAAGCGCTCGGCGTGTGAGCTGTCTCCTTGCGCTGACACACACCGTGCCCCGTCGCTGTCCCCTGGTCCCCGCAGGCATTTTGGGTGGGCTATTAACATGCCTGATTTCAAATGTGTGTCCCTCTGGCTGGCAGGCCAGGCTAGAACACTCTGTCATCTCTATCTGTGTCTTTGGCTCTTCATCTCTCTCTCTCTTCTCTCCCGTATCATTTAGAGTCCTGTTTTACCTTCACGCTCATTTCTCATTCTTTATTACTCACTTTTTCTAACTTTTTCTCGGACAAACTTTCTTCCAATGTCTTTCTGGCACACACACACGTGCATGCATGTGTGTGTGTGTTCGTATGTGCGTGCATGCGTTTGTGTGTGTGTGTGTTAGTATGTGTGTGTGTGTGTGCGTGCATGCGTTTGTGTGTGTCTCTGTGTGTGTGTGTGCATGCGTTTGTGTGTGTGTGTGTGCGTGCATGCGTTTGTGTGTGTGTGTTCATAGGGGGGGGGCAGGGGCCGAGCGGAGAGGGGTGGTTTGATAGAGGCTTATGCCCTGGACAGGGTGTTATGTGGGGGTAGACACCGCAGGCCCAGGCCAACCCTGGAGCTCACCACCTAAAATAGTTACTGAAGACAAATGACTACCGCCCAATCAGATGCCACCACCAGGGCTCTGAACAGGGATGCTTGTGCCTCCTGCATGCCGGCCACTCGACAGACAGCTGACCCGCTGCCGTCACCTTGAGACAAGAGAAACGCTCCACGGTGAAGTTTGCCTTCACGTTTAAATTTACGCAACTATAAAAAAGTATATAGATTTTTTTTTATTTGCTTGGAGACACAAATTGAAGTATTTAAGGCTTTGCTTTGAGTTGCAAACTCGGCATTGCGTCACCGTTGCCTGGAAACCGTCACCCGTGGCGCCAGGCGTTGCTTTAAAAAGACCCCCCATTACCGCTTCCTAAACTGAGGACCCGGCAGGAGACTGTCTGACTCAGCCCTTGCCCAAAGACGCTTACACATCACTGACATGACTCACTTCCAAACACACACACACACACACACACACACGCTGCTCTGTGAAGAGAGACGATTGCGGCCTAAATCAATGTCAACAACACTCAAGACACACTCAAGAAGAAATCTGTGTGGTCCTGGGACTAGCCCAACCGGTGGAGCATGGTTTAGGGGTTAGGGGTGCGATTCCCACACCTCGGGCCATCCATGCTCAGAAATGTATGCACTATGAATGGGTTAGATAAACGCAACAGAACAGGTGGGTTCAAGGAGCCCCTTTGAAAAGCAGGTTTGATAAGCTGTTCAGTTTCTCAGGTAGCGGCAAACCGTTTGTTATTGAGATGGCAATAGAGTGGTTTCACTGCAGTACCTCAGAAAGCCTTTGTTTCCTCCTCCCCTGATATAATAAAACCATTCACACTCCAGGGCTGTAGCACTCGAGACGTTGTTTTAGCGTCTCGGACTCGTTGGTATTTGCACTCGGACTTCTCTCGGTCTCAGCCGTTGGTCTCTCCAATATTCTAGTTGGTCTCGACCGAGTCCAGCTGCCTTGAGAAATAATATATGTTTTGGTTTTTTTCTCAAGTAACTCCCCCTTCAACACCAAATCCTTGATTAAGCTTGTTCAGAAAACGGCCATTGGTTTAAATAATTCAAAATAGAACGGGCGCTGACATTGGCCGCCTGGTAACCAATCGTACGCCTGCCACAACACATCTCCACGTCCGCACGCTCTGTGCGATGCGTGATCAATGCTGCTCACCGTTTTCATTCACTTCAGCTTCATGTGACTTTTAAGTGAAAAGGCTTTACTTAAAGTAAACGATATGGCCTAATTTGATCCTACAGTGTGGTTACACTGCGCTTGCTTTTTGATCATTACAAATACTAGTGCAAAATGATCATCTTAAAATACAAGATATACTGTGTCTCTAGCATCACACAAAAATGATAAACAGGTAAGTAAGTGGTCTCGAAGAGGATTCTTTTTTTTCTGTCTCAGTCCTGACTGTCTCTCTCATTTGGACTCGGTCTTGACTTGGACTCGAACCTCTTTGGACTCGGTCTTGACTCGGACTCGACAAGCCCTGATCTTGGACTTGACAAAGGTGTGTCTTGACTACAGCTCTGTCACACTCTCACATTACAATAACTTGGCATATATAAACGCGTAGTGTGCATTAGTGAGCTTGTCTTGTAAAGCTGGTTCTACTTGTGTGCTCAAGATCTCACTTCCTGTACGATTTTCCACCGAATCAAATGCTTCTTGTCAGCAATGATGTTCATTTATTTGGAGAGAGTGAGTTAACACTTCATGAAAAGACCTTAACAGTTGCATGATGTTTGTTTAAAGAAAAGGCAAACAGAAGATGTGCCAGTTGAAATGCGGCCAAAGGCCTGGTGGGGAAGATTGTTGGAACAGGTGGGAGACATGATTTCATGCTTGCATAACAAATAAGAGCATTTATAAAGGGCTGAATTAACACCACATAGCTTTTCGAATGGGAAAATGCCTTCATATTAAATGGGGCTTTATAACAGGGCCGTATCATGGTGTGTGTCTGATATACTAGTACACGCACCCTGCGTGACTAGCATCTTACATAGTATAACCTGACAGTGATTACTCCGGAAGTACTAGTACACAGATTAGTACTAGTGCACCGTGATTAGTACTAATGCACCGTGATTAGTACTAGTGCACAGTGATTAGTACTAGTACACAGTGATTAGTACTAGTACACAGATGAGTACTAGTACAGTGATTAGTACTAGTGCACAGTGATTAGTACTAGTATGCAGTGATTAGTACTAGTGCACAGTGATTAGTACTAGTGCACAGTGATTAGTACTAGTGCACAGTGATTAGTACTAGTACACAGTGATTAGTACTAGTACACAGATGAGTACTAGTGCACAGTGATTACTACTAGTGCACAGTGATTAGTACTAGTACACAGTGATTAGTACTAGTACACAGTGATTAGTACTAGGGCACAGTGATTAGTACTAGTACACAGTGATTAGTACTAGTACACAGTGATTAGTACTAGTGCACAGTGATTAGTACTAGTGCACAGTGATTAGTACTAATACACAGATGAGTACTAGTGCACAGTGATTAGTACTAGTGCACAGTGATTAGTACTAGTACACAGTGATAGTACTAGTACACAGTGATTAGTACTAATACACAGATGAGTACTAGTGCACAGTGATTAGTACTAGTGCACAGTGATTAGTACTAGTACACAGTGATAGTACTAGTACACCGTGACTATAAATCAAGAGAACGCTGGCATTAAGACCTCCATGTAATGTGAGTGACATGTGAATCATTCATTTTTAATACATAGCGTCTATTAATTCATTGGCTAATAAGACTTGGAGAGGTTGGCAAGAGGCCTGGGTTTTGATTTCAGCTCAGACAGGGCTTAGTGACGGACCCAAAGGGTTTTCACTGCTCAGGCAGCGTCTCCTGAGAATCCACACACCGGACGGTTTCTGTTGACACCCTGCTCGGAGCATTCTGCCCTAATCCCTGCAGACTTTATCAAGCTGGGCAGATCCCTTCTAAAAGATGATGCTGGCTTCCTTCTTAGTACGTAGTGCAGCACGGGATAGCTTTGTTTGTTATCATGGGAACGGCATTGTCACACATGCCTGAAAAGGCTTAGATGAACCTCAATGAATTAAATATTATGTCCATCAAGTAAAATACAGGGTAGAGACTGTTTAGTCTGCACACAGACTATAGATACTATGTCATTAAATCTCTTAAACCTGGAATAGATAAGAGTTAAACAAGACAGTAAGCGAGTGTTGACAAAGGTAGATTAATGATTTATGTAACCACAAGCTGCCCACAAGGCAGCAACTGACCACATAATGGATGGCATGAGCGAAAGGTGACCCATTTTGAACTGTCAACGAATCAACAAAATGTCTGCGGCCTCTATCATCGGCTCACCCTATTGGCAGGGGCCGTGTCACATGACCAGGGACCAAACATTCTGGTGGGGTGTCACGTTGAATATCATGCATTGCCCAGCATTAGCATCAGTGCAGGTTGCAGCTAAAATTATGATTGTTGAGCTGCAAAATTGTACATCAATGCCCAACCATTACCAGACCAGAACCCACCACCCAGCCACGAAACCACACCGCCCAGCCAGGAAACCCCACCTCCTGCCGGGCAAAACAGGGGGCCGTGGGAGGGGTGGAGGACGGGGCTTTGGCACGGCTGACCGTTTCTAAACTGGCCAGCTGCTGCCCTGTGGCTGGGGGGGGGGCACGCGGGAGGGAATGTACCTCATGCTGTGAGAATCGCGATCACCTGACGATGCCTAGCCGGGTCGTGAAGGTGGAGGGTGGAAGGCGGGGGAGAGGGGCGGTTGAACGTGTGAAAAACACAAGTGGACACAACCTTCTTGTGTGTCCAACTGGATTTCAACACTCAGGCCTGAAGGGAGTGCCGGTTACGGGCGCCTGCAGAGCCACAGTCGGAGCGCTGTGCGTGAGCGCGGAGGGGAGACGTAACAAGCGCACCGGAGGCCTGTCTGGTGTTAACGTCTCTAAACGATGGGGGCACCGCTACGGAGATGACGAATGGGCTGCGTCGTAACGCGTAGGGTTTGGAGAAGAGGGGGGAAGTGGAGGAGTGGGAGACAGCAGGCTTGTTTTGATGGAAACCATCCTAACGTTGGTGGCGGGCAGCTGTCCGCTCCACGGCCATAAATCTGGACCATGGAGACAGGAGGGAAGACACGAAATAGCTGGGATTAAAACCTGCACGTCTGACGACAGACAAACCACTTCATGCGAAACAGCTCGCTTTGCTTTGGTTAGCAGAGGACTTTGTTACAGTGGATTGACTAGCATACTTTTAACGGGCTTTTCGACCCAGTGGCCACTCAAAGCGCTTTACAATATTGCCTAACATTCATCCATTCATACACACATTCACACACCGACAGCGGTGTCAGCCACGCAAGGCGACAGCCGGCTCGTCGGGAGCAGTTAGGGTGAGGTGTCTTGCTCAGGGACACCTCGACACTCAGCTAGGAGGAGCCGGGGATCGAACTAGCAATCCGGTCAACCCGCTCTACCTCCTGATCCACTGCTGCCCATGTCCCACGCCTATTTCAACTGTGACCTAGCCCAACACACATGTTCATGTTTAGCTCATTGTCTTTGTTCATCTCTATGTCAGGTCTGTGTATGTACTTTGAGAGCAAGGAAAAAAACATCAAATTCCTTGTATGCGCATGAACATACTACTTGGTGAATAAAGCGGATTCTGATACCTGAAGATGTGCTGAAACCTTAGCCATGGTGATTATTTATCTAAATTGCGCTCTGCAGTACTGCTGAACAAGTTGTGACCTCACTATACTTCCTCTGCCTCTAGGGGTCAATGTTTATTCATGTCCACCAGTTAAGTTCTCCATCTGTGGTCACATGCTTTCTGTTGTTGTTAAGGGAACAATATGCATTATATTGTTCCCTTAACAACAACAGAAAGCATGTGACCACAGATGGAGAAGTTAAACTATAATGTCTCACACAACATAAGCAACAAGTACACCGGGGATTCCCGGTGAAGACAAAGCTACATCAATAATAAAAACACAGAGGGTTTAGAAGCCCCTTGAAATAAACTCTGTTGCCGGGAATGATATTTTCCAGTTTTCCTATATTTCTTACCCCATCTGGTTGGGATAAACAGGACATGCTTTGGCAAAAGTGGAATCTCGGGTATTCATTTAATGGCTTGTAAAATCCCCAAAACCACATGGATAGGTCTGAACATACAGCCGGTATTAAGCCATAGCACCGAGGAGAGGTGAAGGACAATATAGTATTCCTTTAAAACAACGCAGCGCAAAGCAAGAACCATGGAAAATATTCCCATTTTCACCGTTCATTAACCGTTTATCACACCTCCCGACGACGCACGGTTCTTCTGAAGTCGGTGCATTCACACGCCGCAACGATCGCTCAGGTGCTGCTCTGCGCTGTTTCCAACACCATCAACCCTTTAGAGTCTAGACAGTTAAAAGATGCAACCATTTTGACATGTTAAATACCAGCGGGGTCTTAAGGCACCACTTGTTGTTCACCAGAGACTAATGAAACACGAGTTCATCCTCACACAAATGGCTCCTCTGATATTATCAATTACTGAACTGGATTTAGAAGCAGTTCTGGCACAGGGTTAGCCGGCGTCTGGGTGCTCCAGTTCCATTAAGTGCCGAGTGCTCAGATGATTAGGAATGATTATGGGCCCATTACGCTGTATTATAGGTGAGTTATATTTACGTCAAACACAAACACAAAACACTCCTCTTATCAGCCGTGTTTAGTGTCTCTGAGCGAGAGGTCGAGACCCAGACATTCTCCCATAGCCTGCAGGCTTTCAGTCTGTCTATCTCCCTGACTGTCATTCTTTCTCTATCTCTCCTGCTTCTCCCTTTCCATAGTGGATCATTGTGAGGGCCCTGTCGTGTCTACATTAAAGGGGGCCGTCTTAGCAGCCAGATTATCACCACATAATAGCATTCATTTGCGGGGCTTTAAGTAATAGCTGGGGCAAGATGTCACAGGTCTATATTTTAACTCTTTAAAGTCCATAAGAAAATAAAGCAGACACACTCGCGGGCGCGCGCGCACGCGCACACGCACGCACACACACAGGTTTCCAATCCAAAATCCTGTCTCATCCAGTGAAATTAGATGGAAGAATTAACATCCGTCATCTATAGTGTTAAATATATTGAAGCGTTATTTTCACAAGCAAGCAGTGCGTGCTCGTGTTCCTGTCCACGACCACGCGCGCAAACGTATCTGTGTGCGTGCGCCTACCGCTCTCGTGGGGTACTAGAGATGAAAGCGGGATGCCTTTGGGGTAAGCACACATGCTACCCACACAGCAGCGGGCGCTCAGCTGTCGGAGCCAGCCTATAGCGGACCGTGACGGAGCGCAACGCTGCGGTAGATTGGACCGCGACAGGGCTTATCAACCACCGAGGCAGGTAGCTAGCAACATACATTCAGTACTCCGTACATTCAGTACATTCCTTGGACGATGCATTGAGAGCCCTGGGAGAGAGTGTAGCCTTGCCCAAGGGTAGGGTGACCAGACCTCCGTTCAAGGAAATGTCCCTGATCAATAAGCATTGTGATTTTTATATATGAATAATATATGAATAGATTTTTATAATATATGAATAGATTTTTTAAATATATGACTACATTTTTAAAATATATGAATAGATTTTTTAAATATATGAATAGATTTGTATAATATATGAATAGATTTTTTTAATATATTAATATATTTTTTAAATATATGAATAGATTTTTTTAATATATGAATAGTTT
>JAOPJO010000111.1:18485333-18490333 GCA_027123675.1 Molva macrophthalma
TTTTAATATATGAATAGTTTTTTTTAAATATATGAATAGATTTTTATAATATATTAATGGATTTTGTAAATGTATGAATAGATTTTTAAATGGGAAAGGGCTGTAGCTTTCTCATGAATACTAATGTGGAGACAGCTGGTCTATGATAGGCTGTGACGCGACCTCGCTAGGCCAGGGACTACCTATCGACTGCATACAGTAAGCAGAACGATCATAAACAATATCAGTACAATATAGAACGATTCCCTATTAAAGTAGCCTACTTCAGATTGTTTTGGGCTGGTTTACCAAAGCTTAAATGTAAAACACATCATAGTAAACCATACTGCCCAATCTTTTTCTACAGTACTACATTTACCACGATAAGAATGGACAAATATGTCCCTTTTTTTTAGTTCAGAATTATAACATCATATACTTTGTTGATATATTGACTGCGAACTGCCAATGACTTCATTTCAGAAATATGTCAGCTTAGCGCAGGGAGATGTTAGGAAGCTGCAGAGTGTTAGCTTAGCTTAGCCACCTTCAGGAGACCAGCCGTTCGGTGGTTGATCACCAACAATAAATCAAGGGTCAGTAACGTCTCAAAGCCATGGACACATGTAAAAACATTTGTTGATATTAACGTGTAATAAATCACCAAATTGCACACATGAACCATTTAATGGATTCACACAGACTAGACCGTAGCTAAACATTATTGTTCACAGTAGGCTGCGAATAATAATTTATGGGAAGTGTTGAATTTATATACGACAACAACAAACCAAGATAAAAGGTCAAACAATCTCCCTTGTCCTGTGTCCAAACTATGTATTGTTTTATTTTAACTGCCAATAAAACCCTGTATTGGTTTTAATTCGGTGTTCACAGCCTGTGTCCTATATATTCCTCAAGGCACTTCATTAGTTATGACCAGCACCTTTAAATTTAGATTGTGTTTACGCCAAGACCTTTACCCCATGCCAGTGCATTTACTGAAGCATTAAGAAACCGGAGGCAGTGTTGAAGAGTTAATCCAAGAGAACTTGGTTCGTTGTTACAGGATTTGACTCTCTGCCACGGAGTCTTAAATTGAGAAAACAAGCCTCAGAATAAAATAAACCTTGTCTTTCCCCAACATAGAATCGCAGAGTTACTTTCAGCAAGTCGGCCTAAATGGGGAATGGGCAATATTATACACCAGCATTTTACAAGTGTGATGCCAGTGATAGACTGCCATGAAGATATGACGCCATCAAATACTATCGAGGTATAAAGTATCACAAAATCTCAACTCACAAAATGGCAACATATTCAAGGGCATAATTTGGTCTATATCTAAGCCTCTTCATAACATGATACATAGCCAGCCAGGGAATAGATACCCATGTTTAATTATTAAATAGTTGTAAGGATATTGTTTATATACACTGCTCCTGTAAACGTTGGCTACTCGATATATTTACACTTACAAAAATGTAGGTTTTAGTTATCTGGCGCCAGTCACTTTTAGTTGGCTACAATAGTGCCAAATTCTTGAAGTTGAACTCAATAGATTTCATATGTCGGGCAGTTAATGAAAAATAAAAAGTACAAGGAAATAAATGCTATAAATACACATAACAATTAATTGCAAAATACAGAAGCAAATCTATTGCACACAGAAACCTCACACACATTCATATTCCTGTTCCATAATTCTTACGCCTACATGCCCAAAATGTATTTGCTGATTACCAGTATTTTAGGTCTGGAATCGATTGTATCTTGAGGGGGTGCAATAAGCCGACCAGATTTCTGGAATGAAAATCAGGGACATTTGTAGTTTGGCGCTGAATATATCAACTAAATATCTGATGTTATTATTTCTGAAATAAAAAAAAGGGGACATATTTACATTTGCCTATTCTTATCAGGGTAAATGTAGTGCTGTGGTAAAAGATCTGGCATTTCATGCCCAATTGTTGACTATAATGTGTTTTAAGGTTTGGTAAACCACCTAAAACAATCCAAAGCAGCTGCTCGAATAGGGAATCGTTCTCTTTTGTACTGATATGGTTTATGATCGGTCATGCCTGCTTATGGTGTAAAGGCGTTAGTTAGACCTGACCGAGCGAGATCGCACCGCAGCCGGTCAGATAGACACGAGCTAAATAACCAAGTCTCTTGAAAGTAATATAAATACATGGCCTGTTAGGCCCTTTGAGACTGTACCTGGGATTAAGGGCTACGCAAATAAAATTGAATTGAATTGAATTGAATTGAATTAATATTCACGTGCAAGCCAGAACCTTTTGCAATTTAAAAATCTATTCATAAATTTAGAAAATGTATTTTTTTTTAATCAGGGACATTTCCGGGGACACCAGCCGGGGATAGGCCCCAGAGACAGGGACCCCGCAAAACAGGGACGCGTGGTCACCCTAGCTTGCACGCCATGCTTTCACGCCATGCAGGGAGAATATGTTTCCTCCGCGATATCTAGGCCTACCCCTGGGGATTTCATCCAGGAATAGCGGCCAGGTCAGTTTTAGCTGAGACCGGCAAAGCTACATCAGTCTTGTATGTGCAGCAATTTTAAAACACCTATATACCTTTCTATATTTACCAACATGGTCACAGTATAAATCACCATCCCTAACTGTTTGGTCATCGGCATACATTCATATCTCTCAATAACCGCCACTGAATGAGTCCGACAAATCTGTGAATGTCTCAGCCGGAAATGTGTGAAGTGTCTGTCATCGCACGCTTTCGATTCTTAACGTGTGTCATTTATCTTTGCTTCACCGAAGACCGAACCCAGAACGCATCCTTCTGCGGTGGTGCACGAAATCCATCCATCAACGTTAACCGCTTCAGACGGACAAAACACACGGCGTGATATATTTCATGAGCGGCTCGACGTCGAGGGGGACGTGACGCTGACAGCCGCGGCAGCAGGAGTAAGGGCCGACAGCCAGCCTCTAGGGGCCGACAGCCAGCCTCTAGGGGCCGACAGCCAGCCTCTAGGGGCCCTGCCGGGTGCCGCCGGTCGGCCGTTTAACAGTAAGGTTAGCCACATGTGCCGCCACATGTCAACAGGCCACTGAACATAGCACACAGGCAGGTTCCACGCCATAGCAGCCATTGGTATATGTATTGTGTATTGTATATAGTATATGTAGTATACGTGAACGTGTACAGTATGTGACAATAATGTACACGTTGTCATACTCACAGGATAGAGATGAGAGCTGGCCTTTGTGAAGAAGGAATGTACCAGCGAGTGCTATCAGTAGCGAGCGGATAGTTTGCTAGATAAGGGGGCTTGTCCCAGGAGCTGGTTAGCCCCTCATGCTAATCACACTGGCTTGCTCCTGATAGCTTTGCTGGAAAGTACTCAGTTGGACGACAATGGATCCCACATGGTGAGAACGCTAAACTTGCCATTTGGAGACACAGAAGACTAGGTCCTCAAAAACACCTAGCCGCGTGTAACGAAACGTGGAGGCGTGTAATTACTTTTTATTGGGTCATTCAAATAGACAACAGGGCCTTCTAAGCGGCTGTAAAGTTTAGAGGCTAATCATCAATTGGCACAGCGACAGCTAGCATTACCCGACACGGAGTATACTGTGTGAAGATGGCTGCAGACAGCAAGATGGATGGACAGACTGTCTGGACCCCCAGACACAGCACACAGACAGAGCAACTCCCTTGTTAATCTGTACAAAGAGAGCGGCGCAGGGAAGTGATCGTTCCTTTGTTGTTTTTCACACACTATGGCAACAAACTTTGAAATAATGTGATTTATATCGGCAGACTGGTGGGCAGATGTTGAGATCGAAATATGGATACAGTGGCCTAAATATAGTTAGTTGTAAGATGAAGTGTGAGGCTCTGAATAGAGCATACTATAACGTAACTCACGTAAAACACTTTCTTATTTGTCATTAACCTCGAGGAAACTGTCTGCAGTTCAAGCCGGTCAAAGCGGCTGTCAAACAACCTGTTTATACAAAACACACACGACCGGACTCACTGGGTCGTCAGCTGTGGTGACCTCCCCGGATGCAGGGCTGTTTCTCACATTAGCGAAGAAAAGATTTAAATGTTTGAATGTTTGAATGCACAGCTTGCGTCCTGTGACAGGTGCTGTGACACCAGGCAGCATTCAGTCAGACCCCGGACTCTGGGACGACAGGTCCCTAACTCACGTTGCTTTGACATGTAAAAACTGTGTTCTCACACGTTTGTTTTAGACAAGTGAAACCAAAGCAGCTGCTATGCAGTATAAATCATTGGTTGCCAGATTACACCAGTGAAGAGAATAAGGAATTGCATGTTTATTAACTTGTAGTACAAAATGACATTATTTTTTTTACAATTAATCAGTTAAAAAGGAATGAAAACATACTTTTTTCTGTGTCTGAATAATGTTCAGCAACATGTGTAGGCTACTATTTAGACATAGAGTAGATATTGTGTACTGTCCACGATATATCGACATGTTATATGTCAGTATTGAAAAGGGCAGGATTAGACTTGCAAATGTCGAAAATTACAACGTAACGTAACAAATAAGGTGTTTTACCAAACGTTTAAAAGGTTGCCTCTAAACCACAGTCATTTACAGGCACTCACTTCAAACATGACAAAATCTTGTAAACCATGATGGATGTCTGCTGAAGACACAAACACATAAATTGTGGATGTTTAAAATAGAAGCAGCACCCTGCAAAGCCATACATGGCCCCTCTAACCTTTCACTTTCCAGCACTGCAAGCAACAAACATGGCGGCCTTCGTGCACAGCCACTAAAGGGCCAACAAAACTCACAAATTGGCCCCGTTACGTTTCACTTGTTTCTATTTGGACAAAAAAGACGGATATTAAAACTGTTGCTAGGCGCCACCAGACGAAAGCGCAGTTTGGTGATAAGGCTTCTAACGGTGAGGATAACTCGTCTTTCTGGCCGCAAGTCAAGGTGAAGTTTTATGTTCTTAATACAGAACGACGAGTTCATCTTCGAT
>JAOPJO010000111.1:18492833-18496669 GCA_027123675.1 Molva macrophthalma
CCCCCCCCCGGCGTGGCCAGTGAGATGCGTTGGTTTGCGGGGAATGCCATCGGTCAGTTGCTGGGTGTCAGGAGGGTGTGACCTGCGTTCTGATTGGAGGAGAGGGTTCCGGGGCCCGGACAGCGCGCCAGATGATTCAGATTTTGCGGTAGTGCCCGGCCTGTCTGGGGTTTCACATCTGTTGGCCCAAAGCCGGCTCCTTTGTAATAAATCACTATGGGTGTGGGTTTCTGGCTGTTGTGCAATAGTGTGTGTGTGTGCGTGTGTGTGTGCGCGTGTGTGTGTGTGTGCGTGCATGTGTGCGCGTGTGTGTGTGTGTGTGTGCGTGCGTGCGTGCGTGCGCGTGCGTGCGTGCGCGTGCGTGCGTGCGTATTCGCGAATGCTAGCATGTGTATGTTTCAGAATTGTTCAAATGTATTAAAATAAATATATACAAATATTGATTTGAGGGGAACTGAATACGTTTTGTTCCTTTTACAGACAAGTACAAACCATGGGGTTACTTTGCCTCCACCTGGAATACGGAACGGACAGAGGAAACGGACAGAAACGCAGACAGATGGACAGATGGACAGATGGACAGATAAGTACAAAGAGGGTCGCACTCACTTACTCAGCGAGAAAGACATTTCCTCCATCTACACCTTGTACCGCAGTGATGGACGGCAAAGTCACACCAACACCTGACAAATTCCTTTCCAGTGAAAGAGAGAGAGAGAGGCAGAGGCTTAGAGAGAGAGAGAGAGAGAGAGAGAGAGAGAGAGAGGGAGAGAGAGAGAGAGAGACTAACAATAAACCCCTCCGCCATACATACATACACGAGATGTATTTTTAGGCCCTGTAGGATACCAGACACCACTGTAGTATGGAGGGTCTTCCATAATACTGGCGTGCAGGATTGCCTCGTGTTAAGTACGGCAGGGTAAAGGGGCGACTAATTACTAAAACAGTTAGGGACTGTGAGCAGAGATCGCCCTTGATCCTGCATAGCTGACCACCGGAGGTCAGACCGCCTTCCCTCTGGGACCCGACGCTCTCCGAGGTGGCCTTCAGCGCCCCTGAACGCCAGTAAACAGACCGTCCTGTCACGGGGCCCTAATGGCCCTTTCAGTGTGTGCAATCTACTGTGGTATCTTACCAGGGCGATGGGTTACAATATGGACTATGTCAATAGTCTATATAATAGTCTGTTCAGTATAGACTACCCTCTTACACACAGGGAGGCCTGACTGCCTGCACGGGTGGAAGCTGATTTGGGAGCAATGGGCTCCATTGCCGTGGCCACGTGGTAAACATTAGGAGGCGTCAAGAGAAGAGGACCTTAGATTTATCGGGGGTTTGGGCCAAAGACAAGAGCTTTGTCATTCACGTTAATCCGCCATTAATACAAAATGAACGGCAAAAGGTATATATGTATCACTGCCATGTTTAGTGCCACAATAATCAATGTCCAGATATCCACAACTAACAATCCATCCAGCAATAAGGCCACGCCTCCATCGCAGAGCGACAGGGTTTTCCAGAAGATGGCACAACGCAGCTGGCGATTTCATTCCCGAACTGGGAATACCCATAATAAAGAAGGGAATGCTTTTTCTGTGGAGGATTTAACATGACATGCATGGAGTTATTTGGCGGGGGGGGATCAGAGCATAATGAAGAGCACTCTAATGGCGGTACCTTTAGCCTCATTAGGCCCGGCCTCCGCGTGTCCCGAGGCCTCGCCCCTCGCAGCGGGTCACCACACGCACGACCGTTTACACGCACAACCGCAAGGTCAGCCGGGATAACAGCCGCGGCGCGGGAGACAAGGAATCCATTTTAAATAGACGGCAAATCCTACTTACACACGCACACGCGCCCCCAACCAAGCCCCCCACGGAAGCAATCTGCAAAGATGTTTTTTTAAGAACAGGCATCGCGTCGGCCTGTATGATATCGCCGCGTTCCCCTGGCTCCGCGGTAACCCCCACTTCAGAGCCCTAGGACAGCATTTGGCCGGGGATTTCAAAGAGTGTATGACCTCATAAAAGTGGCTTAAAAAAGGAATGAGGCACCGGCCCGCTCACGACGGCCCGTAAATGCCATTGTTCCAGCAGGGGGCCGGCAGTCGCATTTTTTTTTACGTGCGACTAAATTTACACAGTGACACAAAAAAACGAGCGAGCGCCTCGACAATTTACTGCGCGATGTCCCTCGGTTAGAGAAGGAACAGCAGCAGCAGGAGCGGCCTGCACCACACCAGAGTTTATTAACACCACCACGTTTTACAGACTTGAGAATGACCCTGGCCCCCGGCCCCCGGCCCCACGGGGTACAGGGGCCATGTTCCTGTGTTGGGGAGAAAGACGGAAAAAGAGAGGAATCAATAAATAGAGAGAAAGGTAGAAAGAGAGAAAAGGTAGAAAGAATGAAGGACAAAATAAATATCGGCATGATGACCATAAGCAACAATAGTTGGACAATTGTATGTACAATTGAAATGTGATTTGTCTAAACCATATTAGCATGCATTGGTTTATAAGGACATTGGACTGCTTTAATTTTCAAAGGGGGCATTGACGTATATTTTAACTTATTCTAACCTTCGAAAGGTCTCTGGGGCATCTGAACAAAATATATATATTACGGTTCATATTGTCCTCCTACATATCTTCCTGCGGTAATTAAGCAATGTTACATCCTGTGTATTAATACCAAACGGGGACATTGTGTAACACGAGCACACATGTTGTGGACGGTAAATAACGATTTAGCAAAGATTTATTTTTTTATGTTTCTTCCAACACACATTTAACATTTATAATCGTATAAAATGCACAACAAGCAGGTAATGCTGACCTTGTTCTTTTCGAATCATCCCGTATCATTACACTATAAAGAGCGCGAGCACGATTCTCTTCTGCCTTCTCCACGCAAAGCCCGGCCCTCCGGCCACGCTGCCGTCCGCCAGACGCTCCGGGTCAATGTGAAGGTGAACCCGGAGCGCCGGGAACTTTACGAGGACCGTTCTTCGCCATCTTCACGCACCGGGACCCCGTGTCTGCACGGGACGTGGCCTTGTAGGCAGGATGGGGGTCGCCGACCTCTGACCCCTGGGCTCCATGGGGTCTGAGTCCCCCCCCCCACCCCCCCCGACCAGTGAGCTGGGGAGGTTAACGGCCCGGCCCCTGTGAGCACCTGTCTTCTGGGGGGGGGGCGGCACTCCTGGCCCCGCCTCCAACAGCAGCACGTGGGTTTCGGTTTCCCCGAGAGGCTCCGACGCCCCCCAAAACCCTCTGGCGGGCAGGACGACGCCCGGAGACACGCAGAGGGACACGTCCTCCTAACGGACGTTCAGTCGGGGGCCGACTGGACGAATCCACCGGCTGAACGTGGGACTGGACGGCAGACCGGGGGGACAAAGGTGGACCCCGTTAAGACCCGACGGGACGAGCGCTAAGACTCGACAAATGGCTACGCTGGATAGACCGAGACAGAGGGAAGGAAGGACACACAGAGTCCTAGCAGGCGGACCCCCACGGAGCGCGCGGACGGAGGGGGGCCTGTGATAACGGCAGCCGGCCCCCGTCCCACGGGACCACCTGTCGCCCCACAAATTAGCCGGTAGGCCGCTAGGGGCAGGGGACAGCTTTACGTCCGGGGGGGGGGGGCGGTTCCGAAGAGGATCTCCATTACTCCGGACCCCCGCCTCCGCAGGCCAAAACGGTGGCAGGCGGGGAGCGGCCGGGGGTGTTTATAGCGCGAGCGTGGGGGACGGCGTGCGCCAGGCCTGGGGGCTGAGGGCCGAGCGAGGATGCAAGGGGAAGGGGGCCGGGAGGATAGCGATACCGGGG
>JAOPJO010000111.1:18504495-18515939 GCA_027123675.1 Molva macrophthalma
TGTTGAAGTTACACAGAAGGTACAGCCTAAAGACAGCAGTGTACAGGCCCATGGTGCAGGTGTTGAAGTTACACAGAAGGTACAGCCTAAAGACAGCAGTGTACAGGCCCATGGTGCAGGTGTTGAAGTTACACAGAGCTGGAGAAGGTTCTATCCAGGCTTTCAACGAGTCTTTATTCGATTTCGATTTAAGGCATCACATTTTTTGTAATAAATATTTTTACAAAATAATTAACATTCTTGAATGACACAATGTGTAATTATTCAAATTCTATCTAAATTACATTTACTTATACCAGTGTACGTTACAAGTGCGATGTTCACTCAAAATAAAAAGTGGACGGTGTATCCCCTCCATACCTGCTCCACTTGGTCCAGGCGTTTCCTCAGGTTCTCGTTGAGGTAGGTCTCCACCCTGGTCATGATGCCCTCCAGCTTAATCCTCTCGTTCAGCAGCTGCCTGTTGTCCTGTTGTCAGAAGCACACAGCGCTTCCTTTCAATGGGCCGCCGAAACCGCCACCTTCAACGTGGTCCTCGGGCTCAATAAAGCGTTGGCCCTGGCCTTCCTGAACGCGCACACGGGCCTGTGTGTACCGGGTCACTGTAGAAGGCCCCGTGTTTATCAATACCGCAGAGGCGTCCACAGCGCAGCGTCAAAGGAGGACAGTTGCGTAAGGTTCGCGTGCGGAGGAGTGACGGAGCAGAAGAGGAGAGAGAGAGAGAGAGAGAGACAGAGAGAGAGAGAGAGAGAGAGAGAGAGAGAGAGAGAGAAGGTTCGGGAGCAGAGCTGCACAGGGAGATCCCACGCACGGAGCAGGCCACCAGCCATGGCTCTATCTTTAGTCTGCCCTTTACTCTGTGTACATGAGGAGATGGGAATAGGTGCATTTTAGAGCGCCACAAATAAATACGATCAAGTAGCACGGACGGTTTGGAGGGATAAGAGTGGGCAGGAGGGTCTGTTTGAAGATGTAAACAACGTATCACGGGGAGAGGGGCCGTCGTGTTAGAAAACAACGCTCAGCGGTGTGGGAGGAGAGCAGCTGCCCTGCAGTAGCACATTTAGACCTATAGGGGGAAGCAGATGCCATCGCAAAACTGACACACGGCGCTGCAGCTACAGCCCTGCAGCTACAGCCCTGCTTGTTCTGCATCGGTTGCTCCAAATATTACAAAAGAGACATACCGCAGGACTTCATTTAAGAGCCCGGGTGTCTTCCAGCTTTGATCATCATCCAACACCAGGCTGGTGGTTGGAACATGCCTTCCATTCATGTCTCGCAAACAACCTTGCCCACCGACAAGCGGAAAAGGAGGCTAATAGTGACTCCATTTCAAAGTAAATTAGTCATAGAATAATATAAAAGGGTTTTGAGGATTCATTCTTCCTAGGCAAGCCCAAACGGCTGAAGAAACCAACGAACGGTGGCTTTTAGGAATAGCTCAAACTCCAGCAGAACGGCGAGGGTGGTGCGGTCTCTCCTCCCACTCGGGAGAGCGGTAATTACGGACGCTCCGACGTGACGTAAGCGGCCCAGCAAGGGGACTCTGCCTTAAATCGGGACTCATAATTGGGGCTCATTGTTTAAGCTGTAGGGTACATGACATGTGGGTGTAGCACTGTGCGGACGGATTCGTAGAGTAAACATGTGCAGGGACAAGACCGGCGAGAACCGGTTGCCGTCGGCGTCTCCCCCCCCGTGCCTACCTGCTGGAGCTGTCGGATCTCGTCGTTCAGGTCGTCCACGCGGCGCTGGTCCTCCAGGGTGAGCTGGGAGAGCAGGTCTGTGCCCAGCTCGGCCTTCAGGGACTCCCGGGTGGACTCCATGGCGTGCAGGCTGGCTTCCAGACTCTGGAGACTGCGTTGCTGCCAGGGGACATCGCCAGGGAGGACAGGGTTAGAGAGCGGCTACAGGGTTGTATTTCAACGATGAACGACTTTGCAGATCATAGAAAACATGTTAAAAAAAACATTAAGCCAAGTGACTTCTAATATAGTTTAACAGGATTTGTATTTGTTTTGTGAAAATGTGATGGTATAGCCAAACACTTTATTTGTCACCAAGGGGCAGTTTTTGGTAATAAATACAAAATGTGGTAATTGCTAATTGCTAAATAGTTAGAGCTATGCAATATTGACAAAACCTTTCCTTACCCCAAAAACCGTAGCATAATAAGCTTAGCATTCGATATGGTCCACATCACTGCATTGATCTTCTGAACGCTACGCTCCCCACCCCACCGGGACCATCAGCGACGCTGCCGGTTACCTTGGGCATGTAGGTCTTCTCGGACTGTTGCCTCTTCTCCTTGAGCATCTTCATCTCTGACAGGATGCTGTCCCGGGACGCCTTGAACTTCCTCTGCTGGGTCTCGATCTGCTGCATCTGGTTCATCAGCTGGTCGATCTCGTTGTTGATACGTGCCGGAGGGCGTTAAGGAAGCTAGATGGCTGAGGGATGAGCAGAAGCATCTACTTCCTCATGACCTTCAGGGTGCACTAAGTGCTTTGTATGCTAATAGGAGTGCTAGTGCTTCTCATGAAATGGTTTATTCAATATGAGCAAAATACCTGGTAGTGCGTTTCGAACTTGAAAGCAACAGCAGCATGAATCATTGGACACCATTAGCCGCGTTGTCTTTTGGTGGTCATTCATTTGTGGGTGCAAGCTCCACCTGAACTCAACTTGATATAAAATCTATTACCAACATTATTGCCATTACTAACCTTTCCAGAAGATGCAACAATAACACTTTTCCCCTCCTATCCATTAGCACAATTATCAGTTTCAGACTATTTACTCATTTCATTTTGACATTTAAGCTGCTGTAGGTAAGATTTGAGAGTTAAGAGAGATTGAGCAGAAAAGAGCTTTCGAAAGTAAACAACCCCAAAAAATGTCTCCACCCTCACCGCTCCATCCCTCCCTACATTTCTCCACAATTGAGAAGTGTAGCATTTCACTCACCTGTGATTACCAGAACAGGCCAGGTGGATTCCCCAAACCAATCACAGAAAAGCTGCCCTGATTGGTCAGTAATGAGCTGGGCGCGGTCTAAATTGGCTCACACAGAGTCAGGCACATTCGCCTGAAATTCACAGTTAATTTCAGTCACTAATAGTTGACGGATGGCTTTGGCATTTCTAACAAATCACGTTCAAATAATAGCTCTTAATCTTAACCACAGCACCTTTATATGGCGTGTATGGGAGCCTGGTATTTAACATTTAACTGAGCCATCACCAGTGGCCAGCAAACCTCTAGTGGCAGCATGTCAGCATGTTACTGCAGTGAAGTACGAGGAGAATTCTCGGCAACCATGCAATTGGGTTTAACAATAATTAATGGTAGTTTACAGGAAGAATCAATAGTAAATCAGTATGGGAATAATGTGATTTGACTCCCTTTGTCAACGTTATGACATTAAAACATTAGGGAGAGCTGCACACCCATTAGGCTGATCTCACATGCAGGCTTATTGATTCCTTGGAACCAATGAAAAGGTGGACTGGACAGCTCAGTCGAGCTTTGGAGATTCAGCAGGGCTCAAGATACACTATTCAAATCAATTAATCAGTGGTTGTATTGATCCAATGATGCAAATGGTGACAGAAATGGCCTTGATAGGGTAGAGAAGCCAGGGAAGATGAAAAGGCTATTGGCTGAATTCCCTGGATTAAACAAATCCTATCCTTTTTAAGAAAGTCTTTTTCTCTGACCACAACTTGATGAGAAAAGTAAACAAAGATGTGTCACACAAGCCAAAATGTAATGAAGCAATTGCACAAAAACAGCATTGCGAAGTAAACCAAAGCTTTAACTACGTAGTAGCTGTGTGAAATCCATACAAATGCAATAGACTTTCCCTGTATTTCTCGAGGCACAGATTCAACAATCTATGAATAAATGGAACATTGATCCATCATTTTGGATCCAGATAAGACTAATCGGGTCCAATACAAAAGCACCTCGTGTCTATTTCACCAGCCTTATGGGAACCTGCGAATGAGTGGTGCATCGGTCTTCCAACACCATTATCTAAAGCCAAAAGGTGAGGCGCACACTAGCTTCATTTTCCAATGGATCTCTGCTCTGACTCACCGGCTAAATCACTGAAGGACCTTTGTCACACGGAGCCAGCTGTCTGTTCTCATCCTGCCCACACACAACATCCAGTCATCCCCAGGTGCGCCCACTGACCAGCCAACCAGCTGTCACGAAGCCGGTGAGCCACAGCACACAAACAGGTGCGCGCAGCATTTGATAAGAACACACAGTCGGAAGCGGTCCAAATCCAACTAAACAAAATCCAATCTAACCCCAGCCACAGCCCTCCATCGGGTGGTGCTTCAATCACAGAGGCACGGCGGTGACCTTTGAGAAGCATCACGTAGTAAGCATCCTTGGCCTGGCCCTTGTTCACTACCCTCAATGAGATCAGCGCTCCGGGGGGGGGGGGGGGGACGCAGTGTAAACAAGACGGATTTCATTGACTTCTCGTCTTTAAGCGCAGCATCGGGTTTTGCGTCACAGAGGAATCCCTTGGGGTTCAAATGCTGTTAACGTCAGGGATTTTTTTACATCGTTTTTTTTTTCTTTTTGTTACCGTGACGGTTTAATCTCATTACAGCCCTGCTTCACTGCCAGGTGGAACTACCAGTGTTAAAGACTGTATGGATTGGAGAAATTTCTGATCCAGCGGTCCTACTTTATTAGAGCAGAACTTCTGGGGGGAGATGGCAAAGAGCCAGGGCCGGACACCAGAAACTGAAAGAGCACAGGTCCACTTGTTTCCCGTCTCGTTCCAGAGATATTCTACGGAGATTTACTCATTTGCGCGAGTGGAGGACGATTTCAGAAGGGGATTTAAATACGTTTGTTTCTGCAATGGACAGGATGTTTAAGCTCATCTTCCCACCTGGAAAGGTTTACTCGTGCTGTCAAGAGTTTGTGTTCGCTGTTAATCAGTGACGCGCTTACAGACCCCGAGTCCAGCAACACGAGTGGTTGAAAACAGATACCAAGCGAAACAAAGTTAAAAGCCCTGTTCACCCGCATTTTAACTAGTCTGCCATCAGACTTTACATTATGTGGCTCAGGAGGTAGAGCGGGTTGACTGGTCACCGGAAGGTTGCTAGTTCGATACCCGGCTCCTCCTAGCTGAGTGTCGCGGTGTCCCTGAGCAAGACACCTCACCCTAACTGCTCCCGATGAGCTGGCTGTCGCCTTGCATGGCTGACACCGCTGTCGGTGTGTGAAGGTGTGTATGAATGGGTGAATGTTAGGCAATATTGTTAAGCGCTTTGAGTGGCCACTGGTTAGAAAAGCGGTGTATAAAGGCGGTCCATTTACCATTATTAATCTAAAGTCTGATTTGTGGGACTACAATCGGAGCAACCAAACGCTGCACATTTACAATAAACCCGTCTAATCAAATGATAGGTAACCAGTTCGGAGCGGGCCAGTAAAAGGATATGTTCGATGTTCCTGCGCAGGTTCTCGTTCAGCTTGGCCTCCAGCTCGCCCAGCTCCTCCTCGGCCTTCCTCATGTCCTTCTGCAGCTCCAGGCGGGACTTCCTGGTGTCGTAGTAGCCGCCCGTCAGGGCTCCACGATGGCTCACCTGGTCCCCTGGGAGAGGCACAGAGAAGTCATTAGAGGTGGAGGGGAAGTTCCATGGCGTGGAGATGAGGAGCAAAAGGAAGTGAAACGCGGTCCAAATGAACGCCAAAACATTTACGCCATTAATCCATTAGTCGATTCAATTACAGAAAGGTTGTGGCTATTGCTGCGTAAATTACCGCTTAAAACTTCCTCGCTTTTCTCGGCGATGAAAGCATTAACTTGGGCGCGGGTGACGTGATGAGCATTTGGCCTTATTAAGAAAAAGGTTATGGCTAAACGGTTCATTGATTTAGTGGTTAAAAAAACAAGGGATTAAAACCCATTGTTGTTCCACCGTGGGCGGAGGCCTGCTGCTTACCCTCCAGAGTGATGCAGTCCATGGTGAAGGCCCTGGCCAGCTGGGTGGAGACCTCCATGCTGCGGCAGATCAGGGTCTTCCCAAACACGTGCTTGAAGGCCTTGTCAAAGTTGGTGCTGTAGCGCAGCTTGCTGATCATGGGGATGGCATCCTAGCGGGCGACGGAACGAAGGACTGTTATGACCTCATTCTACAGGACATTCCCTAGAGGGGAAATGTAGTATCCACGTCCCAGCCCGCCCACATTCACGTTTCAGATTACTGCGTCACGGGGCGGCCCGGTGGCTCAGCCGCTAGTGTGCTAACCAGGTACACCTCGTAGGGACCTGGTGAGATTCACACCTGGGGTCCGACGCCACATGTCGTTCCCTCTCTTCTTCAACACACTTTCCTGTCTCTCTTTACCATCCTCCATGAAGGCATGAAAGCACATATATATGTATATATCTATCTATCTATCTATCTATCCATCTATCTCTATATAGATTCATATATAAAAAAGATTATTGCGTCACATTGTTCCTTTTCATTTAGCTTAAATTATTCCCAATTTCCAGGTTTTTCCCAGGCCTCTTCCTAAGTTGAGCCGTCTAGATGCATTACATTTGTATGCATTTCCATGGAGTGGACTGGCATCCAAAGAGCCCATCCAAACCACTCCTGGGCAAGCTCCTTACGTTGGTCTCTGGGTAGGCGGTGTCCCTGACGTCCAGCTTGGTGAGGGGCAGGAAGGTGACCTCCCCTGGCAGGTTCATCTTGTTGAACTCCATCAGGATCTTGGTGCTCACCTCATCAGTCTCCACAATGTGGTAGAACAACCTGGAAGACATGGGAATGACGGACGGGGGGGATTGGCCAGAGTAACCCACTGCTGTAGAAATGAGGTCGGGCACCGTTGACATTCAAGATTGTCAGAAACTATACCTTTGATACAGAATCAAGAATACACGCCAAACATATGTGGGCGGGTTGGAACGGTGTGTTCCTGCTGTTCCAGTTTGATTATATATTATGAATGAATATTGAGGATAACATATTAATGATAAAAGATGATGAATACATGAATGAAATGAGTATCATTGAAATCAGTCCACCATAACAGGACAGAGTTGAAACTAGGACCAGTGTGTGTGAACACTCACCTGGTACCAGCAGTGACCTCCACACAGGTGTAGAAAGCAGGCTCACACTCAAAGTTGTTCATGACGATGCCATGGTAACCGTTGATGACGTGCTGGTTGATGCCCTTGCGGCGGAAGTGCTCCAGGACCTTATTGATGCTGTCGATGCCGTTGAGGATGGCCTGGAAAGGGGGGGGAACCACGGAGGACGGAGCTCAATAATACAAAGATCTCTACCTGCTTTTAAGGTGTATTTTGCATATTTGTATTGCATTAACTGTACATACTACTGATCAAGTTAAACCATTTGTTGGCATCTGCTAATATGCGTTTGCTATACGGAGGGGATGAACAGAGCGGTCCGTGGAAGAACATTTCCTCTGCATTGATTCAAGGCACACAAAAGACCAAGGCTGGACAGGCAACACTAGTCTTATCGTGTTGTGCAGTAAAGCCCCCAGTAGACTTCAGCTAGAACCGAGCATGAGTCAGATAGGAGAAATGAAATGCTAAACATCAATGTCCAGTAAGCTCCAAACTGTCCTTTCATCTCTCCCGACATTATTCAGAAGTGATATTTGACTGATGTCTCCCCAGGAGGAGCCGTGGCTGGACGACGCGGAGAGAAGAGGGAGTCATATGTAAATCTGGCAAGCTAGAGGAGGCGGAGGCAGATGGATGACTCCATTTGATATTCATCTTCTGACCACTGGCCATGAGCAACCATGGAGTCACAAGCAGAGGGGATTCCATCTAGCAGGCGCTCGGCACACTCTTCCCCAGGGCTCGATTTATCGCGGTAACATGTCATCCAAATCGACTGCACTTATATTTATGCAAATGGGTAAACACGTTATATTTCGCGTAGGGAAATGAGAGCGTTTGAAAACCCTAACCCTATTTTCGTTATCCTGTCAACATGAGCAATGCGATGCGGTCGGGGAATTCAGTTGTCTGGTATGAACCCCCCCTTAATGCCATTGTAGCCAATGACGCGCTTTTGGAATCGGCGGCTGCGTATGAGGATGGGTTATGCAAGCAGACGTTATGTAACGGAGCCCCCCAGACGCAGACAGACCTTGCCAGTAGCGGCTCTGAGGAGCTGCTGCTTCTTCTCCAGATCCTCCCGTTTGGCAGCCAGGGCCTGCTGCTCTGCGTTCTCCTCACGCCACAGGTAGCTGGACAGGAGAGAGCACACGGTCACACACTGTTAAACGTATGTCAGCACAAGCCACCGCTCACGCTGGGGTGCCCCGGGAACGCGGATTTCATCATCGCAGCAAATGCGCGTAAAGAAAATGACAGTGCTAAATATTGAATGATTGCATTTTAAATGAATCGGGTATGAATTTTGAAACTGTGCGTGTTACTGCTAACAAATGACTGTATGCACCAGTGCGGTACGTGGTACGTTTTCTTTTTTCATATATTCTTGCAGGTTTTGCAAGTATCTGACCTTATCTATTGCAGTACTGTATCAGTACCCTGTGCCCAGAACCTAAACATCAAGTCTGAATGATTTGTGTCCATCTTTAAAAGTGGTCGGCTGTTCCATCCTCATTTACATTAAATAAAGCTGGCCACCGATGCCTTATCCCTCTCCGTTACAACTCCATCCTCGTCCACCACACCGGCCCACACGGACCTCAAAGAACAGGAACCGTGAAACGCATCCTAGCTTAAGGCCATGCGCTCAAGTGGCTGAAGGCAGGGTGACATGCACATTAAAGCCGGTGCTCCACAATAGGGCAAAAGGTTGCCGGGCCTAAACAGTACATCGCTTTAAGAAAAGGAGGTGAACAGTGGAACCTTTTATCGTAATGATATGGGGCTGGCTGACTCATCTGAATGGAGTGACGTACATTTGGAAGAGGGACGTTTGGTAAGGTATTGAAGTTCTTCTGACTACGGGGAGGAGGAAAGGTAAGAAGAAAAGGCGTGGATTACTTTCTTTCGCTCTGCAGTTCATCCTTCTTGTTCTTCACTTCGTAGTACTTCTTGTCCAGTTCCTCCACGCGGGTCTTCACCTCATTGAGATCTTGATCAAGTTTCTGCAGACGGAAGACCAGACATGCACGGCATTACTCTGCTTCTTCTGCTTGCAAGGGTTAAGCTATTTAAACAGTGGTATACAAAACACATTGTGTGGCAATACATTTTCAATCTGTAAAAATGCAAACAATTGCTTTTACTAGGATATTATATATTGTTCATGTGGGAGGACAAGTTGTTGTGTAATCCTTGAACAGGCTATGTGTAAGATTTAAAAGCTATGATTTGAACTCCACCACAGGTGCTTTTCAATGGCAGAGAAACGGGAGAGGGGAGGGGGGGGTTTGGGGTTGTTTATTCTTAAAATTGGAGAGACTCCAATGGAGTGCTTTTCAGTCATATTCAAAATCTTTTAATCTTTGATCCATTTCAGACCGAGGAGGAGGGGAGACTGAGTAGGTTGCTGATGATGAGTGTTGATATGAATCACTACTGACGTTGTACTGCTCCAGATTCTTCTCCTTGTTGGTCTCCGTGTCCTCCAGGTCTTTGTGGATGGCCGTGATCTGCCTCTTCTTGTCGTTGATCGCCTGGTCCAGGGACTTGAGCTCCTTTTTGATCCACTTGTCCCTCTCCTCCTTGGAGGTGAACTGGCTGCCACGGCCCTGCTTGGCGTAAAGGTCAGTCCTCTCCTGCGTAGCCTGGGCCAGTCTGGAGGGAAGGGGGCCGTTTCAATGGAGGTTGAGAGCAGCTTGGGTGCAAAGACCATTTTAATGCCAACGTGTATATGGTCTGTGTGTTAGGCCTGTGTGCGTGTGGTTCAGTCATTTACTGAAATAAGCAGTGAGAGGTTAGATAAAAGCACTATATAAATACAAGGCCATTTACTGTAATAGCGTACTAATAGCGTGCGGATGTGCCAATCTTTGCAGATCCAATTACAGATCCATTTTCCAATGTTTAAAGAGACCTTTTCTCTCGTGGACATCAGGCCCAATAACAATGTTTACTCGCAATGTTGTCTTTACAGAAATCAGGAGGGCCATTTGGTGTAATTGTATTGTTGCCATGCATTTGAAGCGTGGCCACCATTTTGCAGCCATTTAGGGCACTGCAGCAAGACTGCTGTGCAGCACAACACTGCATGCCTGTTGACATCTCCGGTCTCGCACACTCCCAGGTTATTCATTCCAAGTGGGATCTGAATGACTCATCTAGCACTAGTGCCTCGGGGGCGTGGGTGAGTCATTGCTACCTGGCAATGCCCCGCTCCTCCTTCTCCTTCACCATGTTGAACTTGGGCTCGGTCTCCTGCAGCTCCTTCTGCTTCTCCTCGATCTTCTCCAGGAGCTTCTGGCGCTCTTTCAACAGACGTTTCTGGAGGGGAGAGAGAGAGAAGTGCCAGTGATGGTTGGTTAGATGCAGGTTTTGTGCTCCAGGTAAACTCATGCAAAGTTTTCACAAGGAAGGGAAAAGAATTTCCTTATTTGTTGTTTTGTTTATGGAAATGAAAAGTAAATATTCTAGCATACATTAAATACTTCACCTAAATACTTTGTTGATTCCAATGGGCTGTGTGGATAGATGTAACACTAAATATGATAAGTTAATATACAATGGTGGAGAATGGGGGTGTGGGATAATTCGAGAGGAAAAAGGGAATAGGAGAAATAAATGTAGGTAAATTAACAAACTATACCAAAACTTTCTCCAAAATAATAATGTGCAGTTTCAATCACATGGTCACAAAAATGAATCACTTCTACAATATGTAATTGTAATCATGCTGGGTGAGTCACAATGATCGAACTACAATATATTTTGATGCATCTCCAAATCCTGTGCCACCCTTGTACAATCATCTTTCATGACATGTTGGGCATACAAGGTCAGAGTCAGCCCCGTGGTTTCGCCCTGCAAGTGTATCTCACAGAAAGCTACATCTACTACTGTATTTGCACACATTATCCCAGCAGGCTGAATGTTAAGATGCTGGCAGAGCTGAGTCATAAGCCAAGGTGGAGGCAACCTTACGTTTTACCCTTAATAAGACCTGTTCGGCCTCATTCACCGCCCACCGTGACCAGAGCTTTGGTAGAAATACTATGACGCACGCCGGCCCTCACCCTCCTTAGCCCTGCTCTGAGAGAGCCCGCCGTCCTACGTCAGCATGGGCCAGGTGGGCCTCAGATCAACAGTCAGCATGCCTGCCACTCATCACAGCTCACATGCAGGCAGAGCCAATAAACCATAATGATGTACGATTCATCCTGCTTCCACACACACACACACACACACACACACACACACACACACACACACACACACACACACACACACACACACA
>JAOPJO010000111.1:18688135-18699519 GCA_027123675.1 Molva macrophthalma
CAGGGTCACGGCCTCAGCCCGGCCCGCATTGTTCCAGTTCCCCCCCCCCCCCCCACCCCACACACACACACACACACCGCGACAGCAACCAGCCCCCAGACCAGGGCAGGCTGCCAAGCTAGGTCTGAGATAACGAGCGCAGGAGCGAGAGAGAGACCAGAGGCAGCAGTGAGAGATAGAGAGAGGTACACAGAGGGAGTGATATAGATTGAGAGTGTGGGGAGCACACAGCGAGGGGAGGGACCAGATAAAGATGAGACATGAAGACAGATAAAAGACACTTACAAAGAAATGATGGAGACAGGAAAAGGCTAGTGGAATCTTTCCTGCGTTGGCCAGAGCTCGAGACGGGTAGCGCCGAATCACGGGGTGGATTAACCTCGAGAGATAAAATGTGCGGGTCTTTCCTCCACAGAAACACACAGGCGTGGAATAAGGTGGTAAAGTAAGAGTGTCGGAGTGTGTGGGAGTAGAGTGTGTAGATGTCACGGCGGCCACGGTCCTGTGACACCCTGCTGCGTCGAAGCCGTTAACTTCCCATGTGCCGGGGGCGGGGGGGGGCTGACCTTGGAGCGAGCGGGTGTTTCTCACGCCAGCGTGCAGCCCGTATGACACTAGGACCCCTGCGGTCACTTGCCCGCTGAAGCTTCGCGTGGATATATCTATCAGACCGTTAGCAAGTGGTTAGAGGACTCAGGGCGAAGGGATAACGAAAGCAATACAATAGGATGTGACCTTAGGATCGGACGAATGATTACAATGTTTACTGGAAAGAACGAGGCGACATGGTCTGCTTTTGATGGTGCGGCACACCAATACAATTATATTGTCTTTTCTCCCTCTCTTATGTTTTAGGATAATGTTTTAGGAAAAGCAGAGTAAATTGAATTACAAATAAGGATGTCTGGTTAAATGTAGAGATGGATCCTGCTGAACAAAACTGGCTGGTCTGGTCAACTGAGAATGGTATAAAATGCAGTGTACAGTACAATAACAGATTACAACGTAATAACACAGCACAACGCCAGGCAGTTAATCCAATCCTACCAAATAGAGTCTTCTGACAGATCATTTTTACTATGCAGTAAACTCCTGGACGTCTCCATTCTGGTTCCCTCACAATGAGGAACGTGGCTGAGCCGTGAGGGGGATGCAGATGTTTAAATCATCATATGACAACATCTGCATCACATGATTCCAGCAGCTGCGTCATATGACTTCAACGTCCTCATCATGCCAGTGCTGCATCAAATCCGGAGATGTCTCCGACCACAAGAGGAGATAAAAAGGAGGAAACAGAGTATGAAGAAATAACGAGGGAAATATGGAGAGAGAAATCGGTCACAAACCACATTTCTATTTGTTTCCTTCCTGAAGATCTCCCGGCCCCGTTAACCGTCTAGCCAGGGCAGTCCTGTAAGCGTTCCGACCGCCGGAAGTCTGAGTCATTTGTGGAAGTTATTCCAGAGAAGTCGTCACCAAATCTCTCCATTTATTTTTATGCCCCTGCAGGAGTAGGTGGGCCGCGGGGCGTTCTGAAGACACAACTCAAACCTTCCACTCCGGACCCAGAGCTCAGGTCCTACACGACTCAGGCCCCGTGCTTTTGTCGTTGAAATTCCCAACAAGCCGATGCGCCATGAATGAAATAATACTTGGTTGAGCAATGTGGCGTGACAATCAACAGCTGGTTTAAAACTTAGGGGACGCGTCAAAAAGACCCGACAGATATCATAGCTATTCTTACCTTGGAGACTGAAGCCACTTGCTGGTTGGTGGTTGGCAACGTCTGGAAAGAAGAAGGAGACACAATGAAAACATGGCCACCAACATTGCAAACAACTTCGGCGACGGCCTGCATTGCGGTAACACGCCAGTAAACCTGCAGGGCCGTATTACTGTACGAGTCTGAAGCAGGCCTTTGAAATCAGTGACGGATCCAAAAACAAAACTTTAATAGGAGGAGATGCAATGAAGGAAAGAACAGCCTATTCATTAACCTGGACAAAAGTGGGATTAAACAGAATAATCCAGACCCAACTCAAAAGAAAGGCTAATACAAATTATGTGCTGTTGTATATACCTAGTGGGACAGGGAGAGCGGATTCCCTTGTATGTGTGGTATGTAGGTTGCCTCGTCCTCACGCTATGGCCTTAGGCTCTTTATGATGTGGGCCAAAGCAAACCTAAGGATGATAGTTTCCTCACAGAGGACATTTTCCCTTCTCATTACACCCCTCGTTTCCAGGGTTGGAGACTCTACGGGGACCGCAGGAAATGTCGATTTTGTTTCCATATTCCTTGCTCAAGCCTATCCCCTTACACCCAAGGTCTCCGCCGTATGGGAACACATACCCTTGGGTTGTGTGAGCGGGCGTACACGTGTGTGAGTGTGTCTGCACATGTGCACATGTGCCTACGTCTATTTTGTTATCCCGGAGGCGGAGTCGCACATGTGCATATTTGGCCCCTCGACGTGCAAGTTCAACCTGCGTTCAACCTCCATGCCACAGTTTCCACTATACGGGCAGTGGAAGCTGGGAGGCTGAACTGGGCTGTGGCCTGTACTTGGGCAGCGGTGAGAGACTCCGAAACACGAGCCACTGATAGCCGTTTGAGTCCTCCGCACGAACACTAACTGTATCAACAACAAGCCAAACAAAGGTGGGAAGAGAGGAACATGATAACTTTGACTAATATCATCACGGCTGTTCTCGCTAAGGGCGCCGTTTCTACATTCCACAAGGAGGATAATCGCCTTTTTTGGGGGGGACTCGAGCTTTGTTTATAGATCATTCCATTCTAGAAGTGTTTTTACTTTCCATTAATTGTGCAATAATATGTAGACACGTAATAGCAGCGATTAACCTCATCTTGCCCTGTGGGGTTCATGTCGTGTCTGCCTGGTTCTTGTGTGTTTGAATGTGGCTGCTGATGACCAGAAGTGTTCATATGGCCAGCACATGTAAGGGTGGTACCGCCAGACACCATCAAAAACAACACAAAGTAATTTGTGTTTCATAGAAGCCACAGAGAAGTTATGGGGAATATGTTAGTGTTGCATCTACTTTCACGCAGTTCCCCTCTGGCCATAGATGTGGATATTATGAAAGTTGTGGTGTAACATTTTTATGACACAGAACATAACGTTTGTGGACATTTGAAATGACACACAAAGAACACAGAGACGTAGGGCTACAGACATTCAGCTGAGACATTCAGCTGCTTCTGGAAAAAAAGATATAGAAATAAAAGCGTTGCAACGAGAGATTGGCTTGAATGTGGCCGGGGACAGTCTCTAAACTAATCCAACACCAACAGTTTCCCAGTATTTCCCTAAAAGCGGAAAGCATCAAGACGAAAGCCTCCCTGTTATTAGTGCTGCGCTCAAGAGGACCACATTTCCACTTCGTCTCAGGGCAGTCAGGGCACGGAGGAGACAAACCCCCGTGTGGTATGGCCCTTATCTCCTAAACCGCAGGGATACCAACCACTGAGGCAACAACAACAAATCGTTGGCGCAGCGGCCAGGCCAGAGAAACAACGCCGGTCCTCAGCCCCGGCCTGCTGGACAACGTCCTCAGGCCCGGCCTGCTGGACAACGCTCTGCTGATGGTCCCCGTCGCTCGCCTCACACAAGAGGCCCAGAGACATCTTATGGCGAGCTTACGTAACCACCTCTGCTGCGAGCGAAACCAGGAAGACTGATGGCCACGGAGACACACGTGACTTCTTCACTGTTGCCTGATTACATAACTTCCACACACATCACTTTTAAAGCCCTAGAGGGTATAGAGGTCATGGGTCATGACGTACACAGCCTAGCAGACCACCCCTGAGTTCAAGCTTTTGCCATACGTTGCATTGTTACACAGAAAAGGCCTGAGGACAAAGTTACTGAACATTTTGTTGATCGGATTGTGTCCAGGGGTCAGGAGCTCTTGTGTCTAGATCTGGAAAGTGAAGACACTGTTGTGTTGATGTTCTTCAAGGCTACAGCTGCTCTGAGTGGAAGGGGTAATGCAGAGGTGTACATCATGGGTTAGGGGCCCGTGGATTCACCATAAAATACAGCGGTAAATACAAAAAAACGCTGATTTGTTAAGCATAATGGGTCCGCTGAGAACGTAATATATTTAAGTGTGTCCGCGCACACATGCAAGCGTGCGATGGGGATTTTGATACAAAAAACTGTCAGAGTAGAATTGAACTGGAAACCCATAGGAGAATTTTTTTCTGGCTTCAAATACAATTTCCAAAGTCAAGCCAGCTGTGTGGGTTTTTTGTATTGAAATCTGTGCCAAGCAAAAATGTATTAAAGAAAAATGTATTAAAGAAAAGATACAGCAACAATCATCCCCAGAACAGATGTCTGGTAAATATGTCAGGACCTGGGGTGAATCAACAGCAAAAGTTAGGTCATCATCATCGAAAATGGCATGAAAAAATGTTTCCATCATTTTTCCTCCTGTAGGGGCTCGCCAGTGTTTGGACACAAACGAATAATACTAAAGTCCTGTTGTCCTGGTTGCAGAACTCTGTTTGGGACTGGGCGTTCCTGTCCGTTCTGCAGTGCCTTCCGAAAGAACCGTAATCTGACCGAAGTTGACTGTTTTTGTATTAAATACTTGAGTGCAGGCATGTGTGTGCGCGACACACTAGGCTTTAAGTTGTACTAGAATGTATGCACCATCCTTCTGGATGAAATGATCACCTTGTACACATTTGCACCATGCAGAAATGTTAAAGATGTAATCTGTTAAGTACCCTTCGAATTAATTAAAGTGGCTCAAAGAGAACCAATTTGATAACACTACTTATCTATAAAACCTGTTTATCGTTCTTTGCTCTTCTCTTGTTGAGGAGGACCGCTATCTTCTCAGATCAATCAGGGAGAAGTCATCCAGAGCACATGACAAGCAGGGATCTAGTCCCGTGCTTCACGCCACATAAATGTTTCACATAAACTACACACAATTGTTTCACTTTCTTTATCCTGACTTAAACGGTTCCCTGGAGACAAAGTCCCCTTTCCTCCCGCCTCCAGTCGTAGAAACACAAAGGAAGGGAGTTCACCGAAGACAACTGTAGCGCTGGCTTTGGTGACCAGCAAAAGCCACATCTGGGTAACAGGCAGATAATGAGCCTTTGAGCCAGCATTTGATTTCATTAGAGTTGATTTACGAGTGGGAAGTCGTTGTTGTGTCTGTGAGGCATTATTGTACAACAAAACCCATTGGTTCTTATTCAGTGAGTAACCACCGAATTATAAAAAATATAGCCAAATAAAAATCAATAGAAATAATAGGAATTGCATTCTAAATTATACATATAGAAAAATGATGATAAATTAGTTATAAATGATTCCCCATGTTGAAATGTCATGGGGAAGATTTCCTGTGTCAACTTAACACATAACTGTAATTTCCCTCCACAGTGGATTGTGAAATCTCTCCTCATCCCCTGATGTATAGCACCAATCTATATCGCTACGTTCGCGCCAATAAAAATAGCTGATAACAATTCACAACATGGATTGCAAGACGCCAGTGACGTTGACTGATTGCTGAAACTAAATGCTGAGGGGATGACTGTTAAAAATTAAATAAGAAATAATCGGTTTCGGTTATGTTGTGTCAGACAGACTCATCTTCACCGATCTTTATTGGCATTTATTATTTATTGTTTTAAATATAATATAGTTATATAAAGAGTAGTCTCACCAATACGACTTTAGATGAGTATCTCAAGTCTGATGGAAGAGAAGCTCAAACGTGGCGTTTCACTTTCGCTTCGTATTGGTTTCGACCAATCATGTTGGGGATCTGGAAGCACTCATTAGCGAACACATACTCTGCCAGCAGTAGGAAACTATAAAAAAGGTATCTGTAAAGGTTTCTAATCAAACCCGTGTGGGCTGGCTACTGTAGAAATACAATAATCCAAACCCCCTCCTGAAAGCTTTATCTCACGCAAATGAGTTTCCCACAACGAAACAGGAAACAAGGTGTAACTCCGCCCACCCCAGTTCCTGATATCCGGCCCCGGCTCCGAGACGTCTCCCCCCACAGCTCCTTATATAACACACAAAGGCAGGACCGCCGGACCCGATTACATAAATAGAGTCGAATCTGAGTGAGTGTCGGTCAACGGAGGACCAGCGCCTCGCTAGTGGAAAAGATTCTTGCTTCAGCACTCGCGAGCCGTGGCGCTATTTTCCACTTTAATCGTGAGGCCAACATGTCATCCTTTCCATCCTATTGTCCCTAACCAGAGGCCAGGTCACAGATATTTCCTGGCCAGAGCGACCTCAGAAGGCCCCTGCATTGTGGACTCCGTCCTTGAGGCATGGCAGGACCTCCTGGGGCTGCCAGAGAAATGACACAATTGCACCACATCCACAATAACAGAAATACACTGGAACTGCAAGCGGATGACATCACTACAATCACAGAGGCCCTGTATATGGGCTAGGATAGTCCAGGGGGGTAAGGGTGCTGGACTGACACCCCAGGCGTAATGCTGTGGGTTTCGACCTGCAGTGTGTGTACCTGTATGGAGGCTATAACCACGTCTCCCTGTAGTCTTCCTTGAGCGAGATGAACACCTACCTACTCATGAATCTAAAACAAAGCTAACTGAGATTGATTTGGGTAATACTAAATGACAAATGAAATGTATAAAGATATAGATCTATGGCCCATTACGAGCTGATGAGTCATTCGTTTTGAAGCCAACTGTTCATTCTATATCTTGGTACAATAGCAGTGTGCATCCTGTAAGAGCCACCCAACCATGTCCTCGCTTGTCACTTCCATCACTGAGGAAAAAGGAAATGCAGCCCCTTTCTTTACTTCCTGTCATGCGACAGAGGTCTTTGACATGTGACACAACGCCAGAAGTAGGAATTACAGCCAGGATAGTTTTCCACTCAGAAACGATCCTGTCGCTTTGTGTGTGCGTGTGTGCGCGTGCGCGCGTGCGTGTGTGCAGTTGAGGCAACATGTACCTGACTGAAGAGCGTCTCCTGGTTCTTCCAGCATGGCACTCAGAGGACATGTGACAGCATGCTCAGTAATTACTGCAGTGCCAGTGCCGTGAAGCAGGCCCGGAACAACAGCACCTGTGTTTCATATGTGTAACCTTTTCATCTCTCAAAGTATATCTGCTTTTAATGACATAAATACACCTAAACACCCCCTTGCCAGAGGTACATTTATGGCAGGAGGGTTTAGACCATATAGTTCCTCAACATGTCTGTGTTTTATACACGTACCGTTTCATCCTAAAGTATCTCAGCCTTAACAAACAAAACATAGTACTTTTCTGGAGTTTTAGATGCACACAAACCTGTAAACTCCATTTTGCCAGCGACTCGGTAATGAAGCACTTTCTGTAAGTGCACCTGCGTGTGCTTACAGAAAGGTAAACCATGGCAACAACAGAGGGCTTGGACAAGAATGTGGCAACACTCCTGATCTTACATAAAAGGAACTGAGTTAGCACATGAAGAAAGACACTGTTCTCAAACAACCTGGCACTCAAGGCATTTAGCAGAGCTTTTATACCTTATGACTTAGTCACATACCTATTTCTGCACATTATATGTGCACTTTACTAAGCCAACAAGGCAAAATAGCCACTACACATTATTCAAATATCTCTCCAGCATCTCAGACTTTAAGCATCTTCTGACAAATGAGTCGCTTTATGATCACTAGTCCCACAAATCAGACTTTAGCTTTTAGATAAATATCTAAAGTCTGATGGCAGGTGAGCTCTGGGTGAACGGCCGTTTAACTTTCTTTCACTTCATATTTGTTTCGATCAATTATGTTGCTTGAGGTGAACACAAACTCAGCCAGCACTAGTAAACAGTAAAAGACCGCATCTGTAAAGGTCTCAAATCAACAGTGTAGACTAACCCTATCTCGACACAGGAAACAAGCCGTAACTCCTCCCCCTTGCAGTTCCTGGTTTCCTGCCCGGGCTCTGTGAGGCTCGCCCCTGAGCTCTGCTATAAAGCAGTAGGACCGCTGGGTCTGAACATATTCTTAGCACACACTGGACGATTTTTCAAATTTAGTAAACATGAGAGACCATGCACCTGACGATAGATGAAGATACATTTAACTGATTTGGTCGTTTATTGTCTGGAAACAAACAATTTTGCCAACACAGCACAGCAAACACCAAACCAAATCCATTCTCAACAACCCAGTCCCGATTCCCGTGAACACGGACTGAACATATTGCAGTGGATGTGTTGCACATCCATGTAGTTGGACTCCTTATTTCCCAAATCCTTCACACTTTTGCTTTTTCCACCATGGATTCTGTTGTGATTACCGGCTCCCGATTGGCTATCGTCTTTCCCACGTGGGAAACGCAAAAACTGCGTCCTCGGCTGACTTCAGGGTTCCCCCCCGCACTACAGGATATCGGATCGTAAATATTGAACGTGTAATTTTTTGTGATTTTCAAATTGGTGCAGCGCCGATCAGGTTTGGGGGAGTAAATTCCAATGTTACCATCCCCCACACCACAGGAGAACCAAGCAGAACAACTGTGAGAATCATAATGTGGGCTTTTGCTTACAAGGGATCGAATAGTGAAACCGTGACAATTATTATACTGTAGTTTGTACCCAGCATTAGATGATCACCAATGTCACGCCATGACAACCCACGCTGGGTAATTATGGGATCATAGCCTGCATTGATAAGGCTGTTGGACACCCAGGGAAGATTCATATCACAAGACAACACTGCTCCATTACACAAACACAAGCATCATAGAGCCGCTTTTGTCTGGAGACCGGAGACACAGTTGTTACCCTCGGATAAGGATAAGATAAGAGCGAGAGTTGACTTGTCTTGTGGAGCCAGGATACTTTAAGCCAAACTATGCATTTATCAACGCCAACGGAAAGTCGAAGAAACCTGTCAAGATTGTTTTGGGGAAAACGTTTTTCTTACGTTTTTTGTATCCATTCAGCTCAATCAAAAGCAGGCAGGCAACACATCACAACCAATCATAACACAGTAAGGGCCTGATCTGTTCCATCCCCAATCACTCCTAAATTATCAAACCACATCCCTGCTTCCTGTTTGGTCCCATCCTGTTTTAATGGCCGGGATGCCACATTATGGAAATAACAATCATTCAAACAGCGTGTCATGTCGTCTTTAAATGATTTAACCTGAGTCCATAGGGCAACTCTTACAAACCCAGTCCCTCTGCCTCCAAAAAAAACACCATAGGGATCACTGGGTCAATGTTAGTTTTCGGTGCTGCAATTAGAAGGATGTGGTCCATTTGTGCAGCCACTATCCATCAAGGCTGAGCTCCAGACCTGTGGAAATGCTGGAGGAATCTGATGCGAGGCTGGGCCTCCAAAGCAGCATACCTATCCTTGCCTTGAACCTGAGCCAAACCCTTCATGTGTACATGTGCAACACATTACCGACTGCCAGTTACAGTAACTCAACCAGCGGCGCTTTCAATATTCGTACCGGTTCAACATACCATTCAAGTTTCATTAGAGCAATGTGTCCATTTTATAAAGAAATACAATGAGGTACACTTCAAAGCCATCGCAGAGTTCCCTTGTGGGATCCCACCTGACGAGGTATGTGATTACCGCCGGCCCAATGAGGCCGCTTGAATAAATGCAACTTGGGTGGCCAATGCATGTGCAGCTTTCATTTAGGACCGCCTCTGGTGACTTCATTTGGAACTGATTGTCTTCCAGTACCCTCTGAGGAAAACCGGTGGCCAACCATCATCATGATTTATTACACATCGCCATGGTAACAGCCATCGGTCTGTAAGATTGGTTTGAGGGAGACTTCCAGCACTATGATGTGAGGAATATTCTTCAGCCAAAAAGTAGGCATTAGAATAGCACACACAAGGTTGTCACGCAGAAATATTAAGCATTATATTGACTTTATGTGGCACTGAGCACAGTACTGCTTTACTGTTATGGGCTCACCGGCCCCACAAGTGGGCATGAAGGTGTTAATGATTCACGGCGGCCCAGCAGAGCCGCAACACGTCCTAGCTTAACAACTTCCTGATGGTTTTTATGACCGTTTCACACCCGTCAAGGACCCAGATCCCTCCGCCCAGCCTCGACACACGGGGAGATAAAAGGCCACAGGTGGACCACAGGTGGACTTTTACGACGCAGTTTACAACATGATTGTAATCTGCGTCATCGCCACGGGTTATTATAATTGACAGGGCTGCAAAAAAAGAAGGTTATAAAGTACAGGCAATCTGGAAATCGCATTCATAACAATCAGAATAGTCTGGAAAAGAAAAGGCCAAAATCCTATACAATTATGTTAATCTTTGTGTTAAACAATATCAAATTATAATATATAATAATCATATTTTTCATGCTTCTTAATAAATGTTTGTGTCAATGGTAGAAGTCAGTGGGCTTTATCTACTATTCTACTTTCTTTTTTAAAACCCGTCAGTCCATCTTTTCGGGCCACTCTTTCACCCAGATAATTACCAAACTGCACCCCATCATATCAAATCACGAAACTCACACATAACCATAACACACATTTTGACGGTGGAGGTCAGCGGTTACACATGAATTTAGGCACGCTCTTCCTACCAACGTTGACTATTATGAATTTGCATAACACCACTCCCCCTGACCGAACATGAATTTCACGCTTCAATCTTGCTATGCAATCATAAAGTCATCCATCAGCCTTCGGCTATACCCATCATCTCCCGGGTTGCCAAGGCTTACCGTGTCAACGTGCACAAACAACGGACACGCAAGAAAGCCCAAAGCCAGTCGGTCATCTGCATCCGACCGCGCAGACCTCAAACCTGCTCCGATTCATTTTGTTTCCGTCTGTCCCTTTGGGGTGAACGTCGCAGATTGAAGGATTGTCTAACCTACATTGTCTGACGCAGGAACACTCTATTGCAACATTTCTGCCCTAAAACCCAGCCTACACTCAGCCAACTGAAACATCTTCAAATTTCGGGTAAACGCAATTTCTAAATGCAACGACCAACACACAACGCTGATGATAAACATGATTGCACTGCCAACCGAAAAAGCCTCCGATACACGACGTCGGGGACGCAGGGTTCTTGCTTCAAATATGTTGGCCTGGTTAACAGACAATATAGAAGACACAAAGGAACACTCTCTACGGGTACGTACCACAGGACACCTCACTCGGCCTACAGGGATGACTACCGCACACGGCAAACTGTCACTGGTGGACGTGATCAGTCAGCATACAGTTGTATATAAAAGTTGCCAGGGGGCGGGTGTGTGTGTGTGTGTGTGTGTGTGTGTGTGTGTGTGTGTGTGTGTGTGTGTGTGTGTGTGTGTGTGTGTG
>JAOPJO010000111.1:18728162-18740589 GCA_027123675.1 Molva macrophthalma
GTGTGTGTGTGTGTGTGTGTGTGTGTGTGTGTGTGTGTGTGTGTGTGTGTGTGTGTGTGTGTGTGTGTGCGGGCGTGTGCATTTGATATTAAAAGCATCTGCTGAATGACGTATAATGTAAATACAAGTAAGCTCCAAGACAGCAACACCCTATATGTCTATACATATGCCTATACCCCATATAAATAAATGTGTGTATATATATATAGAATATTCGCTTTTTAAATAATAATAACAGCAGTGTGACATGTGAAGACATTGCGCCCCTCATCCAAGCCTATCCACCCCTCCCTCCATCCCCTCCCCCGCAGGCTGTTCGTGGACCTGAAGCGTCTGGCCGAGCCGGCGGCCAGGCAGCACCTGCAGCTGGACGGCCCCAGCAGGCCGGAGCTCAGCGTCCAGGTCTTCCCCTACGAGTCGGTCCACACGGAGCTGCAGGCCGTGTGTGCCGCCCTTGACCCAAAGGACAAAGTGTGGATCTGTGACAAGGCGGGCTGCGCCCTCACTCAGACCATCCCCAAGGTGGGTGTCCGCAGAGGGGCCTTCACCACGGGGGGGGGGGGCCCTGTCTAGGGGGCTGCTGCTGGATCTTTCCTGGAGAACCTGTGGATGTTAAGAGTCGATTCTGCACTTGGTACCACTTGGTTACCGTTCCCGCGTGTCCTGCCTTTGTGTCGCGCTGAGCCGCAACTTGTGTCCTGCTATCAGTCTGTCTAATGCACTCCCCGGATGGAACACAGCATGCACACAACACAACCGTCGCTCACAACGTCACTGAACACCACACAACCACCCCCGCAAAGTATTCTTTATGTAATTATTATTATATACGTTTAGATTGAATATTTGGAAGAACTGCTTGCAACAAACATATTTAACCTGGGTGGGGAGAATGAAGTTATTGTCTTTTATCTACTTAGATAACCTTAGGGACACCATAAGCCAAAGCCCTGTGTTGTGCCCTAGACCTTTGCACGCAGCTGGTGTAGAATTGGTGCGTGGGGCCGACCGGCTGGTGTACTGTGAAACTAAATGTTCACCCTCTGTCCCTTGGGGTCCCTTTTCCTTTGACCAGCCCCACAGATCCCAGATCCCCTACACCCCGCTCTGCCTGGCCAAGGCCGTCAAGAACTCCGCCGAGATCCAGGGAATGAAAACGGCCCACGTAAGATCCTCCGTTTATAGCCCCCATTTAAACAAGCCTACATGGGATCTCTGCGATCCTCCATTGCCTCATCTCACAAGCTCCATTATTTCCCTCCGCACAAAAAACACGTGATTCATTACGTTTTCCATGCCTACTAATAGATCAAGGATGCCGTTGCCCTTTGTGAGCTCTTCGCTTGGCTGGAAAAAGAGGTATTTATGTTTTCAATTGAATATTTTTTAATGTTTTCCATTTGAGTCACCCAATGAAACCAACCATGGGAGCTGGCTGTCCTTACGTGACCCCTGTGGTCGATCTGATTGTTCAATAGATTCCAAAGGGCACTGTGACAGAAATCTCCTCCGCTGATAAGGCTGAAGAGTTTCGCAGGTAGGTCATGTCGATGCAATAACAAAATTCTCCACAGGCTAATCCTGATTGTGTGCGAAAAATGTATTTCAATCGTTATTCTAGTGTAGTAGTGCCCCCTGCAGAAAACAACAGGTTATACACACTGGGGGATGGTTAGGCACTTATACAATTGTTTGGTATGATAGTAGAGAATAATATCTTGAAATTCAACAATTAGACAAGGGAATGTAATGTTCATATGTTGCATGAAGAGGGTATTCTTACAGCCAATTCAGATCGGTGAAACCCTTACTGCAAGAGGAAACTGAGTTTTCTTTCTCCGTTTCCTTGTATGACGATCCAGTCATGTTTCTTTATCTTGATTGCTGTTATATTTATTGTGTATCTATTTCAGTCAACAAAAAGATTTTGTCGGCCTGAGTTTCCCCACAATCTCCAGTGTGGGTCCCAATGGAGCCATTATACATTACCGGTATGGTTTCTGTTAAATAACAAAACGCGTATGAATTACAAAAAGGTACACAAAACATATATACAGCAAATAAAAACCTCTGGTCTCTGTCTCTGTAGTCCCCTGCCTGAAACCAACAGAACCCTCTCGCTGAATGAGGTTTACCTGATTGACTCTGGGGCACAGTACAGGTAAGTTCAATGAAATCACTTGACTTTTATGGATCAGAGCCTTAACAACAAACAAAATCCGTTTAGGAATGATCCCGTTCATAAAATACATTAACGCATCAGTAATGCATCCGTATAAGCAAAAACAAATCCTGTTTCTTCAAAATAATAGTTCCATAATGTATCTATAAAATATCACTTGCAAATTGTACTTAGTATTGCATTAAAAAAGGAAACAGAAACCATATTGACTTATCTTCTCATGTTTGCTATGTGCTGTGCCCAGGGATGGAACGACAGACGTCACTCGTACCGTGCACTTTGGCACCCCCTCTGCTTACGAAAAGGTTTCATCAGCAACATTCAACATTCCTCATAAATCTGTCATTATTGTTATTGCCGCTCACATCGTAGCGATGTAACCTGACTTGTATTACCTGCTGCTCCTCCCAGGAGTGCTTCACCTACGTGCTGAAGGGACACATCGCCGTCAGCGCCGCCGTCTTCCCCAACGGAACCAAAGGTACCGACCGCATGGCGCACCTGTGAGGCTGTGTGAGGCTCACCTGTGTGAGGCTCACCTGTGAGGCTCCCCTGTGTGAGGCTCCCCTGTGTGAGGCTCCCCTGTGTGAGGCTCACCTGTGTGAGGCGCACCTGTGAGGCTGTGTGAGGCTCACCTGTGTGAGGCTCCCCTGTGTGAGGCTCACCTGTGTGAGGCGCACCTGTGTGAGGCTCACCTGTGTGAGGCTCACCTGTGTGAGGCGCACCTGTGTGAGGCTCACCTGTGTGAGGCTCACCTGTGTGAGGCTCACCTGTGTGAGGCTCACCTGTGTGAGAAAGGTTGTATTACGGTTGAAGTACGGTCGTTGAAATACATGTCACTATCACACTTTATACTATATATTTTACCTCACGCTCTATTTTGAGATTACATTTCTACAACTTATTCTTAAAGTTTTTCTAGCTTTGCACGTCATCCTCCGTCACACTCTCATATCTATATTATTTTCTATCACATAAAAAAAAAATAAGATTTCTGCATCAACCAAAACCAAGGTTGCCGTGAACGTCTCTAGAGACGACTGCGTGAGCTCCACGGCCTCTCCTCTCTCCCAGGCCACCTGCTGGACTCGTTCGCCCGCGCGGCGCTGTGGGAGGCCGGCCTGGACTACCTGCACGGGACCGGCCACGGCGTGGGCTGCTTCCTCAACGTGCACGAGGGTCCCTGCGGCATCAGCTACAAAACCTTCGCCGACGAGCCCCTTGAGGCCGGCATGATCGTCAGCGACGGTACGGCCCGGCGCCGCCATTAAAGAACCAATAACGAACCATTAAAGAACCAATAACGAACCATTAAAGAACCAATAACGAACCATTAAAGAACCAATGAAGAACCATTAAAGAACCAATGAAGAACCATTAAAGAACCAATGAAGAACCATTAAAGAACCAATGAAGAACCACGCCGCGTGGTTCTTTATTGGTTCTTTATTGGTTCTTTAATGGTTCTTTATTGGTTCTTTAATGGTTCTTTGAGCCACCGGGGCGGTGTGGAGAGGGACAGGGTGGAGCAGTGGCCAGGGTGTTTGGGTTCGAGCCCCATCATCTGGCTAGCCGCGTGAGATCGTCGGTATCTGTTGAGGTCAGATTCTGATTGGTCTGGCCTTGAGCCCGTTCCAACGCCTTTTCCAAAAATGCTAATTAAAATTAATAAAAAAATGCTAGGACCAATCAGAACTCAGGGCAGGGAGTTTCATGTGATGAACAAGGAGCGAAACCAGAATTTGCAGAATTTCAAGCGAAACCAGTTGAACAATGTTTAATGATTACCATAGCACACCAGAAATCAGTTTAACTTTGGGTTAACAGCAGCTGTTAAATGACTAGATAGTGCTACTAATGTTGGTGCGCTATGTAGTCATATATATATATATAGCGCGATGCTAATCTGATGTCTTCGTCTGATGGCTAGGAGGATTTTCGATCCTTGGCCTCGTTACTACACGCAACAAACTCGTTGGCACCTGATTGACACAAGTGCTTAATACAGTTCACAGTTCCTACCCCTTTGTTAGTGTAGTCAGAGGAATAGGATTCAGGCCTGGTGAGGTGCTGCTGTCCATGCTCGCAAACTCAACATGTTTTACATCTGCTCACATTCTGCACATACTCGTCCTTTGCATCACTAGAACCTGGTTACTATGAAGATGGATCGTTCGGCATTAGGCTGGAAAATGTGGTGCTGGTCGTGCCGTCCAAACCCAAGGTACAGCCTCTGACCCGGAAGTGAAGCCTTTATATCTGGAATGGAATGTGTGGCACATTATTTTTACATATTTGTATTTGTACAAGTTATTCTTATTTGTTCTCCACTTGTATTGTGTCGTTGTTGTATTTGAGCATGTATGAAAAGTTTCACATTTAAATGTAGCAGTTGTATGCTTTTGGTTCCTTCTTCCATTGGGTTATTTTAGAACGTGCGATATACCTTCATCAATAACTGTAATCCTAGAGTTAGGCTCGAGGAAAAAAGCAGCAGGCTTAAGACTTTTGTCTTGTGTCTCCCAGTACAACTACATAAACCGGGGCAGTCTGACCTTTGAACCCCTCACCCTGGTGCCCATCCAACTGAAGATGATGAACACGGACATGCTGACTCAGAAGGAGGTGAAGTGTTCCCACCACAGTTGCACAATGCACCGCTTTTATTACATAATGGCTCCAACATACACTTGGCAGGAAGGGCTGCAACATCAGCGATGCTGATAGTGGATGTGACACTGAAGGCCACCAGCCCACGTCGGCTCATAGTCCAGTCACGCAGCGCTACGCCAGCTAAAGCTATACTGATGGAAGATACACTAATTGCACAGGGGATGAATACACTTCTGGGAAACAATGCAACACAAATCGAACCAAACACAAAAACAAGTCAATTTTACCGACTCCATTCAGAGCTATCGTATCGGCGTTCACAAAGCATCGTGGGCTGTTCAGCATAGGCCGGGGACTATGATCAGTTTAGCGGAATTTCCTCTGTGTGACAGACGGCTCTTTCTGATTGGCTTGAATGAATGAATGTTAAATGAATGTTTAATGTGAAGAGCGTCTGAGGTGTCTGACGTTCCCTTCCTCCCGTCCGCAGCGGAACTGGGTGAACGACTACCACAGGCAGTGCCTCGAGACGGTGGGGGCGGAGCTCCGGAGGCAGGGCAGGAAGGAGGCCCTGGATTGGCTGATCCGAGAGAGCCAGCCCATCGCCTGAGACCCCTCCCCCTCACTCACTCGCTACCGCAGAATCCCTCCCCCCTCACCAGCACCCACCCCTTTGATAATTACGCAGGATTCTGTGTTTTCAATAGCTCTGCAGTGATTGTCGTGGTACTTTGTGCCGTCTTCATCTGTCACGCTCTGCTTCTTTTGTAATGCGCAGCACGTACGCTGTTTTAACGTCAGCACATTAAAACAAAAATAATAACGATGGTCGTAATGACGGAGGTTCTGTTTTCATTTCACTACAACACGCTTGCGAAGCGCTTCCCTGTCGACTGGGCTTGAGTCGTGGCCAGGGCCTCTGAGACTAACATTTCACATTTACACCTCTGTATTTTACACGGCTTCGAGTCCTCCCCGCCCCACTCGAGGGGCAGACGCGCCCGCCGTCTAGAGCTGCATGTAGAACATGGGCGGGTCCAGGGTCACCCCACTGTTTGGGTCCTCGGCATACTTCCGGATCAGCAGCGACTGAGACGGGGAAGTCTGCTCCTCTAAGCCGCATGGGGCCCTACAAAACCTCCCCCTCTCCTCCTCCTGCCTCTTCTCCTCCTGCCTCTTCTCCTGCTCCCTCTCCTCCTCCTGCCTCTTCTCCTCCTGCCTCTTCTCCTCCTGCCTCTTCTCCTGCTCCATCTCCTCCTCCTTCCTCCTCTTCTCCTGCTCCCTCTCCTCCTCCTCCTCCAGCCCGACGGGCAGTGGGTTGCTGTAGATGTAGTAGATTCTTGACTTGTCGCGCTCCACCGAAGAGGGCCTCCTGAAGAGGGCGAAGGGGTTGATGAAGCTGGTGGACCTCTTCACGGCCCGGACCGCCACCGGGTCCACCTGCTCCCCTAGGGTCACCGCGCTCTCGTAGGCGTGGGCGCGCTTCCACTGCCTGGGGGGAGGGGAAGGCTTGTTAATTACACTAACGAGCTGAAGGGAATATCGGGCGGCTCTGCGCTCGTTAGGGACTAATCACCTCTTTCTGAACTTGGCAACGTCAATGTTTATGAAGGCTGTGATTGAATCGCTTAGCTTTGATTGATAACGAAAAGTGTTGCCATGACTACAACAAAAACAAAATCATGAAGATCATCAGCTGATCTGGTACGTGAATTGAATGACAGAAAGGAGCTTCTTGAGAGTGGGAAGGATGTGAAGGTGGGGGAGCTTTACCTGTTACGGCTGAAGCACACGGTGATGCAGTACAGGCCAGTGAACACCAGGATGCAGAAGGCCAGGACGGCGATGGTGATGTTGAACACTTGAAACTCTGAGGAACAGGAGATGGGGATATGACACTCCTGCTGCTCAAAATATGGTCATTTTCTAATCGCAAAAAATTACAATCTATAGTCATTAATGACTGTGTAATGTCATCAATACATCATAAAGTCAAAACAAACTTACATTTACAATTAGAGTTTCATACAAAAAAAGAGGTCATTTGAATATTTGTTCAAATAGAAGTTAAAGCAAACAAACCAAAGAGGGCCGTCTTGGTTCTGTCCTGCAGACCCAGGGCTGCGCTGGCGTCCAGCAAGGAGTTCTGGGCAGCAGTAGCAGCAGGCAACTCCTCCTGGGCTCCACTCATGGTGCTTTCATTGGCATCCAACACAGACTGAGACGGAGCCACTGGCTCCCTTGCCTCATTTCAATAAAACACTTTGGACCATGTGATTGGGGGGGGGGGGGGTGTTGCTTGATTCAGTCGCCGTGGAAACCAACATCTCTTTGTCGCCACTTAGTTCAAGTTGGATGCCCCCCATTCTGTGTCTTTCTGTTGGCTGGTTCCCCGTCTGTGGGGGCCATTCAGGGAGAACGGGGGACCCACCGTTGTATGCATTTAGGGAAAAATAGTCTAAAGCTAGCTTTGATAAATAATCATTCTTTACAGGCATTTCAATGTCTGCATTTCATATTGAGCAACTGCGAGAAAGTACCGTGCAACAGTGACGATCAGACAATATTTTGGGGGTAAAATACATTATCACAAGTCTAATTTGACATTAACAGCCCAAAAAAAAATTTTTTTTAATAAATCTGTTCAGATTGATGGACCAAGTAAGTCAATGGTAAATAATGTTAAAAACGTAAACGTTCATGAATCCATAAATAGTTAATTTATAACCCGAATTGAAACCCAACCAAGTTAATTAAGATCCTGATTATAGGTCTGCAAAAGTGTCCGGGGTCTGCCTGTATCCATGGTTTCAACGACCTGGGAGAGCCGAATCAAGGGAGAAACAAAACAAAGAGAGCATTCATTCCCCTCCCCATGCCTCAGCTCGCACGTAGAGTGGCTTGTTACGCAATTATCACTGAATAATAATAATCAGTCTTGACTGTATGAAAACAACATAGCATAGTGAGTGACAGACACATTTAAAATAAGATGATAAAACTATTATCAGGAAAAATCCCACAAAAATATAAGTATAGTATAAATATATGTAGGTCTACAAATAAGTATAGAAATGTACGGTAGGCTTAATCTAGCAAACCTATATATTACCTTTATAGACCACATTTAGCACTAGGCCTGCATCATTGATAGGCCTAGCCTATACCTAAGCATCTAAATGGTATTTGTATTAACGATAACCATGGTGCAATAATGATAATGACTAAAACGGACGGGACATATTATGACTGAGAGGTTGTAGAAAATCATGTTTATATAGTGCACCAATCCCACGTTCCTAAAGCAGCAGTTAAATAGACTCTCCACTAGGTGGAGACCTTTACTCTTTTATTCGTCGTCCATTTGAGTGACATGCAGCAAACAAGACCTGCTGTTGAAAAAACACGACGGAAGATACAAATTGATAAGGAGCTCAACTACAGTACACCGCCTTCACCGCCTTCTCAGTTTGTTAATGTTTATTAACCTCGTGGATATGTTTAGAGTACGTTGTTTAGTGTTCACATTCACACTAGTCCTCTGTAACTGAGTTAGGTTTTGTTTGGTTTGGGGATGCGAGGGTTGGCAGTGGCATTAGGCGGTTATAGTTTATTTGAGCAGAGCAGTTATTTATAAAACAACCCGGCTGTGGCAAATATCGTGGGACTAAAACCAGGAATATTACCATTCGCCGTTGTTCTCGTGGTGAAACATCAATGGTGAGCTATGATTCGTTTAGCGCTGTTATTGCTCATTCAGCCATATGGTTTAGTAATTAGGCTAAATCAATAACATTTAAGATCAATCTTGGAATAGGTCTTAACTCTGCAGACCATCTCCAGACCATAACAAAGTCTGAGTCTGGGAACATCTCGGCACCCCTTCAGTGCACACATACCCCTACACAGACAAGGCGTGTGCGTGTGCGTGTGTGTGTGTGTGTGTGTGTGTGTGTGTGTGTGTGTGTGCGTGTGTGCGTGTGTGTGTGTGTGTGTTTGCGCGTGTGTGTGCGGGTGTGTGTGCGTGTGAGAAAACTGCTTCTTTTGAATGCCTTTAAGTCCTGCTTTCCAAACGAAATAACTATCAACCAAAGCTAATCCGGCGCTAACTCTGTATTCATCCTTCCTATTTTGTAATCTCTTCATGTCTCGAGGCCATTTTGGCCTTGATACTTAATAAGATCCATATGCAAAGGAGTCACCTAAAACAACTTGAGGCTGTTGCCAGAATGTGTTACAAGTGAATAGGATTTATGTGAGTAAAGTAAACAGCGGTTGGTTTCCACTATGATATAGTTGATTTATGGTGAGATATTGTAATGATTAAATAAAACAGCAAGAGGTTGTTTCATGTAGAAAATTATATTTAAAACAAACTCTTATTAAGACCTGACTCCAAACTATTTTCAAGTTGTATGATTTCCTTTTCCAATATTCCCTAATCCTCTATTATCAAAAGCATAAATCCTGATAAACTTCCTCTCTTATCTTTAGCTCTCTGTGATTATTCCACCTCCTTGTGCTATCTGGCCCTCTCCTCCCTCCTCTTCTCTATGTTCTCCTCTCCTCCTCTCTCCTCTCCTCTATGCTCTCCTCTCTCCTCTATGTTCTCCTCTCTCCTCTCCTCTATGCTCTCCTCTCTCCTCTATGTTCTCCTCCCTCCTCTTCTCTATGTTCTCCTCTCCTCCCCTCTCCTCTCCTCTATGTTCTCTCTCCTCTCCTCTATGTTCTCCTCTCTCCTCCTCTCTCCTCTCCTCTATGCTCTCCTCTCTCCTTTCTCTATGTTCTCCTCCTCTCTCCTCTCCTCTATGTTCTCCTCTCTCCTCCTCACTGCTCCTCAGTGTGTAATTCCCCTCGGGGCTGAAGGAGAACCAAGAGGAGGTGATCCGTTTCTCACAGCACGGTTCAGTTCCGGCGCTCCGTCTTGATTTATGAGGCCTCGCGGTTAAAAGCGCTGAAGTGCATTTCACAAACACGGTGAGTGTGAAGGCATCAGAATGGTTCTTTTTCTGTTTCCAATATGGGACTTGCCTCATTAAACTATTAATGATGATGACGTGAAGCGGGGGGGGGCCTTATCTTTACTGGGCAGTCTATTGTTGAACCAGAGCCAGGACATGATGTGAAACAATGCACATTGTGCCTCGCACAATGTTCAGCCATTGTATGTATTGATTAATACACTAAGAGCAGTTGACTTAAACGGGTTACAATGGACAGTGGGAAAGATAACAAAACCACTTTGACTTAAATAATCATATGCTAAATATAATGGACTTATTGTTTTACTATGGTGCGGCCTTAACTTAGAATACAGGCCTTATTAAATAAATATTGGCAAAATGCTGCTGGCCAAAGTAAATCTGAGTGTGTATTTATTTGGATTTATTTTAATTAATATTATTCAATACAATTTGAGAAAAAAATGTAATTGGATTATAAATGAATGAGTATGAATGAATATTTGATGTATAAAAAGTGGCGACTGATAAGTAAACCACGTTGTGTTGTTATTTGTTACAGACCTTTTTAATATTAACACAACTGCACGTGTACCTGCATTACTGTCCTCAGGTATGAGTGTGTAGTTCTGTAGAGGATCTTGTACACGTATGAACCAGGAGCCATCGCAGGACAGAGCCCGGCGCCGTGGGGATGTGTGCCTGGATTCCTTCTAAGTCCCAGTGCTACCAGTTAGATTCATATAAATACCGACCAGGATGCCAGAGATCTCCGGGGATGACCCGTTAAGCAAGATGGTAGCCCTGGCCCCGGGGCGCTCCTCCTTCCTCCAAACTCTAGTTTTATAAAGTTTATTTAAGTTCAAGCATCACAAATGTTTATCACACAACAGTTTCCAGGGCGACTGTGAGAGATAGAGAGTTTGTTTGTGCGTGCGTGTGTGGGAGGCTGTTCGTGTTCATGAGGGGGCCAAATAAACAACACATTTAATATAATCCACTGAGCTTAGCTCCGCTTAGGTAAACACAGCATATCCAGCTAGGATTTGCTTGCACATATTTGATTTTATTATTGGCCTACTTTACATTGTATACAACATTTTATCATTTTATCATAACATAATTAATTCTGGAGATGTCATCGTTCTACCTGGGGCTCTGGACAGATACCTGAAGCTCCACACACTTTATTCCTCAGTTATTGTCAAATGTTAAACAGACATTTTTCCAAGAAGAAGATCTACGTATTTAATTGGTCGACACACTGCAGCCTCGAGAATGCTGCAAGCGGACATTAAAACAAAATGAATTCCATATTTCCTCCATCAGGAATCTTTTGTTGTGACCGGCGTTAGAAAAAGTTAAACGATGCCTTCAGCTGCCATGAATCAGGAGCTGCTGTGCGCATCAAGCATCCCCAGTCTCAGGGCCGCTGGGGGCCTGCTGGTGTCTCCTCCCCGGGGCCCCAGCTCTCCTTCTCAGAGCCCAGCTTTAATGCTCCCTTGGCTGGCACCAGCGACCTCGCGCCTCCCCCTGAGGATATCCAGGCCGGCTCCTCTGGATACGGCCAGTAAATAGTATTCTGGCAAAGTAGGCCTTCGAGAGCTGTGTGTGTGTGTGTGTGTGCTTGTGTGAGTGAGTGTGTGCTTGTGTGAGTGAGTGTGTGCTTGTGTGAGTGAGTGTGTGCTTGTGTGTGTGTGTGTGTGTGTGTGTGCTTGCGTGTGAGTATGTGCTTGTGCGTGTGCTTGTGTGTGTGCTTGTCTGTGTGTGTGTGTGTGTGTGGTTGTGTGTGTGCTTGTCTGTGTGCGTTTATGTGTGTGATGACTGTACATGGTTCATTTTGTACAGCGACGGTGGCCTACCTGCCCAGCTTGTAAGGCTCAGAGAGATGAGATGAGATGTAATGAACATCTAGGAGGAGGAGATTCTGTGGGTCAACATGACATGGGAATTGTCCCAGCCAGCAGGAGCTTGTTTTGAGTTATTACTGACCTGGGACAGAGAGAGGGCAGTTTGAATAATAATAATATTGATTGACAAAACAAATGATAATAATAATAATGGTTGTCAAATACACAATGTGTGGAGGAAAAAATCACAAACCCGTCCTGATGCTTAAGATTAAATGAGTCCAGCTGCATCAGCACAACACAATTCCAGTACATTTATCGTATTTAGCGGTGCAAAATGTGCACTTCTGAGAACTCGACTTTAATTAATTGGAACAGTGCTGGCAACGTCTTTAACCAAGAGTGTTGAGATTAAATGGTGCTGAAATATCCTCTGTTTGTCAGCACGCCGCCGTGTTTACGGCTGTTCCGGAGCCCCTGGCTCTCTCCACTGATTTGGTTTTAACGGGGGTAACATCAGAGGACCACCCACTGGTAATACTTCCGTCTCGTCTTCGTTTCCTCTTTCTTTCGTTCTCGCCGGCTCTCTTTCTTCACGCTTTCTGTCTTTCCGCAGAGATCCACGGGTCACCTGATTATGCAACACGGACCATGCCCTGGCAGACCCACGCGACTACCGGAGCAGGCTGCTTATTCTACTCCACAGGCACACGTGTGTTTTCTCCATCGTGCGGGTTTTCTTGCATGCTTGTGTGTGTGTGTGTGTGTGTGTGTGTGTGTGTGTGTGTGTGTGTGTGTGTGTGTGTGTGTGTGTGTGTGTG
>JAOPJO010000111.1:18813389-18823660 GCA_027123675.1 Molva macrophthalma
TCTCTCTCTCTCTCTCTCTCTCTCTCTCTCTCTCTCTCTCTCTCTCTCTCTCTCTCTCTCTCTCTCTCCCTCTCCACGCACCCCAGAGGTGAACGCCGAGGCCCCCCGCCTCTCAATGGGGACCCCCTGTGGAGAGAGGCCTCTCTTCCGAGGGGATCCAAATCTATAGCATGGACTTGGTCTCTCCTCCCGCGGGTCTGGACTGTGAGAACAGGCTGCACTCCAGGCCGTGTGTGAGCGCTTTGTTTTGTTTGTGACGGGCAAACTGCATCACAAAGCTGCAGCCTAATGAGGGACGGCAGCCGGCTGTGCGCTACACGGGTTCATCTGCAGCACGGGGCAGGCTATGTGGTGTAGCTTCGGGTGTAGCTTCGGGTGTAGCTCGGGTGTAGCTTCATGCTGCGCGGTGAGGACCTGCAGCCACTGGGGTCGTTGCCGTTACTAGTTAATCCAGGGTGTGTTTTATTTACGTAGCTTGGAGTGAAAAGGCTGTGAATAACAGTGAGGAATGTTTGTGATTTTGCATAAATTCATATTCACCGAATGAGTTCATTTGATTATTCGTTACGGTACGTTGGATTCCTTATTATTCCATAATTCATCTCCCTGTTTTCTGTGCTTTGAGTTTGTATCTATTTGTGTCCATAACAGGATAAAACATGTTTCATATTTTTGAATAGTCTTTTTTTTTTATTATGTAGCCACAACCAAAACAATAATTAGACACCAGGATCCCCATGCAGGGGGGAAAATATTATTTTAAGTTTAAAGGAGGCTAGTTTGGGCTTCAGAAATCATATCAGGATACATTTCACCTCTGGACACAATGGATGTTGTGATGCAGAAGATCCATTGTCCATTGTGAAGATTACCCCAAGCTCACCCTGTGGTACCCCAGAACATACAGCCTCTAGAAACACTAGTACTGGAATAAACATTGGCCGAGCAAATGCATTCCATACTCCTTTTGTGTTTTACGCCCATCTCACGTGCACATCTCACGTGCGGGAATCGGCATTAATTGAAACACGATTGGTTAAAACTAAGATGTTGTGAAGCGTGTGCGATAACATGCTTTCTAAAGTACTGGGGTCTTTTGGACAATGTTGGTTGTTGGTGCTACGCCTGCTGTTTGAGGGACTAACAATAAAAGATAAAACCATAAACAGACAGTGGGCTTGACTCTAGCAGACAGACCGTTTTACTTTTGTTGGAACAAAATCCACTTTCTATCAAATTCATGGAGAGGAGAAATATATTTTATTGCATTAGCTGACCAGATTTGTGCTTCTCGTTTCTTGCCAGTGAAGACTGTTGTTCAAACCAGATGGTAATATTAATAGCATTGCCTCCCACCACCCCCATGCTAAGAAGAAAAGCAAAACACCGTAATCAAGTGCTTACGTGGAGTATTATTTTTCGTGTTTGGCCTCACTCTTCGATCCGCGACGAGGGTTCTGAATGGGTCACGAATCCAATCTAAAGCTTCCAATCAGAATCCAGATCTCCGCTTGCCTCCATATGGTTCATATTTCTTGGAGACACCCGGGGGAGAGGAAGGGGAGAGATTGCTTAATTTGGCGAGGTAGAAGGCTGGGGGGATTAAGGGAATATTCTACGTTGCTCAGTGGAACCAGCTCTCCTCACTAGGATCTGGGGCCTTTGACCTTAGAGGAGCAAGATAAACACTGCTTATAAAATTGAACAATGGTAGAACAACTAACTACATATATCTAAAATGTCTGCGTAGCTTTAGATTGAACGTTTGCATCCAAATACCCCTTCAATAGATCCCTAGAATTCCCTGTCATTATCCCAATATTAAAAACAAAAAGTATGAAGTGTGCAGACGCTCTTTACTAGGGCCATGGAATCAGATTGGTCTCAACAGTCCCATCCGTGCAAAAAATGTCAATTCGTCCAATTGTAGCACGTCTTGGGTGCGATATTTAGTAGAACACATAATTTCTACAGTTGACTTTGTTCAACAGGAAAACCCTTCTTTGCTGAACGTATAAAAGAGTAATGTTTCTCCAGTGTATCTCAAGAAAGACTGAATGATCCTGAATAAACACACACCGCCTAATTTGCGGCTCGCGTCCCGGTGCAGTCGCACACAATGGGGATTGTAACAACTTTTTAATAGTCGCATGGAGTGATTTACGCATTCGCGGGACTGCAGTCCTGGATAGTCACGGCGAAGGAATCTGAAAAGACGCAGCCGTGATTCAACAACAGCCTGCGTGAGCTCCACCACCACGACGACCGGGCCTGCGGAGCTCCACTGGGAAGAATGGGAGTAAGAATGACGCCGTGTTCCCTTGTTCTCTGCAGTACCTGTGGCTGCTTTCCTCCAGCCTGCAGAGCACCTGCACATTCTAACGAGGTGATCTCACGGCTTCCAATACCTCCGTGCTGTCATCACACCGCCCGGCTGTCCTGTGTGTACATTTCCCCCCCATTGTTAGCCAAGGACCCCACACACACACACACACACACACACTCTGTCATAGTCACACACACACACACACTCTGTCTTAGTCACACACATACACACACACACACACACACACACGCACTCTGTCTTATTCACCCACACTCTGTCTTATTCACACACACACACACATACATTCTGTCTTAGTCACACACACACACACACACACACACATTCAGTAACATGCATATATACAAACACACACACACAATCACTAACATGCATATACACACACACACACACACTCAGTAACATGCATATACACACACACACACACACACACACTCAGTAACATGCATATACACACACACACACACACACTCAGTAACATGCATATATATACACACACACACACACACACTCAGTAACATGCATATATACACACACAAACATTCACACACACACTCAGTAACATGCATATATATACACACAAACATTCACACACACACACCCACAAACACACACACTCTCTGTCCCACAAACACACGCGCCGGGCTGTTTTCCTGCACGCTGCAGCGTGTGTCTCGTAATGAAGGTGAGCCGGCCCGCTCTGCAGGCCACCGCAGCCACGCACAGATTTATGGCAGCCAGACCCGAAGCCACCGGCTACACAGAGCTGCTGGTTCAACTCCCGGTGGTAGTAAATCAGTAGTATCGCTGGAAGCGCAACGCACCCTGTGCGCCTACCCGGGCCATTAGGGTTCTGTCAGGGACACCTGACCCCCACACGCACACACGCACACACACACACACAGACAGACAGACAGACAGACACACGCACACACACATGCACACACGCTCGCACGCACGCACGCAGACAGACAGACAGACAGACAGACAGACAGACAGACAGACAGACAGACAGACAGACGCGCACACAGACAGACGCACGCACGCACACAGACACACACAGACACACAGACATGCAAGCACGCACACACAATCACACACACACACACACACACACACACACACACACACACACACACACACAGTAGTCTGCATGACTTTGTCAAACCACTGGGTAAATTTGACCTGTCCATCACAATTTCAGTGCTTGTAACCACAGATCAAACGATTGTTGAAAGCATAAACATTGTTAGCCTGGAGCAAACGTCACGGCTAAATAGTTTTGTGTCACAAAGCCCAGCCAATGGTGTGAAACTTGTTTTATGTCCCTTGCATAAAATGCATGAAATATACTGATTGCTATTTCCTCATCATTTCACACAAAAGTTCAGGAATAAAGCTAAAGGGTGATATATTTAAATATCAAATAAGACTCTTTGATGTGCTTGTATTATATGTTCTCATGAGACTGTATGAATATACTCTTTGTAGTCGGCCTATAATGTTAGCAATACCTGAACATTTATAATGACATTACATGGTGCAAACATGGGCAGTGACACACAGCAAGCTATCAAACACCGTATTGTAATGTTGTCCACAAATAAACACAATCTTCCCCATCTGGAATCGAAACAAAGCTAAACTTAAACTCAACATTTTGATTATTATGGCCCAGCAGCGTTTCATTACCAACAACAAGGGGAAATGCTTAGCAGACAGGAAGGTTTCGCTTTTGTCTAATAAAGACACTAAATAGTGTGCCAAAAACAATCTGGAGCGCGGTAAACAATGCACAGACAGGACCAAACTACCGGCGGCATGACCAAGCCGTGGCTACCGCGGATTGGCGTCACGTCAACCCTGGGGAGCGATCGGAGCGCTGTTTAGCCCTTATAGGGGCGAAAACGTGCTACAAAACACGCTGGCATCCAGGGTAGGGCCGAGGCGGGAAAAAAAACGCCACAGCGGGAAATCCACGCGGTCCGACATACTTGGAAGTATTACACACACCTCGCGAATAGAAGCAAGTCGTGTTTCCGACGTATTGTTAATGGCCAGTGATTCAGAGAAGAATGGAGCGAAAGGTTCATAAACACAGGAAATTACATTGAAGGTTGAGAGAGAGAAAAAAAGTAGTAGGCCTACCTTAAGAAGAGATTGGAGCGGAGGTCAATTCAATATTGTTGATTATAGGAAGCTCGTCCTGGCGATTAACAATGACAAAAACAAACAGAGGTGGGCCCCATGTGGTGGACGTTTTGGAGCAGGACAGCAACAAGCATAAGTGGGGCTTTCCGAAGGTGTAGCGCGTCTCCTGGGCCCTGTAAAACATAAAGAGGGCCCTCGGAGCTGCCAGATTCACTTTCAATGTTTTCATTCGTTTTTTCGGGGGAGGGAACAATGCATATCACTGACCTTGGTTCCTTTGTTTGTGAACTTAAGTGGTAGGCTATATGTGGGGGTCTACTCAAGTGCTGTATCCATGGATTCATTAAGGGGTTTTTGTGGAAGATGCCAATGAAGTCACATCATAGCACTCACCTTTTTTCCCCTACAAAATTACCCCTAGTGCAGGGGTCTGCAACCTTCACTATTAAAAGAGACATTTCTGGTCCCTCTCCAACCAAATACAATTTATCTGGAGCCACAAAACCTATTCGACCCCTAAAATGAAGATAACACAGCGTATAAATTTGTATGTATAGTTATACTACCTATAAAATAACTAATCGCCTATAGTTTGTTGCATTTATGAAATTTGTAGTTGTAGGATGTGACGTTTATTTTGGTTAACAAAATATGAAAACACTTTTTGGGGTTATTTTAGTGTCACGGTGTCACCTTGATCTCCAAAATAAGAGGTGTTCCCTTTGAAAGAAAAAAGAAAAACATCCATTACTTATTTCCATTTCTTCCAAAGCTACAGGGGGCTGCTGACCCCTGACCTAGTGGGACAATACATTTAAACCGCCCAAATTAAGACAATGTGGAAAATGAAAAGTACTGTAAGCAACACTATCGTCAAATAATAAAGCAGGAGCGTTCTGTGTTCCTAACATCCTAAGGACACCAGGGCCCAGATACATCTGACGTGCTCGTGCTATAAGAACCTTCTGGCCCCTCAGGACTTCAGGGCCGGACACTGATACACGGCCTCACCATGTGGAGTTCTTAGTCCAGGGTCAGCCAGGGTCAGTTCCTAGACAAGGTCTAGGGACTGACCCTGGTCTAGGGAGTGAGCCTGGTCTGACCCTGGTCTAGGGACTGAGCCTGGTCTGACCCTGGTCTAGGGACTGAGCCTTGTATCAAGCAGCACAGATCTGGATTAACCACCCAGAGGACACTAGACAAGACTCTGACCCCTTTTAAATACAACCGTTCTGTTTCACACTGCCTACTAACTTTTAATACTTTTAAGTATTTTATCTTTTAAATTGTATTTTTTTTGCGCCTTTTCGTTGTTAATATTTAATGTTTACTGTATTTATATCAGGCCCATACTTTGTAAAGCACATTTAATTGCCTCTGTAGGAAACGTGCTGTAGCCTGCTTGCCAGTGAACAAGAGAGAATATGCTGTAACATAACATTCGCTAACAAGGACGGAGTTGAAGTTGGTAGAGAAAAAGTATAGTTGGACTTAGCTTTGATGACTAATTCATACATATGTAAACATCAACAAAAAAAAAAGGTAAATGACTTGATTAACATATTGAGCAATATTTAACAAAAACAAATTCAATTAATTGTTTGAGTGTATATTAAACATCTGAAAATAAGCATTTCACATGTGCATCATGTGAAACTATGCCATTCCAGTTTTGGAAATAGCCACTGTACAAAAACATAGACCTATCTTAATTCCTATTTTGGACACTAAATTGTCTATCCCTAATGATTGTGTCTGATTATGTGCCTAGTTATTTTTTATCCAATGCAATGGGTTAATATTTATAAAGGTAGTTATCCACTGTTTGTTAGGCTGGGCTGTTTCATTACATTTTGGGTCATTATGTCAGGTACGATTTTTCGGCCTTCACCTTCCCTAATGAGTGCTGACATCTAGTGGTGAACGTGACACACTGCAGCATAGCCTATACATTTGTAAACCAAATGCAGACGGGTAACCTTCAGGCCTACACCTGGCCAATTTTGAGCTTTCAAAAAATGCGAGTTACATCATATTGTAATTAATGGCTCTCCGTCAGGTTGTAAGTGACAATGTTAATAACGTTTGCAAAGCTAGATTTGCTATTATGTCGTGGCAACAGAAATCACAGGCCCTAAATGCATGTCATTACCAGTCACGGTAGAAATTGACTGAAATGTACACACACTACTGTATTGTGTCAGTGGTAGAATTATTTGTTGCACAATTATTGCATTTCATACTGCTTCAGTTGAATTACTGCTCAAAGGTTTGACATCACATCTCCATGGCTTCACATCTATTCTATAAATCCTATTACAAATGACTAACGAAGGTAAACACTTACACTTTCAGTGTTAATTAAAAAAACAAGCGTTTAATTAGCATTAAATTAAGTCATTTCATTTTACAAACAATGCACTATTTTAACGGGCCAAAGACTTTCTCAAAAGCCTGTTTGTCCACGACGCGGCCGTAACTCAGGGAGAAATACATCGTCTCCGCGCTGCTGTATCTTCTGAGCCTCAACACCGTCTCCGTCAAAGAGTCCCCCGTGTCCCCCAACGTCATGACGTCCGACACCGGGAGGAAGACGTCGTGACGCCGGCCCCAGAACGTGAGGTGGGACACCTTGAGTGTGTCCTGTGAAGGGCCCAGGTACATCATGCCCACCACCTTCCTGAGGAAGTGACTGGCCGTGTACAGCATGACCCCGGCCAACGCAGCGATGCCCGTGGAGTAGCTCGCCAGGAAGTAGGACAGCTCTCCGGTGAGGTAGAAGTAGTAGACCGGGGGCAGGATGGCGATGGTGATCCCCGTTTGGAGCAGTTTGAGCCTGGATACAGCGCGGAGGAGCTTGATGTGAGGTAGGTGGTAGATCAGGCTGTACTTCTCTGTTGACAGGTCAGAGTAGTTTGCCAGCGGAGAGACTTGGTGCGGGCGGGGCCGTTGAAGGCCACGTTGACCGGAGGAGGTCCGCCCTGGCTGCCCGGTCGAGTGTAGTGGCCGTGGGCCACGGAGCTGGCCTGGTGGACGTCTGGGGCTTGACGATGGGCATGGTACCCTGTCACAGCAGCGCAGCTGGGAGGATAGCCTTGAGGCGATCCTTGCGTTTAGCTTTAAGGGAAAGAGGGGGATTACAGTTAGAAGCTGTATATGTTCTTGGTACTGGGATACCGTGTAATTCTCAGCAGCTGAATTCAAACAAAAAACAACCAATACAAATGACCAACATTGTTTGAAAAGTAGCGGGGCAGCGGGGCCATGACCTATACCGATTTATCCTCGTCGCCAATGTAGTACCTTGGGTATACAAACTATTAAATGGACTGCCACAGACTTTGCATAACGACCATGCATATAACAGCCTACTCCTCATGATGGAGAGCGGAAGGTTACTGTCCACAGCAATGGCACTGCTGCCCCCTAGTGGTCAGATGCAAGTATCCCACTCTACAATAGTTTCACCGTGAACGACCCCGGTCGTTCTCAAAGCCCACGCTCTCCTACTTGGCGGAAGGGACAGGGTCAGTGGGAATGCAGGGGTAGCCGCTAAGGTGAGGTAGTTTGTATGGTGTTTGTTTGTGTCGAGTGATCATCATCCGACTGTGAATCAAGTGCCGAGAGAGGACGACGTTGCTATTGCACGTAATGTTGCTTTTTTTTAAGTGCAATAGCACGTAAAGTAATCGAAATGATGATAAATAAATGATAAATGGGAGTCGAAAAGGAACGTACCATATTGAGAGACGCCTTAGAGATGCGGGACAAGCTTATTTGAAGCATGACAGCATCAGTGTCTCAGGAAAGAGGTCCGAGGAGAGGATTCCTGACCCGGATGTTTTTAGAAAGACGTCCAGTTACGCCCATACATACGTTGCTTGTGCACCTGTAACTTCAATGTATTTTTTTGTTAAGCTGTGTTGTGTAAATATTTTGCTATTTTACAGCTTCGCTCATCATCTAATTTCACACATGTATATTAGGCTCCTAAAGCATATGACGCGTGTGCGCTTGCGTAGTGCGGATATTAAGTCGATGTCACGGGACGTCATTTTCGCAACATGTCAACTCAGCGTCTACATCGTAGTCCTATACCAGTGATTTGTTTCTCTTGCTATAAGGTATTTATCGAAGCATTATTATGGTAAAGTGCTCATACGAAGTGGCCCATAAGTACTCATAGCCTGGCCATTGAAACGTGATATTATCGAATGATGTAGTACGTAACGTTAGTACGGAACCATGAAACCAGCCTTTGAGTTTGCGTTCGCTAACGTTGGGATAGGGACACAAACAGGGAACATTGCATTTATATCTTCATTTGTTTTGTTACAGTGCAACAATGCTGCAATTAGGAGATGAAGTGGCCCTGTATTCGGTTGTGTTCGTGGTGGTCCTGCTCGGTACAAGGAGTCCGATATGGTCCTGCGCTCTCGCCGTCTCCGTGTACTTGTTCTTGGCGATTTTCAAGTTCCCCCAAGTTCCAGACAGCCGCGCACGCCAAGTGCTGAGTCCTGGAAAAGGTGTGACTGGTTTGGGCAGGGTGTCATCGATTGCACACAGGGGGGGCGGACACGATGCACCGGAGAACACCATCGCGGCGATCCGAGAGGTGAGACCAAACTTGAAGTACAACAAACCTGTGAGAAAGACGGTGGAACCTGGTTAACAACACCATTTATATGGTCTTGGTCATTTGCTCTCTAAATTCACAATGTACTCCCCAGATTTTTACAAAGGGCATTGCCCACAATTCGATATTATTTATATAAGACAATATGCACATTGAGAACATAGTTTGGATGACTCAGTACGCTTTACTGACTTTAAACGCACCTTCCAATTAGAATGATGCCTTTTCCAGTACGAGCGACAGGTTGGTATTTTCTCAGTATTGGGGACGACCACCCCAGAGGATGCGTGGTTACGCCCGTGGGTGTGTTCAGGTTTTATGGGAGAACTACGGTGAACGAGGGCTCTGCAGCATGGATCTAGGGACAAGGCCTGATGAGTATCATCATACGTTCCCCAGGCCAGTAAGAACGGTGCGGAGGGTGTGGAGCTGGACCTGGAGTTCACGTCCGACGGGGTCCCGATACTGATGCACGATGAAACTGTGGACCGCACCACCAACGGATCCGGAACGCTCAGACAGATGAGTTTTTCTGAGTTGTCGAAATTGGACGCAGCGGCGAAACATCGCCTCAGGTCAGAGGTCGATTTGACGATAGCACAACCTTCTTGCCCTGTGAGCTCGGTTTAGTTTTTCTGTTTCTTTTCTGCGCTCTCTTTACAACTCTCAATCGAACCTACAGCAGCTTTTAGCTAGCGTGTTTCGGGTACTTCACTAAAAGTACGAGGCAGAAACACGCCACGCCTGGTCACCAAACAAGCAAAATCGCAGTGTGTGGAGCCCTTAAGACAAATAGTGCATGATGTGCACCCCTCACTGCTCCATGATGTACGCTAGGCTAAGCTAAGATCTAATGTGTGCATGTTCACATCACGATTGGGTCAAATATGGGTTTCATACAGAAACGGTTGAGAAAGCACCGCTAGTGACTCATGTATGTGTCATTTGCTTTCAGGGATAAATTTGCAGGAGAGAGGATCCCAACTCTTGAAGAAGCAGTGGAAGAGTGCATCAAACTCCAGCTCTCCATCTACTTTGATGTCAAAGGTCATCCAGATGAGGTATGTGCACACACACACACACACACACACACACACACACACACACACACACACACACACACACACACACACACACACA
>JAOPJO010000111.1:18825094-18839703 GCA_027123675.1 Molva macrophthalma
ACACACACACACACACACACACACACACACACACACACACACACACACACACACACACACACACACACAGTAAATGCAGTCTGCTATTATTTGATTTCACAGATCATAAAATATCTGTATTCTTGTATCAGCTCTCATACTTCATAGACCATTTTAACAGGCACCATCGTAGGACAAACAGTTGGTTTAGTTTTGCAGAACTTTGGATTGACAGATAGCTTGGAATGTTAGTAGTATTTTGATCATTCTTTTACAGAAATATTGCTTAGTACTGCTCCTTTTAGGGGGATTTCAGCCCACGATGAGGCTTAGTGTTTTTGTTTGTATTTTGTCCTTAAGTTACACAGCTGGTGGCCCACCAACTGGCCCTTGAGGAACACACACACAGCGACACACACCAACCACTCTGACCACACAGTGACACACACCAAACCACTCTGACCACACAGCGACACACACACCAAACGACCCGGACCTGACCTACCGTCTCCTCGTCTTTATTCCTCCCGCTCAGGCGGCGGTGGCTCTGCGGGAGCTGTACAGGAAACACCCGGTTCTCTACACCACCAGCATCGTCTGCTCCTTCGAACCTAAAGTCATCTACAGGGTAGGAAGGGATCGAGCCCACCGGGGGGTTAGAACCGTCCTGAACTCTACAGTTAGCTCCACGGTACTGCCCAATCAGACGCCGTGATGGGGCCCAACGATGGAACGCATGTCCCTCAGAGAGGAATCGCTCAGAAAGAAAAGCCTTCCAGACCACGATTTGGGGAAACTAGTGTTGGGATGACTAGTACTGGTGTGAAGGGTTGGAATGGGTAGCTAATGCATTGTATGTTTAGATGTTATGGAACATAAAAAAGAGTACATTTTTTGTATTTGAAGTGAACTCATGATATCATCCATCGCCAAAAGTGTATGCTATCTTTAGCTAAAGGTTGACGTGCAGAATATTGAACACTGTATACATATCACATATATAACACCTATATCTCCATCAACCCACCCCTGCTCCAGATGAGGCAGAGCGACCCGGAGGTGGTCACTGCGCTGACCCACAGGCCGTGGAGCCTGAGTCGCTACGGAGACGGCGTACCGCGCTTCACGTCGCCTTGGAAACACAAGTGGATGACGCTGGTGGACGTACTCCTGGACTGGGCGCAGCATCACTTCCTGTGGAAGCTGTGCGGCGTCTCTGCGTTCCTGGTGCAGAAGGACTTCGTCTCGCCGTGAGTCCCGTCCACGACCCAAAACGATGATTTCACTGAGGAAGAGAACTAGGTCTTCTTCCCTCATACATCGGTGTTGTTGATCCCTTCCCCCTCCCCCCCCCCCCACAGAGACTACGTCCAGTACTGGGCCCAGCGCGGGGTGTGGGTGGTGGCCTGGACGGTCAACAAGGCGGTGGAGAAGCAGTATTACCGGGAGCTCCTCCGGGTCAACTACATCACCGACAGCCTCGTTGAAGACTGCGAACCTCATTACTAAAGGCCCACTCATGCTTTAGCGTCCATGGTTGCCGTTGGCACGCTGTAGGTCTCCACACCGGGGCCGGCGTTATGAGTCCGTGTCGGGGATCCTGCGCCTAGTGCGGTAAACATCGCAGAATAGACGAAGCGGGTCATCTGTCGCCCCGGCCTCTCTGTGGTACATAAGGGATGTGGAGACCCACGGTGCAGCTACAACGGTATTCAACGCCTCAGCCTTCGCCTCGTTCTCACACAGGCAAGCATTTGATTTGAAGTACGATTCTTTTTTTTGCCACGGTATTCGGGTTTTTCATGAAGGCGTTTCCATTGGTTTCAACGTTCCCCCTGAGAGATGCTAGCTAGTTAACCTTTGCAGAGCGATGTTTAAAATGCACCTATTCAAATGTGTCTCTCTATGGTGACCTCTTTTATATGTGTTATCATTTGTCATGTGTAAAGCAGACACCACAACACCTCTATCAGATGTACTGTATTCACAGACGGTTTGTAGTTTCAATGTTTGTTACACTGCAATAATTGAATGTACTGACTAGAGGCCTGTTGCAAAGTTTGAAGGAAGCTGTTGTAAAATGGGCCTGGGTTGATAAGCGAAACAAAGCAATTAAAGAAATGCTGAAATATTTTTATTTCGATTTTCCATATTATAGAGTAAGGCCCTTTTAAAACGGAACAGCACACGTTACTGGAGTGGCAGTCAAACTCCCATCACTGGCAGAGCTAATGCTCATGCACTCGCCCACTGATCTGTGTGGCACATAGACTGTGAAAGGTGTCGGCACAACATCCTCCTATGAGGAGAAGACAAAACGGAGGTGATGCAATTAACAGCAGCCACGTTTGATCGTCGACCGTATGGCCTGCGTTTCCAAGTTGATCCAAATAGAGGTGCGACGCACCCTGGTTTTAAGCCTGTCTGAGCCACGTCTTGTCCCGACGGATCTTCGCTTAGCAAACGGTTCGTAGACGGTGTGGCAAGACGCTCACGTGATTCGAGGTGCGTTTTGCAGTAATAAGATAATTAAAGGTTTTGGAGTCAAAGTCGGCTATTTGGGTTATCGCAACGCCACAATCACATACTTGTATAACAGGCTTGTTGTCGTATATCTGACATATATATAACATCAACCCTGACAATATTTAATTTCGTATGCTTATCTTACTTAATACGCCTGTTATCTGGGTGAGAGGTGATAGTATTCTGAACACCTCTGAAGGGCGCCCCGCCTCCTCTATATCTCGATTGGGGGCGTGTCATGGCGTCACGTGGAGGTGCCCAGCATTACAGTCTCAGTTTTGATTAAATCCAATCCTACGGTTCCTTTAACGCACAAAGATCGGTAGCTGTCAACACCAATACCTAGCTGACACACGTTCCGGTTTACGAGAGGACACTGCAGGTTTTTTTTTTAAAGCTGTGAGCATGTGACGCTGGTTTCTCCTTGGATGACCTATAGGCAGTCCTTGCAGGAGCATATGGCGCTAAGAGCAAACATCTGCTCAGGAACGACAGCAAGGCACACTCGGGAACAGGGAAAGCTGCGTGTTTTGGGCTTCATTCAAACGCAGAGTTGACTTTACGAAACACACCGCAAACAAATTACACCGGTATTGCGAGACGAGAGGGACAGAACAACGAGTCAACGACATTAACGGCCTGACTTAAGATTTGAAGTCGCTGCATTGAACCGAAATCTAACAAAACTCAACACCATTCGGAATATCGTTAGGGACGCCTCATGATGTACACTATTACCAGAGGTCCCAGTAAACTTGTTACACAACGGAGGACAGGTGAGAAACAGTCCCAGTAATTAGCCGGATTCTACTTAATTTGCCCCTATGGGATGGGATGGGAAATCTTGTGTATGGGAAGAAATGTGTATGCGAAGAAAAAACAATTATGTAAGTCATTTTCAATGTTTCTTTTAGGTCCTACACAACAAATTGAGAGTAAAACCAACGACTTGAAGATAAAATCGCCGTCGTGGTTAGAGTCGAAGTAAGTAAGAACACATGATCTCCGAGCTGATGGTTCAGACCCAATAGTTGTATGAAACAGCTTCCATTAGATACGTGCGTCTCCAGCCCGTGCGGTGTTTGTGGTCACATAACACCGCTGTCGTGCTGTCACGAGACACTGCAAACCAGCGTCATCGCCGGTAGTGGTGCGTACAGTGCGTACAGGGTAAATGCATCAAAATATTCAAACGAAAGATAATCTGCCCCAGCGGAACATCGCTGTCCGTACCCGGCCATAACTGTGACCTTGCAAGGGTTTGTTTACAGTCCATGTGGTCGTCGGGCGGAACTGTGTCATAGGCTCAAGGGGCGGGCTCGACACCTAGAGCCGACAGAGTAGTAGGCTGCTTAGTAGTAGCCTGGATCTGAAGAGTACGCACCCAAATTAAACATAAGTAGACTATAACTGACTCCAATTATGCTATTTTACACTATAACGAACGGTTGTTAACTAAACTGGCAGTCGGGCTAATATTCGTTTTTTGTTGAGCGTGCCGCTTAATTGAGAAGGGAATTAATTAAACGGCATTGCGTAATAACCTCTATGCCAGCTTAGTACAAAGGTGCATGTCCTTGCAAACATATGATTTATGGGACGCCGGCTGAACAAAATGTATTGCGGGATATCATCTACATTTGATCCCTGTAGAATGCCCTCTATACTGTAGCTGATCGATACATTGTTGGTTTCTGTGTCCTCCAGCTCTCCGCCCCCTAAGATAGTATTCAATAGACCGAATGGGAAGCGATACCACACTGCAGCGTCACCGAAGGCAGACAGTCCTCCGGAGGGCTGCTTCACACCTGCACACGAAGAAAATGTTAAATTTGTCTACGAAGGTAAGATATTTGCTTCATGCTACCTTGTACCTTCGTACGTGGAGCTGATCCCTTTTTGTCGCGAAGATGAGTGATTTCAACGTGTGTTTGTGCGTGTTTGTTTTGTAGCATGGCAGGAGGTGGAGCAGAAAATGGGAGATGGTGATCAGGAAGGCCGCAAACCAGTCAGTGCGCCTGTCCAGTACTCCGAGAAGACCACCGGTCCTGTTATGAAGAGTAAGAAATCCTTTTATACGTCTCAAACGCTACAGGTCAATCACATCCATTGCTTTAGACTTGTGATGACGCTGTTCTCACCCGTCTCCATCTTTATTGTGGCAAGACGCGGTCAAACCAGCTTTTACTAGCCCAGAGTAGGCTACACATTTATTTAAAGAGTGAGCAATACCACAAACAATCAAGCATTTGTTTTGGAGAGAAAATATTCCTGGCTTGACTAAGCCATGGATGCATTTCATAAAATAGTTTAACTCATAATTTAAAGTATTTTAAAAATGGAAGTTATCGCTACAAGTATATATACAAGTATATATTTTTTTTATCTGAACAGAAGTGTTTGCCTCAGCGAATTGCGCACTGCATGTTTGATCAGCTTTAATGTTTAACTTGCAGATGGTGGCTGATTAGAGGCTTCTACCCATGACTTGCTCAACCGCTCGCTCCGGTTTACTGATATTTACATGGACTTGTACGACTTACCGTTGGTCGTCGTGGGGTTACCCCTGTGTGTCAGGATGCTCGTCTCTAGATGCGTATCATCGGAGTGCTTTGCTCGCCCCTGCAGACGTCTTAATCCCTTCTTGTTCCGTCTTGGTTCTGCTGCAGACTTTGTGCCTATCGACCTGGAGGAGTGGTGGGCTCAGCGCTTTCTGGCCAACATCGCCAACCTGTCATGACCGCTGGCAGGCTGAGGATCTCGGACGGAGCTCCAGGGGGCAGGGAAGGATCGGACCTCGCCAATGATCTTCCCCTCTGGTCCAGATGAGACTCAGAACGCACCAGTCCCGGAGGAGGAGTCTGGTCTTCAGTGTGTCACTTGGGGGCCAGGGTACAAGGACAGCTCAGGACACCAGAATTTACACCCTTATTTTTTGCTGCTCTAGAGGATTCTGGATTTGCGAAACAACAAATCGTGATCTACTTGTCTTCGTAGCAACCGAATGAGCAGCCGAATGAGGTTCTGTCCCACGGTGAACTGCTGAGGAAGACCTCCGCCTCTCTACGTACTTGAATGTCCTGTCAGATGGTCTGACAGTTCCCTTCTTCTGCGTCTCTGGTTGAGAACCTCCCTGGGGCTCCAGGTTTGCTCCGGCCGTTTGTTGGCTGATCTTTAGATATTCAAATCTATCGAAGAGAAAACCAGTAAAAACATCCTTTTGCAAGAATGTGTCCTGAAATTATTTCACATTTTGCACCGAAATGGCCGGGTTTAGTTAGGGGCGGGGATAAGTAGTTAGGGGCGGGGATAAGAGATTTAAGGAGTGAATGTGCAGCTGCCAGGCCTGAAACACTCACACGACATTAGATCGTACATCTGCCACTTTGTTTAATTTCCACAACGGGCATTCATTACTTATACAACAAACTATTTCAAATTACACGGTAAGGAAAACAAACAACTTCATCATTTTCCAAATGATAAAACATCTCGGACTAAAATAACAGGGAATATTGACAGTGTGACAATAATCATCTAAAACCTTTCCTTCTGCTCCGCTTATATCGACCATAAACCCACTGCAATGCGTTGCCAGGTTTCAGCGCCTGACTGTAAAACCACATCGGCCGCGTCGGGTTTGTTGTGCTCATCCCGACACGTTTCTACCTTCACTCCGCGGCCGGAGCAGTCTTCCTCTTCCTCCCCCTCGCTCCCCTCTCCCCCTTGGCCCCGCCCCTACGGCGCCCGGCGGCGGGACGGCCCGGCTTGGCCGTCGTCACTGTGATGCACTGGGAGTCCAGGTAGTCCAGCAGCTTGGCGGCGCCCAGGCGGATGCCGGCGGCCTTGAGGCGGGCCTGGAGCTGGGAGAGGACCAGGGGCTGGTACCGCAGCACCTGGTGGTACAGGTCCGTGTCGGACTGGATGAAGGCCCGCACGGCCTGGACGCGGTCCTGCTGGCGACAGGCGGCTTGGGAGGCCGTGACGGAGCCCTCGCCGTCAGACTCGCTGTCAGAGGAATGCAGCAGCTCTGGGTTGGACCTGAGGAGGGGCCGGGACGTCGGAGACGACGGTTATTTCAATAAAACTAAACGTCTATAACAACTACAAAGAACCAAAGAGTATTGGAAAAGTTCTGAGACGACCAGAGTACTACTACAACTAGGAAGTTCTGAAACAATCAGTACTACTACAACTATTAATGCAGTACTACTTAATAAGGGGTCATTTCCAAAGTACATCCTGTCTTAGTAGAGACAATAAAGTCCTCATAATACCCCTGGGATCCACCTCCTGCACACAGGCCTGGATCCTCCGGTCTTACCGTTCTGATTCCTCACTGGCGGCGGTGGAGGTACTGGTGCTGGAGCCCTGGGACGAGGACAGCGGCTCTGGGTCCTCGCGGCCCCGTTTGACCGGGGAGGCCCCCGGGGGAACGCTGGGCCGTTTGAACAGAGGCCCCTGGGCACAGGAGGGGGGCCCGCTCCTGGAGGTGGTGGACAGAGGCTCGGTCGGTCCGGGGCCACCCAGTGGGGCGACCCCATCCTCCTCGTCGGAGTGGACCAGCTGGTGGGTGTACTGGTGGATCTGCCTCAGCTTCAGGATCATCTGCCGCTTGGGTAACGGACGCACGCCGAACCTGGACAGAGACGTGTTTTAGGGGGTGGAACCTGGACAGAGACGTTATTTAGGGGGTGGAACCTGACAGAGACGTGTTTAGGGGGGTGGAACCTGACAGACGTTATTTAGGGGGTGGAACCTGACAGAGACGTGTTTAGGGGGTGGAACCTGACAGACGTGTTTTAGGTGGTGGAACTCGTGATTATTTTCATACTCAATCCATTTATTCATTCTTTTTTTCAGATGAATCTATTGATCATTTAGTCTGGTTATAGCCAATGCCCATCACCAGCCTAAAAGAGTCCGGAGTTAAATCTTATTGCTTTATCGGACAAGCAGCCAAGAAAAAAAATATTAATTTCAGAATGAATATTGATGAGCAACATATTAGAATTGCTGAGGCATTAAGTAGACACTCTTTGGTATTTGCACTTAATAAATGACAATTAATTGATCAGAAGTTAGATTAGATTCATTTTCTGTCGGCCAACAAATCGTTGCAGCCCTAAAATACATACAACTTACGAAGGCAGGGAAAGTAAAGATAGACGGATCGATGGAAGCTAAAGTCAATGTAAATAAACCAGACATAACTAACCGACAGATTACCAAAACAAGAGTTCAACTAACAGATCCAAGCCCTTCATTTCACACTGACTGCACTACACTGGACGTCCCAAGCAATTAAAGTCTGCATTTACTTTAGTCTTGCCACTTGGTCCACTACTTAGTGGTAGCCGACGGGGATAATTGGATCTCTTTCCCTCGCCACCATGTAGCTACACTTCAACAAAATAAGAGCGGTTGAGAAAGCCGAAGTTTGAAAGATAAAGACTTAATCATCACTTGTAAAAAAATAAAGTAACAAAACCTGAGTTCTTTGCAAACCAACTCAGGGGAGCAGCGCCACCTGCTGACCTGTGGAGCTTGTTCTTCAGCTCGGGGGTGTCCATGTCGGAGTAGCTGGGCATGGGGGTGATGGGCACCAGGGAGGTCCGCTTCCTGCTCCCAGAAGACACTGGAGAGGACGGCACAGGGAGAGACGCGTGGAAGACGCATGGAAGTAGGCCCGCTGGCTGCAGGGCCCGATGCACGCCGCGGCCCTGAGCTCACGGGTCAAGCCATCGGAAGCGTCTCCCCGAGCTTCGCTAAAACATCCGTATCCGATGTAATTTACCAGAATCACTTGGTTGAGCCGACTCTGCCTGGGAGCACTTTGCCTGAACGCGCCTGCCGGGAATGTAACCAACAGCGATACAGCACTGTGGTGTTCGTGATGAGACACTTGGTAAAGTGCTTGAATGGGGATTCACGGCTGTGTTGATCACAAACTCCAAACCGACACGACGCGCATTAGTTCCCAAAGTTGAAAGCGCTCTACTGCCACTGATTACCTGCGAAGAGGCTGAGCCGTCGCTAGACGCTCTCCGACAGAATCGGTACAAAGAAGTCATTTTGACCAAACATATTGGCAACCGATGCTTTAGTGAAGCCAGGAGAAACGGACACGATGGTTTGGTCACCCGGACCGGTACGGCCCTTTAAGGTTCAGTTGATTTGTAAAGCGCTGCAACAGGCTGATTGTAACGATGTTGCAAGCGTCTGGCAGAAGAAGACAAAACACGTGATAAACACACGACATGTAAAACAGTGAACTAACCAACACCAAATATGGGAACCATTCCAACTGAGCCTGTATGGGTGAATGTTTTACAAACATCATGGAGGTGACACACCGTGTGCTGAGGGTGAATGACAATCATTTCAGGTTTGGTTAGGTGAAGAATATAGAGCAAAGCTATTCTATTCAAACAATGAATGCATCCATCCTATAACACCTCCTGTAGCAGTATGTCACATCACCTCATCTCCATCCTCAATTACCAAAACATGGATCATACCATCGTACACCCTCCCTGTGTGTGAGGAAGGTTTACCTGGGGTCTGGAACCGAGCCGCAGGGTTCACCCTCTGCGAGAGAGGGAGGACCTCAGCCCGTCCCTCCTCCTCCTCCTCCTCCTCCTGCCAGCTGTCCCACAGCTGGGGGTCCAGGATGCTGCTGTTGACCTCCGGGCCTCTGGGAGGGGTGTCGGGGTCAGCCAGCGGCTGGGCGGTGGGGGGCGTGCCCGGGCTTCTGCTTGCGGAGGGGTTCTGCTCTCCGTCCGGGTAGCGACCTGGACTGGGGGGGGGGTGCAGGGCGTGAGGGGAGACAGGGCTGTGCTGGTGTGAGCTGAGCCCTCCGCTGTCCTCCAGCCTCAGGCTGAAGCACGGCGCCTGGCCGCCTTCTCCCCCGCCGCCCCCCGCGTCCAGGCCCCACGAGTCGTTGAAGGCCATGGGGGGCTCGTCCATGAAGCTCTGGCAGAAGCTGGGTTCGGCCGCCCGTTCGTGCCCTCCCCCCGACGCCATCCCCCTTTCCTCTCCTTCCGCTCCCCTCTCTCTTCCCCCGCGCCCCGCGCTCTCGCCCGCATCTCCGATCTGCTCCGAGTCCGCGGTGTTCGGGTCGCCACGGCGATGACCCGGCCCGAGCGTGCGTCCGGAGCAGCTGGGGCCGTCTCCGCCCGGGCCCGGGCCGTCTCTGCAGAGCGGGGAGGGGGAGACGGAGCGCAGGCGGTCAGACCGCGAGAGGTGGCCGCACCCGAGCCCCTCCCGGGCGGGGTCGCCGGGCGACAGGGAGGTTTCCAGGGGAACGGGGGGCTTGGGGGGCTCCGTGTGCAGGGGAGTGCTGCTGTACGGCCCGGGATGGGGATGGGCGTGGGTGGGGAAACCAGGCGGGTGTGGGGAAACCAGAAGCAGGTGGGGGAAAGCAGGAGGTCTCGCGTAGTGGGCCGGCGGGGAAAACGTCACAGGCATGTGTTGAGCATCGAAGCTGGACTCTGGTCCTTTGCTCTCGCCGGTGCTGGTCCTGTTCGCGCCGCCCATCACCGGAGGTCCATCTGTGGGTGGGCGGCCCCCCGAGGCCCGCGCTCTGCCTTCGGGACGCGGGGAAGAGGGGGTAGGGGGTGGGGACGGGGAGGCGCTGGCTCTGGGGAAGAGCCGGGTCCGGCACATGCTGCTCCGGGTCTGGGTGCAGATGCTGCTGGTGCCGGCCTGCAGCGGCGTGGCCGGGAACAGCCAGGACGCCTCCGGGGAAAAGCCCATCCGGTCCGGACTCTGGGCCGGACTCTGCGCCACACCGTCACAAGCGGAGCCTTGCCCGCCATCGCCCCCTCCCTCCTCGGCCCCCCTGGCAGGGGGAGATGTGCAGGGTCCTGGGTGTAGCGATGGTGCTTTGATCTGCGTGTACTGCTGGTGGTGCCGCGTCCAGACCGGGGAGAGAGGCGGGGCGGGGCCGCGAGAGGCCGCGGGGACCGGGCCGCGAGAGGCCCCAGGGACCGGGCCTCCGTCCATCTCCTCGCTCGAGTCCGACAGGACTACCAGCTCAGGCTCCGCGCCTCTCTGAGGGGGGTCGGGCGAAGCGGGCTGACATATGCTGCGAGGACCGGGACTCTCTCCCTTTGCCGACGTCCCCGTGTCGGTGGCGGGAGGGTCGCCAGGGCGACCGTCCCCAGACGCGTCCGCGTCCGGCGCTCCCTGGTGTCTGCCCGGGGATAGACCCGGGAGGGGCAGGCTGGGCGCGCTGGGGGGGCCGGGGCTGGCGGAGAGGTCGATGATCTCGCTCGGCGAGGACTGAAGGCACGTCGTCGCGTCCCAGCGCGTCGCTCTCCCGTCCCCTCTGGGGAAGCCTCTGCTGGGGGAGCGTCGCTGGGGAGCCCGAGGCGCTTGAGGGCCACGGGAGGTAGAGGGCTGGGGGCTGGAGAGTTGGGGGGAGGCAGGGAACTCCTCGCAGACGTCCCAGGAACCAGAGAAGAGGCGGCTGTAGCTGAGGCTGCGTGGAACCTGGCAACCAGAGCTCCTCTCAGGAACGTCTGCTTTGAAACCCACCGGGGTCTCGTCATGTCCTGGACCGCCTGCCTTGGTGGCTGCGTGGTCCCCTGCCGATGTGGGCTCTTCTGTCTCTTCATCCTCCTCCTCCTCAGCATGAGGTCCACCGCCCGCCTCCTCCTCCGGCTCCGTGCTGTCCCCCTCCTCCGCCAGCTTCCTCTGCGTGGCAGCGAACTCGTAGATCTCCTCCATCTCCTCGTCGTTCACGCGCTCCTCGGGCGTCTCCCCGTCTCCGGACGCCAGGCGGCCGTCTCTCTGGCCGCCGCCGTCGACTCGCCGATCCACCGCATCTTCCGATGGGCCGGGCGTGGCTTCCTCGCCCCCCTCGCCCTCCCCGTCCTCCTCCTCGCTCCACATGGAGCGCAGCAGCTCCGTGAAGTCCTGGTCCCCGTGCGCCGGGTCCACGCCCGGGCGGGTGTGGTCGTAGTCCCGGGGCTGCCCGGCATCGGCTGCGTCTTCCCGGGGCCCTGCGCCCGCTTCCTCCTGGTAGAGCTGGATCAGACGCTGAAGCTCCTCCAGGTCAAATCTACAAGAGCAGGTCACAGATGAAAACCACCGCACGTCCATTCATGAATGGATGCGAGTCTGAGCCGGACCTGGGCCCCTGTGTGGTGGAAGGGAGATCCCCTGTTCCAGTTATGCTGGTAATACGCTATAGTAACATTTAGAACATAGTGTCAGAGCTATTATAGAGCTCTTTGGTGTTATTCTAAATACCCATGATTAGCGAATATTCACTTAAACACATACAGTAATTACCTTTTCCCTGAAAAAAATGTATGTTAAAGTGGATTTAACAAGCAAACAGGAAGGTAAAATCATTCAGTATTTTGCCCTTACAACAGGATGATTGTACTTCCATTCTATTGTGACGTAGCCTTTAAGGCCCGTCGAGAAACCTGAAAGTGATCCACCACAATATAACATCAACCAGCAAACTCCTGATCACTGAGGACGCCATCTTCTTCCGGACGGCGTCCTGACGCTACAGCGAGCGGCCCCGCCCCGTACCGACCTGGTGGCCAGCTCCAGGAGGGCCGGCAGCAGGGGGCCGGGGGCAGCGGGGCGGCGGCCCGTGTAGAGGTACTGCAGCAGCGCCAACACGGCCTCTCCGGGACTCTCCCCCAGCAGCACCCGCTGGGTGCCGGGCAGGCCCTCCTCCTGCACCCCGAAGCCAGAGTCGTGCACCTGGGAGAACCAGAGGGAACACGCGGGACATAATGCTGGTGGTGCTGGTGGTGCTGGTGGACATGAAGGCAGGGTTGGGTCTTTGCATTGTGTGATCAGGTCAATACCGTTTCTCCCACGTGGTCTGTGGTATAGTTAGCTTATACGTTAGCATTACTTTAAAAGTATTACTTTTTATAATTTCAGGTTGTAAATTGCAGCATAATAAAATGTAAAATAAGTAATTATTTTCAAACTCGTTTATCATTTTAAATGGTTTGATTTTGAATGTACACTTAATTGCTGTGCATTGAAAATATATCATCAATATATTGTCAATGTAAAAGGTTATACTCGTATCAAACAAATGTTGTTCTCTACACAAATATATCTGCATTTCCTGTTACGTAACTCACCATTTGGGCCAGCAGGGGGCAGCGGGCGTACAGCATGAACGAGTGGACAAAGAAGACCTCTCCACTGTCCACCTGGACCTGCACATCGCTGAGCTGAGGGTTGTTCACCATGCTGCTCAGGTCACACGACAGCCTGGACAGCGCCACCTAGCGACCAGCACACCATTACACGTCATGTCGTTAGGGGAAAATACAAACAGGATGGTAGGGATGTTTTCAACAGCTGGCAGTGTCTACGGGTTACTTTGTTCCCCTCGATGGAATCAAACTGAGCACAGTACTGCACAAAAAATGTGTGCCGTATTTCATTTGTCCAGGTCGTGTGACACAATGAAGTTTATTTCACTGGGACAGTACGCACTAAAAACATTTCTGTAAATGTGGGAGGAATTTATATCTGCAGTCCCTTGGCAGGTCCTACATTAAAATGTATATGAAATAAAATCATAGATACGACTCTTATGGACAGACAGGACCTGCATCGCTCAGAGACGAGATGCGGTAGAGAAGATGAGGACCATACACAACAAACTTTAAACACACAACGGTCAACACGACCGTAGTTGATTGATTGAGTGCGTCGATGATCGTTAGTGAGCCCTGATCTCAACGCGCGGAGGAGGAGCTGTGCTGCGGTTACAGACGGCGGTTACAGACGGCGGTTACAGACGGCGGTTACAGACGGCGGTTACAGACGGCGGTTACAGACGGCGGTCGGTACGTGGCTCCATTCCTGGGCCGCTGTAACGGAGGATGTGGATTGGCTCAACATAGAGTGCCTAAACGGCCCCTGGCCCTCTCTCTAAGGGAGGCCCTGGTGGACGAGCCAATGGGAGGGCTGGGTGGTGAAAGTGCCGAGTCTCCTTACCGCCTCGCGCTGGCTGCTCTCGATTGGCCGGCTGGAGGCGTCGTCATCGTCCCGGCGGAGAACCCCGCTGAGCTCTGCGCGCTCCTCGCTCTTCTCTGGGACGAAGCCGCTGAGCGGGACATCCGGGACATCCGGGACGCCGCCCGCCTCGTCTGGGGACAGATCATTAAGATTCACTCCTCCGGCAGACACTTTCCTCCGAGTCGCGTCACTACGGAACGCAAGTCCAGGGAGCATGAACGCATTGTCAGCTAACGGGCATTTTGGCATGATGCCCGTCGGTGCTCCTCTGAACACGGGAGCAGAGCTTGGCCCGTGTTAGCGCGCCGTAGAGGACGCGTACCCCTGAGCCACTGGGACAGCGAGCGGCCCTCCTCGGCCAGCTCCATCACATCTCTCAGGGCCCGGCTGCCCACAGACAGCCGGCCCGTCCCGGCCCACGACGGGGAGGGAGAGGGCGGTGTCGGGGAGGGGGACGGAGGGCGTGGCGTGGAGCTGCCGGCCGACGTCATCGGGGCGCGGGCTTCGTCGGGGGACTGAAGGGAGGGTTCCCGGTCGGCCTTGGAGATGGAGGTCGTGGTCGTCTAGGAGAGGAGGGGAAATCCAGAGCGCTTGGTTCAAATGGATTCCTTGGTGTTGCCGAACGATACATTTGAAGCGCCAACACCAATGTGCAACAAACCATTTCATACCCATGTTGAAAGGAAAGACAGACTTGGTACACGACTATAAGTATCAAATATTCTGAAAATGAACTTTTCTTTGATATCTAAAATGTTTACCATCGGATTTTCACCAACAACAGTGCATCCCACGGAGAGGAAAACGCATACAAATAATTGATCATAGGCGCCGTAGGAATGTCCTAAAAACGCAGCGCTAATTCCTGAGTATCTACAGAGCATCCGCTCCCGTGAAACTCACCCCGGGGGGGGCCCTGGGCAGCAGGAGGTCCCGGAGCTCCGGGGTGTAGAACTGGGCCGCGCCGCGGGGGTCTCCGTCCCGCAGCGCGCTCCGTCTCCACAGGGGGCGAGCCGGAGCGGAACGCAGCCTGCTGGGGGAGCGGGGGGGCGTGGCCGGGCAGTGTGGTGGGCGGTCCTGGGCGGACAGTA
>JAOPJO010000111.1:18880931-18892405 GCA_027123675.1 Molva macrophthalma
CACACACACACACACACACACACACACACACACACACACACACACACACACACACACACACACACACACGTGTCAGACACACGCAGAGTGGCCATAGAATCCCTGGGATTATCCCTGACATGACAAAGGACTTGATCACCGGGAGCACTGCCTGCCAGTGTCGTGGCTCCGCCAAGTGTGGAATGTCTCACAGGCCGAACAAAAGGGAAAGAGCCAACCATGCCCACATCCCACTGAGCCAGCCGAACAACATGGCGCATGTCTTTTCAGAGAAACATAATTCACGATTGCACAGAGAGCCTGGAGTAAATTGTTGGCACTGGAGAAGGCTATTGTGCACAATCGGAAACTTGGTTGAACAGCATTTGCACATGTGCAGAACATTCCTGCACACGATTGTCAACCACCAATTAATTCTTTTTCCAAACCAGTCAATCTACGAAGCTTCAGACCACATTAAACAGGATACCATTCACCATTTTATAACTACATGGCTCAAGGCCCGAACAACTTTGGTCGCTGCCCGTAATTAGCCGCTTCGGGGCAGTATTGGCATGTCCTTTGTCACGTACCTTCTGTCGGTGTTCATTCATTTGAACAGACTCGCTTTACAAGTTATAAAATGTTTATATTGCATAAGGGGTCTTTTTCTATTGTTACCACCACTCGACATCTGTTCAAAAAAACGTCTCTTCACGCTCCTCCACCTCCTATATCAAAAAGCTCTACCTACTAATAATAACAACAGGCTGCTAATTGGGTAATATACTCCAATAACGATTAAATTTTTTTATTTTCTGGTGATCAATCATCCAGAATAGTGCATTTTTTACGTATGCTCTTTAATAGCGCTAGCGCTGTGGTGCAATTTCATTGAAACATTCATGTTCAAACCACCTTTTTAGTTGAATGATCAAAGCAAAGCGTCTCCATTGGAACTAGATCCCGACTGAAATATCGGTTGGACCATTTTATCGGTCGATATTGGCCTACCACAGATATATCGGTAGCGCATATGTGTTTGCCGATATGCGCCGATATGAAAACTTTAGAAATGGTGTCGATTATTATCGTAATCACCTCTTTATAAATCCTCCAAAACCTTCCTCCAAAAATCTCTTGTGTGATATTGTAGTTTTGCTTTTTGAAGTATTATTCAAACACAACGTTCTGACCGTTTCAAAAAGGAAATGTTATTTAAAATGTTAGACGGTGAAACATCGTCACTACAACATTGTTTGGGGAGAATCCTGTGTATATGTATTGGAAATGACATTAGGAAGTACCCTGTTTAGGGCAGGGTACTTTGTAATTTGCAGATTGTGTAGAAATATGACCAAACGATGGCTCTTTAGAGGAGTGCTGCTGCTCAAAGGCTTTGCTTAGAAGCTCGGTCTCCTCAGCAGGTATGTACTGCTAGATACACTGGGACTCGTCATAGTGTTCTCTGCGTCAGATAGCTGTACTTTGGAGTGTGACTATCTGTGTTAAATATACAACATCTTTCTGAAGTCTCAATGATCTCGGTTTCGTATGCCACCACACGTGTGATTCTTTAAATATACAACCACAAAGCAGCATTCCGATGCTTTCAGTTTCTCTTTCAGTTTTGATGTTGGGCGTACATGGCAGGAATTACTGTTAATGAGGGGAAACTCCACTAAAAAAGCCCAGCCTGTAAACATTGGTGAACTAATCTATTGTAGTTTCCACAACAAGGAAAGCTGGGGAGACTAGAATAACCGTTAAAGCATGTGCATTTTAGAACAAGAAAAGTGACTACTCGACTAATGCACACTGAACCTCTACATGCTTTAACTGAGCACATTCGGGTCAACACTCCCAACACTCAGTTTTATATGTTATATGTTCTGTGTGAAGGTCAGGAGCTCCTCCCCATACTGTTAATTGGTTCCTTTAGCTCTGGGGGGGTCAGCCCTACAACTTTAAGTCATTTTTCTCAAATGTCAAGGTTAACATTTGTCGAGTCATCACAAATGATCAGGAAGAAAACCCTCCAAGTTGATACCCGGTGTGAAAACCTCCAGCCAAACCTCCATCAACAACATTAAGCCACACAGGGATAAAGTGAACACATTCATGACAAAGACTGCACTTTTTCACTGGTCTTCAGCAGGTCGCCTCTTCAAATCCCAACAAAGTCAAGATGAAACTGTGGTAGTTTTATTGTTGGCAGCAGCACACCTTGGTGCTCGTTAATTGGGTCATTGAGAGCTGTAAAATCGGAAAACTATCCTGGCACCATGCAGGTTTAACGCATCACCTAAATCAATGCACACTGTTACACAATAGTAAAACATCCACACATACCTTGTTCCTATTGCCCGCCTGTTGGGATGCATTTAGGTTGGCCTGAGTTCCCATTTGCGGTCCTCCCTGGGAAAGGGTCTCGGCCAATGCAGAGACGCTGGCCGCTACGGCGGAAACTGGTGCTCCCCCCTGTATGGTCTGTCCCTGAAACTGCATGCCTGCTACTCCAGCCCCCCGGCCTCTCCCAGCCCCGGGCCCCGAGCCTCCGTTCATCACCTGTCCAGGCTGGGCTTGCCCTGCCTGGGTCAGGAGTCCTGCATGGCCTTGGTTATTGTTCATCATGGCCTGGGTGAAACCGGTTGTGTTCAGGCCAATGGTCCCCGTGTTGCTGCCATTGTTTTGGCCCACTACTCCCGTGGGTGTGCCTGCCTTCTGGGCCTGGAGAGATGAATGGGTGTTCTGGGAGCCCTGGCCCAAGGGGTTCTTTCCCAGCGTCGTACTCCGCTGTACTCCAAGCCCTGCGGACTGGGGCCCGGCTGAGTTCGGCCCCGTGGCCGTGAGGCTGGAGGAGTTGCCGGCACGCAGGAGCTCAGAAAGCTGTTTGTGTTTTGCGGCGGCGTCGGGGACGACGGAGGTGGTGGCTCCACCAGTACCTGGTGCACAACCACCGTTAGGGAGACCCATCGGGCCTGGGTCTCCTCCATTAGGGATCAACTCGTCTGGAAGGTCGTTCTCTAGATCATCCCAGGACAAAGAACCCAAATCTACTGGCAAAGAAAGACAGCGATAGAATGGGGGGGGGGGGCAGGGGAGAGTTGGAGAACAGGGAAAGAGAAAACAAAATGTTGGTTAATACTACAGAGCCCACAACGCTGGGCCTTAATTGAAAGTCATCTGTATTAATGTAATCAATTGAAGCCTAATGCAAATTCTGACACCAAAATCTGTGCCGCAATTCAAAACAAAAAACAACAAAGAACGAACGTGACGCCGTGATGGGATGATGTAATGTATCGATGTCGGTAATCAATATTGGCTTATGAGTATCGGTTAAGTTATCGACAACAAATGTCATATCCAAAAAGTTACCTGACGACTATTGAAACACGGGGCTTGGAATGGTGCCTAATGTTATTGTTTGATGCCCCCTGGTTTAGATTATGATTATTCACGCTCACCTCTCCTGTATGTAAAATAAATCATATATTAGACGATTAAACGTTCGCACCCACCAATATTTTGTCTACGAGAATACATCAATAATAGAGCATCAAAAGACCTTGACTTATTTTGTTAGGTCGATTTACATCCTTGCGTTACCTACAATCAATTACATACAAAACAAGATGCTCAATGTGTGCAATTTAACACATTCACATTCAAATACATCTCCTTGTGAAGCATTTATCTTTTGTTATAATCAATTGATCTTTTATCCATGATTCATATGCAACGACATCCCTGTATCTTAGGCCTCTTCCTTTTCTATTCTGTGAATATAATGCACATAAAAAGCAATCAGGGTAAGAAAAATTGCTTCACGAAAATTTGATGTCTCAACCATTCAAATTGAAGGGCAGAGCCCTACCACTCCCGTTATCAGACGCTGCAGCTTTCTAAATCGTCTCCGTCAACTCTCCCCGCAAATACGGTACCAGCACGCCACCGTCCCCACAGAGCCACGATGGAGACAAAGATCTGAATCTAACTCGCATCATGTTTTGAACACCCAGGAGGAAGTGTGAGCATAACGTACAATTCCATAGTGATGAGTATGACAGCGATGAGGGGCGGGGGGATTATGCACTGGGGAGTGTCAATCGTCTGGCAGCACACAGCCGAGCAGAAATAGGCATATTCATTTCTGAATCACATTGCAACATAATTAAAATAGCAATCAGGGTGGGAATCAGCAACTTGTTAGACAAGTGGGGAAAGGCAAACCACTACGCCCCAAGGTAACAAATGAGTGGATTGGAAACTATGACTCGAGTCATACAAAGTTCTCGTTATACTTCATTCAACACAGTGGCGCTGTTACCTTGGAGGCACCGAGACGAAAAGTCCAGCTTGTTTAAAAATAAATATGTTCTCATGTTGTCTGACAACGGTTACGTACACCGGCGATCGATCAATTCAATCTTGGCCCTTCCTCCCCGTTCCCAGGTGAACTTGACGTAGTCGGGAAGACTCAATGTGTCGCGGTCAGGCGTGTGGTGTGATCTGCAGTCTGCCCCGGCCCAAGACGTGGCAGGATTGCATGATGCAATAATCCCTTCATTTGATACGGTGAATCATGAAAGAGTAAAACATTTAAGGAATAGTCTATTGTTTACTGTGATTCACCTGTGCCAACCCGGTGGTACCAGAAGGCTAAAACTGGACACTGTGAGTAGATCCAAGCAGCCTCATCTGCGTGCCATCGGTTGTCATTGATTGTCTACATTAGTATTTGGCCTGATAGAGGCTTCGTAATGAGGCAATTAGGCCCCTCACGCTTGCTCAAGTAAACACAAGGTCCATGCTTGGACTCGCCCTATGCCTCTTTCCCTGGCATCAGGCAACTCGGGGCTCCATCAGAGGGAAACATGGGCTCCAACAGAGGGAAACATGGCCACATCTGACCCACCAATCCATTGTACCCTCTCCCACTTCAGTTGTTCAACTGTCTGCCCAGAGATGCACCAAGATAGCCCTTTCAAAAAGCTTAAACAAAGACTGCCTGAGTTTTAGCTTTGTGGTGCTCTGCAGTCCAGGGAGTACTAGCACTGAAAATATCAGAATAGAAGGAGGAGGTACCACAACTCACATTACAGACGTCACCCTCTCCTCCCTCTTACATCTTGCCTCCCCTCCTTCATTTCCCTAGCCACCCTTCCCAGAGGCCTCAGTTCACTTATCTACCGTCTTTTCCCGTTTCCATCCCCAGTGGCTCTAGTCTGGGAGTAAGACGCTAAAAATAGGCATGGCAGCAGCTTTTAGTAGGCCTAGTAGTGGTCCAGAGTCAGACTGCAGCTGTCTGTCATGCCACCCCTGAGGCTGAATCTCTGGCCAAAGAAGGACAGGTGTGGAAACATGTCACCATCTTACTACCAGAGTTAACTTCTTAAGCAGAACACAAACAAAAACGCAGCGACGTCTACAGAGAATTTACCCTTTTACTTTTGCGTCAGTGCAAAACCTGACATGATGTTCAACAACAATGGGTGGCAGGTTTGCACCACATCGGATTGATGTTCTCCTCTCCCTGGCAAGCACTTGCCATCCTGCGTTAAAACATGTTTCTGAGTGTGGATTTATTGCATAACATTGATGTTTGCATCACTGTCAAGCAAAGGCATCACCAGACTTTGAAAGGGGAAAAGAAACCCCATGGGAACAACTCAAAACTCAATGACCACCTCATGAACCCCATGTTTTTCAGGTCCTTTCAAAAAGCTGAAAAATGTTCCAACTGCCAGTGTTGAAGATTAACGAGACGGAACAGAAACAGAAGGACAGCAAAAAGGACAGACTTCATTGTTTTATTAGGCGATGGATGGAGGGGCAGATCCTGCTAGTGTGCCAGATGGGTCCATGTGTGTGCATATTATGCGTACACATGGACCCATGTTACTTTTTCATCTTCTTAGCATAGGTGGGGGGGGGAAACAAATACATTGGCCCAAATGTAAATCTAAAATTTAAATAAGATGACGAAACTGGAATCCATCTTTAGCAACTCCTAAACAACGGCAGATGCACCCAGCAACTGCCTGCGGTTCAGCGCCAGCCAAGCCAGGGCCCCGTTGCATAAGGCAGAAGCCAAATGTCCGAATAGTAGTAAACAAGAACCATCACGCAAGACCGTTGCCACGGTGAGCAAGCAAACTCATTGTTTGCAGCAATTTACTGCTGATGATAGCTGTGCAGGGCAGAGTCCCACTGGAGCAGTCTCATCACGGCTGCACCTGGGAAGCCCTTGGGCCTGAACAGGCGGGGGCGGGATCGCTCGGTGATGGATCACTGTGGACATGTGGTGCCTCCACCATGTGCTGCGTAACTCGTAAATCTCCGTTGTTGTGACTGCTGCTTTTGTTGTGAATTGGCTACGCTGGGTCAATTTCAAACTGCTTTTTATTGAGCCAGATGAAAATGAAGACAGTTCTATGAACACTCGGTAATAAATGTGCACATTTTCTTTACTGCCTATATTTTACGCTTAAAGAGACATAGGACTACTTACTTTTTCAATGTATAATATGCATCAATACCTCAACAACAATGCAACTTTCACAATTGCCAATAGTTAATTTAAATTGATACTAAAATGTAATTACTTGGCTAAATTGTATGGGGTCATGGATAGATGTCCTAGTATTTACGTCACAGCATTCCTATTTTTATTGAAATATCTATAGGTTTCACCTATTGTTTAACTGTTCATCTATTATTGTATTATATTCAGGAAAGATGCATGCCAGACACACAACTGCACGTGCCAAAGTAATCACAAAGTGAAAATGGGATGATTAAAGAGCCAGTGAACCCAGTGTTTCAGCTGGAATTAGGACACTGGGGAATTGAAAGAAATGTGTTTTGGGCCTAGAGTTCTATTGAGTGGTTATCCCCATGGTAACGGCCCAGGGCAACGGCCCAGGGCAACTTTGTGACAGGTTCCTTTTTACGACTTTACTTCGCTAGCCATCTAGTAAGCCTACTCGTCGATGAGCGATATCGTATCAGCGGTATCGTAATGAGCAATGTCACGCAGAGCGACACACAGACCAGGCACTCTACAGGAGTCTTTTGAGGTGGAGGATTTCTCTCCCCCGCAATCTCCTTCATCTGTCCCCGAAACAGAGGATGGAGTCGGGGGAACACAACCATACCTGTTTGAGCCATTAGCTCTGCTGGCTCCAGATCAGCCCACAGGGCCGAGGCTATGGATGAGCAGGCCAGAGCCGGAGAGGTGAACGACTGGTATTCTCCATGTATTTTAGATAAAGACTATTGTAATAATGTCATCTGTATGTTTTCATGTCTTCCTTTGGCAAATCATTTCTATCCATGTTTGACGAAGCGAGTAACACAAATATACGCCCACTCCGCTGATTGATCCTATACCCCACCGATAATGTCATCGATCAGTTTCCCTCGCCCCTTCTGACAGGTGCACTTTGCACATTTCTCCAGACCACAATAAATGCTGCCGATTATGATTTTTGAACATGACTATTATCCTCAATATGCACACCTATACTCCATGTTGAAGTGGCAGACAAATGGTGAGAAATGGTGCACAATATTTGATGCCTGGACAACCTGGTCATATAAGCCACATATGATAGAGAAGATTATGCCTGCCATTAATCTGTGGGTTACAACAGAGTTCATATCCATTAGGTCTGGACACAGCACCGACTGCAATACTACTGCAGTTGGACATGGGTAGAGGGCCTGTGATTCTGTCAGACCCACAGCATGTGATGGTTGGTCCCTGATCTGTCAGCAAATACCTCAAATTCATTTACCAGATTCATGTTTGGAAACATGATTATCAAGATTGATAATACATCATCTTGGAGGACAATACTGAAATCCCCCTTTTTTGAAAGTTGCACAGTCACTGGCATCAAATGCTGGTTCAGCAATGGTATATATGAAGGCACTTTAGGGCAGACTTACTAGTGGGTTAAATGTTGAGTCAATTAATGTTTCTCACGCAGTCCATTTACGCACATTCCTTCAGGTCTTCCAGGGCAAATGCATAACAGAAATGGATCCAGTGTATGTCAATTATGCCAGACACAAAATCCAGTGAAATATCTTAACATTACAACTGAACAGGATGAAGTTGTCAGCCGGATAATATGATAGTTTAAATGTTATAATAATCACTTAAAATAAGTGACATTAAAACATTAAATCGGTGGTCATTAATATAGGATGTGGTAGAGAAATGTGTGACATGTTCGTGCACAAATTAGGGATAAATCGGAGTTATGAGGGGTCCGGATTCCTTCCTATATTATTTGGAAAGCATTATAAGAAGTGTTCCCTCTTTAGTGTCTTATTGCAAATGGAAGAGAGGCAAATGCACGAACTATGGAAATGAACACAAAATAATGCGAACCTTAAACGATGTAGGATTTCATGTCAGCTCGAGATTTCAGTAGTTTCATGTGTTCAAAAGGGTTAAATACATATCGGTTCAGCTGGTCCTCTTTATATAAGCTATCTGAGAGAGCTCTTACCCCATTCTGCCCATCCTCAACAATACAACTAACCCATAACAAATTACCTTGAAGCACAAAAACTAATAAAGATGTTCATTGGACCTGCTTTCCAATGACGAATCCCGAATCGCTAAACTTGATGCATCAACAACAGTGTAATTGGAATCGGACCTTGTTTTCCAGCAGGGTTTTTTTTCACTATTAGACCAGTCATACCAACGACTGCATTGGAAGGATAATAAGTGGTTAGCATTTTGGGTAGAACCCCTCGTCTGGATTGCACTAAGGCAGTTTTCAGCGGAACAACACAACATCCCTAATTACGAACGATGAACACAAATGCCTAGAAAATGTTTGACAAAGTTACACACCATGGCTGGGAATGTAATAAAAGCGCATCGCTGGAAGCGGAGCACAACCCAAAAAAACCTCCTAGCACCTCGCCTAAACGTCTCCAGCGTCTCCCTCAACAGCGGGGTAATACTTGTAATTCACTGACATCTCACGGCGTCGGTGTTTACCATTGGTGACAGCTCTGGGCCTTACCTGGTCCCTCTGACGCTAGGAGCGCAGGTGAACCCAGCTTGGGTCTCTTGGAGTGGGGTGGTCCGGCGTCCAGCAGGTTCTCCGCCATGGTTGCGATCTTTTTGGGTCGCTATGAGTGTTAAGTGGTCTTAACGACAGGAAAGGTTGGTTCTGTCAACCCCCCACACACCTTCTTGGTTAGCACATTAGCAAGCCGTTAGCGTGCTAGCACTAGCCAACCAGCTAATAGCTAGCTAATTGCCTGCTACTAGCGAAGTTAGCGTTAGCTCTCCTTGCAGTGAACCGAGTGTCTTCAAAAGAGATGCAATAGCGCCCCGCTTCGCCACCGCCATTCACCCCATGATAATCCAACTACCAACACCCACATAATTGCCCTTAAATACCCCGAAATACAAGGTGTGCCATGAAAAGAACCGAGCGCAAACTTTTTACACAGGTATGCAAGTTAACATAGGTAGTCGCGCTGCAAGTCGCTGTTTTTAGATCTTCAAAGAACCCATTTTGTGTGACGTCAAATTCCTGCATGCAAAAAAATGGTGCGAGACTAAATCAAATGCAACAATGCATTCAAATAATATATTATAAATAAAAAAAAATAGCCCTAAAGTCCCCGTCTGCTATCTGCGTCCTCACGGTAAACAAAGCTGGTCGGAGCGGAGAGGTAAAGCGCCGCACTCTGAAGGGGAGATCAGATATACGGGCTCTCAGTCCGACGAGACCGCTCCTATTTTCGTTTGTCGAAAAAAATATATATCCGAAACGAAGGTCAAATGACGTTTTCGGGAGAAGGCTATTGTCATAGCCCGATAAGGATGTTTATTACAATATTTTTTTAATACTGTCCGACCGAATTCCCAATTCCGAGCCACGACAAGATGGCGGCTGTTGATTCCTTCGATACAAAAAAGTTTTTTTTCCTTTTCCAGATAGACTGTGGAGGGGGAGGGGTCGTGCAATCACGCCCTATGTGGAACCCTCGCGTTGCATTGCCGCTAGGGGCGATCGTGGACCACCAGCTGAACCTCATCGAGGATATATATGACGTGACAGGTAGTCATGAAAATATTAGAAAATTTTCCACATTGTTAATATATTGTGTATAGTAAATCTCCGAATTCCTAAACTTTGATTATACATAGGTTTTATAAGATAAATATTATAAAGTTGCTTTGAGTTTGAATGTCTGTGTTTCCCCGAAAACAGAGAAGAGTCTAATTAACCAATAATGATTTAAAGTAATTTGGTGGTACAGCTCCAAATTCCAAAATACACTCAATCTGTTTCAAAACATAGGCCTAATTAAATAAAATAACAAAATGTTGCAACTATGTGACTCTGTCTCTCTCATAGGCTATACACTCCTAAAGTTGTATCAAGTTATGATACTATTGTATCAATAGTAAACTCATCAAAAATCATTTTCCCCATGCACACAATGTCACTCTCTCCAAAAGTCACGTTTACAGACCACAGGGCCAGAGGCGTTTACTTAATCTTTCTTTATTTTTCTCTGTGTACAGATGTGAGCTATAGATGGAGTGGTGATGTGCCCACATAGATAAGTTAAATCTACATGCTGTACACGTGGCCTACATCTGATATAAATATTTGTTTTGTCCCAAATCAGGGAGATTGCTTAGAGAGAAACTATTACCGGGATTTGGATAACTTCACAGGGTAATCAAGAAAGCTCATTAAAACAAACACCAGTGAATAGCAACAACATGTCAGGTCAAATACTGCTGTGATTGCAACGTTGTTGAGCTGGGTTTTGAGTACAATCTGGTTCATACATCACTAAAACCCAGCAGTGAATGACAGTTTTATAAAACGCACGACATATTGAAGCCTTAAGGCATATGAAGTTGCGGCTACGATCAAGAGAAAAGCATTTTGCACACGCAGATCACCATGGTGTGTGAAAGGCACTGATCCTGTACACTCCTTGTTCACATGGCAGGTTTACAAGTTTGGTTGTGGTTACAGATGAGGGTACATGGAAGCTACATTAAGAAAGGTAATACACATATTGTACGTTTACATCTTTCAATTTAAGTTTAAAAACTTTGTCATGGCAAAAATGTTGGATGAAATTGTCAACCAAGGTTTGTCGTGAACTGGTGGCACAGGAGCTTTCATCATTTGTGTAAAATGCACCGAAAAGATTCTGCCTGGGGCTGGAACTCTTATGTAATTATTTATTATTCTTCAACCTTATGATGAAACGTTTCATAGTCTAAATGAATTTGAAAAGATATGCCTGAAGATATATACGGAGATCTCATTTCATCATATTAAGGGTTTTTATCTGATATCATAGCTTCATTTTATTTACTTCAATATAGAAAGTCCTTACTATTACTCATGTCTAGGAGTGATATGGCCAATAGCTTATAACTTAGGAAATCAGCATAAACTGGTTATCTAAGATATAACTTT
>JAOPJO010000111.1:18975358-18985409 GCA_027123675.1 Molva macrophthalma
ACTGCTCAGGGCCCACTGCTCAGGCTCACTGCTCAGGCTCACTGCTCAGGGCCCACTGCTCAGGCTCACTGCTCAGGGCCCACTGCTCAGGCTCACTGCAGCGCTTCAGCCTTTGTGTGCTTGTCCTGTTGTGTGGCCTCTCTGCAGAGACTACATTTATGTAATTCTATTTTTACCCTTTATTATGATAAACTATTTTCACGCTACACAGGGGGCGTATAGCGTGTAGCGGGGTCGTAGCATGTAGCGGGGGGCGTAGCGTGTAGCGGGGGCGTAGCGTGTAGCGGGGGGCGTAGCGTGTAGCGGGGGCGTAGCATGTAGCGGGGGGCGTATAGCGTGTAGCGGGGGCGTAGCGTGTAGCGGGGGGCGTAGCGTGTAGCGGGGGGGCGTAGCGTGTAGCGGGGGCGTAGCGTGTAGCGGGGGGCGTAGCATGTAGGGCCGTCAGTACTAAAAAACGTCCGTCAAAAGGTTATACGTCTGTCGATTATGTTTAGGTCATCATTCAAAAAAGAAAATAAACTAATTGCTACTAGGCAAAAACTCAAAAATCCGGACTACACTCTCACTTAAGACTTAACGGGACCTGTTGGTGTGGCTGATGGGAAGACAGGCCCAAACACCATTCAATTATAATGGAGTTACACTTTTTAAATAGTGATGAATGGCAGTTTGCGGATGAGGGGGATTATGATAAGTGGGTGTGCATTCTATAATACATCCATGTTTTGGAGATGTTCGTGTTTGAGGTAGTTTCCCTGTTCCATAACTAAATCAGGCTATCACCCTTTTCACAGAAAGTTGGTATCCAAAACGAAACTGTTGCAGTACAACTGCACACCGTCATGTTATGTGAACATTTTTCACACCACAGAATGTGAAAAGAATAAGTTCTCACTGCACATTCACTTGGAAAACTACGAACCATGGAAGGCCATTAGCGCAAATAACGTCTTACAAATGTCGCGTTAACATGATCGAATTTTGCGTGTTAACACGTAATATTTGGACGTCTATATCCTACGGACGAATATCCTTAATTTGATTGTCAGGGAAATCCTTTGTGTCAGTCGAGGCATGGCATCACAGCGGGCATGTCTTGTGACAAAAATTCCTATCCCCAATGTCCGATTGGAGTGGAACCACTTTGAGGACAGTTGGGGGTCAAGGTTGTATTCGTGCAGTAAGGTGTATTGGATTGACGGAGCAACATGGCTGCTAGAGGCCCAAATTGGTACAATCAGTTTTCAGGAGCCAAAAGGCGCGGTTAACTTAAGCCATTCATAAGCAAACTTAGTGTACTTAAAGAAACATGGGTCAAAATTTGTCTTGCAACAATTTTTTAGAATTTCTGAACGGTGAAGGTATCATATGACCTGAACACATGTCCCCAGCCCTAAGCTGAGGCCCTCCATTATTAACCTGATCAAAACAAAGAGGGCCAACAGTTGGCATTAGGCTTGAGCCCTCGCTGCTTGCAGCTTTAATTGTAATTAGGAGGTCCCGAGGAACACGACCAATGTCCCCAGGTCCTGAGGAACACCCAGGTTGAGCACCACTAGACTATATAATCAAGGAAAAGGGCCTTGCCACTCATAGTCATAGATGTATTTATCTTACATGTCCTCAGTTGGGTTTTCTCCAATACACTGGCAGTCAAGTTCAACTTCATGTAATCCACCAAATGTGCATGTGGATATCCATGTGCTCACATGGTGGACCAGGCTTGTGGACCAGGTCTGTCCAGAAACTCACCAGTTGTTCAGAAGACTTAAGAATGGCGGTGATGATCTTAGAGAAGGTACAGCGATCGTATTCATCGATAAAGCGTGTGAAGTAGTTGTGTTTTTCATTTTCAGCTGTAAAAAACTGTTCTATAGTTAACTAAAAATGTCCTTAACTGCACATTTACAGTGGCCTCTTTTTGTATAGCATGTGCTCGGATGATTATGGGAAATTATTATAAATGACACAATAATAATTGTGTCATTTATTGTGTCATAATAATTGATATGGTATAGCTATATTTTATTATTATTTAATATAAAAGTAGCAAGGCAATTCGACAGTAACTGTTGCAACTGGGCAACTGGGCAGCAACAGTTGGTGCTTTGGGTGGTTCCTATGGTGCTTTGGGTGGTTCCTGGTGGTTGCCCCCTCCCCCTCGACAGGTAACACGTCACAGGCTACTACCGTTTCAGGTAGAGTATCCCATGGGAAAGCAAGATGAGTGCAGTAGAGAGGATTTATTGGCTTACCTGAGAGATGAAGGACGCTTCGGGGCTGAAGGAGATGGAGAGGTTAGTAAAGCGACCATATTACTACCGTTTCACTCGCAATAAAAAAAGATAGTGATCATACGTTATTTTAATAAACTAGTGTAGGCTATTGACGGTTATCATTTTCATACAAGCATTTCGATTACGGTAACCTTTTCAGTTATTTTGTATGGAAAACAGAATTTTCAACAATAAGTAGATTATGTAAAAAATGAATACAAATGTTATCTGCTTCATGTACTGGGATGTTAGGGCTAGATATGTAAACTAGCCTGTGTCTATGAAAGGACAATATGGGTTTCGTGTCGTTTTTATAAAATGATCCATCAACCCGCTGGGTATACCTTACCAGGTCAATACTATGATAGGTCTACCCTAGTAGACGGAATCGATTAGGTGCCTACCAACTTTACTGAGCTGAAAGTTAAAAGAAAACACTCTGTAAGATGTTTTATGATTTGATGAGTTAACTACAACTGCGTAATGTCCGACTCTCGCATTCAATTGACGCGTAAATTAGGACTGAATGACTTGAAAACGACTTTCAAATCCTATCCTGTCCCGTCTTCTGTCGCTTCCTTTTTATTCATTCTTCTATGCTGTTGTCCATTTTCCATGCTTTCGGATTTGAATTAATATATTGTGCGTAATTATAAGTCTCCTGTAGTAGAGTGCTGTTATAACAATCAAAAATATTGTTAGCCTTTACGTTTTACTATAACAATCAATAAGTGTAACCTAGACAGGTTAATTGTAGGCCTAATACATATCAGGCTATCAGGCACTGAATTGAATGCATTGTCTTTCTCCCATATGCAGTGCAGTGGTGAAGATTCCCTTACATCAAAGGCCACCTCTTTTAAAGTCAACATTCAAGGGGCTCCTCCTATTTTCTGTGATGCTGATTTCACTCAGCTACCAGATATGGATCAACAAAATCAAATGGCCAGAATATCTGCAGAGCAACATGTTTTTAAAACAAACCAACCAGATTCATAGTGCCCCCATTCATTGGGAACATCCAAATCGATCCTTCGTTCAGCACCACCTAGCTTTTCCAAATAACTACCATTTTATCCTGGATGACACAGAAGTGTGTAGGTCCAACACTCCTTACCTGGTTCTGGTGGTTCCCGTGGCCCCCGGGAACAGGAAAGCTCGGGACGCTATCCGGAAAACGTGGGGCAACGAGACCCTTGTTCAGGGTGAGCTGATCCAGACTGTCTTCCTCCTGGGTCTCCCCAGCAGAGGCAACATCACAGAGCAGCAGGAGCACGTCAGCAAGGAGAACCTTCAGTACCACGACCTGATCCAGAGCGACTTCATAGACAGTTACATCAACCTGACCATCAAGACCATGGTGATTATGGACTGGCTGGCCACGTGGTGCTCAAAGGTGTCCTACGCCATGAAGATTGACTCAGATATGTTCCTTAATGTGGAGAATCTGGTGAGCATGTTAAAGACCCCAGACATCCCCAAGAAGTTATACCTGACAGGAATGCTGATGTGGAATAGACCTGTCATTCGCGATCGGTCCTCCAAATGGTACGTTCCTGAGGAGATGTTGCCTGACCCTCTTTATCCAACCTACCCCCTTGGCATGGGCTACCTCTTCTCCATTGATCTGACAAGCAGGTTTGTGGAGGTCTCCAAAAGCATCAAACCCTTTAATATTGAAGATGTCTATATTGGAATGTGTATGAAAAAGTTAGGACTCAACCTCACTCAGCCCCTACATCCAAACCACTTTAGAGCTTACCTCGATAAATACAATCGCTGTACCTTCTCTCAGATCATCACCTACATTCTCAGCTCTTCAGAACAGCTGGTGGATATCTGGACAGACTTAAAAAAGCCTGGCCCACCATGTTATCCCTGACATATACTATATGCCCATTTCATGGATAACATGAAGTTGAATTGCTAGATAATGAAACCCATTTGTAAAAATATGATTTTGGGAGTATTTATATTGTTGTCGTTATTGTATTCCATTATTATTTCAGTTGTGTTTTAGTTTTTGGCTGCGGTCGGATAGTCTTTTTTGCTTAGGAAGGTTCCTAACTGACGGAAATGACCCGGAAGTATTTAAGGGGCGTCCACGATAAGAGCTGTTCGAATTCTCTTCATGCCAAGGAAAGGTGCTTCAATGCTTCCTTTCTTATCTCCTTTAGCACAGGTTGCAAGGGGGCTGCGGTGACGTCAGTACTCCGTCTTCAGAACGTTGTAGTTTGATCACGGCAGGCCCACGTCCATAACTTCCACCCTCGCATAATGAAGTAGCATAATGACGTAGCATAATGACGTAGCATAATGACGTAGCATAGTGTAAGTGCAGATTCTCTGCACCATGGTTTTCCTTTCCTAAGTCCTTATAAATTCTCCTTCATATTTCCCTGACCTCATGACGTTTTTCATCGAGGTCAAGTAAAAGAGGTTAGGAAAGGACATAGGAGGTAATCTTCATGACTATCCGACCACAACCCTTGTTTCATGCAGTTTTATGCTACTTTTAGTTAAGGGGTTCGTTTTCGCTACGCTGCACTTTGAGTTTGTGTTGTATGCACACTGCTATGTATACTAAGACTGTTAAGTAATAACTCATATTTCCATTATTAAATCTTCTTTAATAATGGAAATAAGTCTTTATTGTGGTTGTTCTGGTTGGGGCTGGTTTGGTCTCCCCAGTGGGTGGGACTGGAAAACCTTGAAATAAATAAAACACAATTTTAATTGACTTAAAATGTTTTCTTGTAATATTAGGCCTACTACTTCAGATGTCAATAATGGCATCCATTGCACCCCTAACCACCCCTGGAAGGAGGGATCCCAATCTCTGCCTTTCATCTCAGGGTTTCTTCTTGACCTATGGGATGCTGCGGTTACAGAGTGTCATACAAATGTTCCCTGAAAAGCCCTTTGAGACTTGATGATTAAAAGCTATACAAAGTACAATACAATTTACTTGACTTGACTTATCAATTTTCCCAGAATTACTTAATTAACAAATGAAGAAAGGTAACAAGTTTTATGCCCAGTGTTTATAAAGTAGTTTACAGAATAGTATGTGTTTGTTGTAAAGGCTATAAAATAAATGTGTTTGACATTATGGAAAAACGTACCATCTTGTTTTAAAAATATATTTGTCTCATGTGTCTCATGTGTAAAATGTTAGAAGGTTTTGACTTGTTAAGAACTATTATGACTGTGGATTAGAGCTAGGTTATATATTAATCCAATATTATAAAAGGTAGATGTCTTGGGACTGTCTGTGATTATGTCACTTTAATAGGCAAGATGTAATTTAGTGAACGTTTCCAATTGATAGTTGGTATATGTAGTAGCTTTCAGATAATATCAATTATAATTTGAAAGAGCAATACAGGCCTGGTATATAACTTAGGTGATATGGTTGACTGGTGCTCCTTCACCTTTACTCCATCAGTACAGCTCCTTCCTACGATTGCATTCCTCCCTGGGAACTGTTCAGTTACAGAGTAACTTTTGCTCACTTTTGATGAGAGCTGTTCTAATTCTCTTCATGCTAAGGAAAGGTGCTTCAATGCTTCCTTTCTTATCTCCTTTAGCATAGGTTACACTGGACCATCCTTTACGAAAGCAAAGGAGATAATGCCGTCCCACAATTCCTTGCGGCAGGAACCGCACCGCGGTGATGTTAGTGTGACGATATTCTCTTGCAAAACAAAATAGTTATAGATATCGATATTCAACGCGTTTTCCTAATATCAAGGACATCGTGTGACTCTGGGAAATATCTGTGAAACATTGTCCAATGTGTAAACGTGACTAATATGAAATAAATCGGCTCTCAATGAGCTATTGAGATTAGGAAGCAAAAAAGTGTGGATATTGAACGTCAAACTGAATTCATCATCGCAGATATCATTATGTGTATATATATATTTAGGGGAGACTGGGGACAGTTGCAACACTTTTTGCAAAACTCAACGAGATTTCACATGTCATAATGTATGGTGCCGTTTGTAAACTTTTGCTGCTCAAAAACGTGCTTCACTTGTTCCAGATTTAGCTCGAGCTTTGCTTCATTTTTCCCGGATTTAGCAAATAAACACCCCTCCAAAATGCACTGCAATGTTCATGTCACATTTTCACGTATATAATGCTAAATCTAAATCCTAAATCTACATCCTAAGTCTAAATCTAACATTCTTAATCTTAATCTTATATCTAAATCTAAATCTTAAATCTAAATGCTAAATCTTATATCTAAATCTAAATCCTAAATCCGGACAACAGATATGCTAACTCTCATACATATACTCATTAGCTGTGACTCCTAACCGGCCATATTTCGGGGGGTGGCATCACGTGCATTGGGCAGGAAATGCAGAAATGGAGGAAAAGATTTAGATTTAGATATAAAATGTAGATTTAGATTTAAGATTTAGATTTAAGATATAATTCTAATTTTATATATGTTAAAAAGAGACATGAAAATTGCAGTGCAATTTGGAGGGGTGTTTATTTGCTAAATCTAAGAAAAATTAAGCAAAGCTCAAATTAAATCTGGAACAAGTGAAGCACGTTTTTAAGGAGCAAAAGTTTACAAACGGCACCCCATAATAATCTGTTCTGAAAGGGAGTGTGGATATAATTGTACAAGACACAAGTTAAAAATGTGTATTTGTGGATCCTGAAATATCCGTGTGGACATCATTTTAGGAAGCACAACTACCAAATATTTGTGGATCGCGGTACACAAAACGTGAATCGCCTTCTTAGTAAAGTCCAATAAATACATCCATAATATACTATATTGTTGTGGTTAACACTTTATTTTGAGAGACCTGCAGAAATCAGTGAAATTTGACCCGGCTCGCATTCAATGCCCTTTTAGCTTTATGCAAACGAGGCAAACTGGTTTAGACAGTGTTAAGGTGCATTGTTTGCGATGCGGAGACCAGGATGTTGCTAACAAAAACAGTATTGAATGACAGTGTTTGCTAAAGAAGGCGAGGGGGAAAGAATGACCGGATGAGGAAGTATTTCACATAAGGAGAGAAACATCGATAGTGTGGTAAGGTATATGGGGAAGCAGCTGCTTACGGCTTGTCCTTGCTATTATGGCATACAAGATGATGCTCCAGGAAGTGGTTTAAAGATCACTTGGCACACCCTGTTTTGTAAAAAATGTTCTTGGCTCAATGTGCTAAATGTTAGTTATGGATCAGAGTAGCTTTGAGAATATACATATAATTATATTATATATTATAAACATAATTATTTATTATTATACAACATAGGTTGATGAAAAAGGCCAGGACACAAATATTACTCCTGTTCTTTCAGTGCCGGCGGGGAACATCATGAAGCTGGAGGTGGGTCACAAGGCGTTGTGTGTAATAGCACTACTGGTCTTCTTTGTCACATATTCCTTAAATGGTAGGGAATGGCGGAGATCAGACATTCTGGCTGATCCTGTGCAGTACTATGTGCCCTACCCCCGCAACTACACGTTCATCATGGAGGACGCCCACGCCTGTGATACGGGAGCAGAGAGCCCTTTCCTGGTCCTGGTTGTGCCCGTTGCCCCCGGTAACAGGGTAGCCCGGGACGTCATCCGGCAGACTTGGGGAAAGCAGTCTGTGGTTCAGAGTAAGCTGGTCCAGACCGTCTTCCTGCTGGGCCTCCCCACCGGAGCAGACGCCCAACAGCTGCGGGGGGAGCTCAGGGTGGAGAGCCAGCAGCACCGGGACCTGATCCAGAGCGACTTCCAAGACCACTACCGCAACCTGACCATCAAGACCATGATGATGCTGCGGTGGCTGAATTCACACTGCGCCAACGCCTCCTACGCCATGAAGATCGACTCGGACATGTTCCTCAACGTCCGGAACCTAGTCCGGCTGTTGCTGGACCCGGGTACCCCCAGACACAACTACATGACGGGCCTGGTGTGGTGGCACAGTCCCGTTTTAAGAGACCCTTCCAATAAGTTGTACATGCCGAGACAGATCATGGCCGCCCCGGAGTACCCTCCCTACCCTCTAGGCATGGGCTATGTTCTGTCCCTCGATCTGCCTGGGAAACTGCTGCGGGCCTCGGCACACATCAGACCCATCCACATTGAAGACGTCTACTTGGGGATGTGTATGAAGCACCTGGGCATCGCGCCCACCGACCCACCGGACCAGTCCATGTTTACCGTCAACCCCCTGTTTCCGTTGGGTCGCTGCCGCCTCGCCTCGGTTATTGCCGTGACAACAACAAGCGTGTCACAGATGGTCAGTTACTGGATGCAGAGCCAGGGGTCACAGGCTGACTGCTGACCTCTACTAGCTACTCTGCAGCCGGTGGGCAAAATGTTCCGTTTTATCCTTTTTAGTTGTTTAATTATTTCATTGTTAGTCTTTTTACTACGGTTTACTTTGCAATACTTTGGATGATATTGATTCTAAGGGACAACAGATAAGGATGACAATAAGGAAAATGGCAGAGGATCACATAAATGAATACAGTTGTGTTCGTGTTGCAGTGTGTGGAGCCAAAGGACTCCACACACATGGTCACACATTCCTATTCAAATCTTAAAGGAAACCATTTTGAAAAGAAAAAAAATTGTATTACAGAAAAAGATGCTCAGAGCATCACTTTACTTAAAATCAAACTTACAAGCTGTAATTCAGCGATTTGTAAGTGGATTTGATTCATACGTTCCCCACATATTCCCTGGGTGGTTCCACCCTGCACCCTGAATCCTAGTGTTAGAAAGATAAACTACCACTGTTCAATCAAGGTTTAAACTTTCAGCGGGATGACATGACTTTTATTGTGCTCTTTATTAACGGCTTGCTAATAAAAGAGTTGGCTTCACACATCTTCCTTTGTTTACATTGCATTTATAGTCGTATCTTTTTAGTGATCGTACAAATAGGCCCGTCAGGACCAGGGAGGGAACCAGGGAGACCGTCAGGACCAGGGGGGGAACCAGGGAGACCGTCAGGACCAGGGGGGGGACCAGGGAGACCGTCAGGACCAGGGGGGAACCAGGGAGACCGTCAGGACCAGGGGGGGAACCAGGTGGTACAAAGTTGTGCGTTGTGCGTCGGTGAAAGTAAGCACTGCAATCTTTGAATAATCTGACTCACAAGCACAACTTGGACGTCACAATCTCACACCCCACATTAAGCAGTATAGTCATTTCAGATAGCATATATTGACTGTGGGCTGCTCTTTTTCCACTTATGGTCTGTCAATATTTGCATGCCATATTCACTTACAGGAACATACGGAATTCCATGTTGGAAATTCGGCTATGATCATTCCAGAGATCCGGCTTGTCCGACCTGACGTCAGACAACATCATCAGACACGGCAGCCTTCATCGTTAATGGGAATTCAATTATTGACATGATCGAAAGAGTTTGTTAACGTTTAAACACATCATTTGATGTGTAATCATGCAATAGGTGTTCGGATCGTTTATATTTCGCACTGATTGAAGCAACATATGGATTTCCGAGTTAAAACTTCAGAGTTCAGTTGTCTTGAACGCGGTTTAAGTAATTGTTTCAACGGTATGAAAAGAGACACAGTATGATTTGCCTGTCCTTGTGATGCGTCTGAGCAGTGTCACGAGTGGGTGTGAGATAGGGTGTCTGCATGTTGAGGTGAAGTCAAACGACCAGCAGCTCTGGCTGGAGGTATACTAAAACACCATCTCTCTCTCTCTCTCTCTCTCTCTCTCTCTCTCTCTCTCTCTCTCTCTCTCTCTCTCTCTCTCTCTCTCT
>JAOPJO010000111.1:19210752-19246870 GCA_027123675.1 Molva macrophthalma
TCACACTGAGGTCACAGGTCACACACTGAGGTCACAGGTCACACACTGAGGTCACAGGTCACACACTGAGGTCACACGTCACACACTGAGGTCACACGTCACACACTGAGGTCACACGTCACACACTGAGGTCACAGGTCACACACTGAGGTCACACACTGAGGTCACACACTGAGGTCACAGGTCACACACTGAGGTCACACGTCACACGCTGAGGTCACAGGTCACACACTGAGGTCACACACTGAGGTCACACAGGTAACACACTGAGGTCACAGGTCACACACTGAGGTCAAACGTCACACACTGAGGTCACACTGAGGTCACAGGTCACACACTGAGGTCACAGGTCACACACTGAGGTCACAGGTCACACACTGAGGTCACACACTGAGGTCACAGGTCACACACTGAGGTCACAGGTCACACACCAAGAGGTCGAGCGATCAGGAAGAACCTGAAGTTCATTCAACCAACTGCTTATAGAAAAGGGTGGATGTTTTCCTGGGATGATTATGAAGTCAAATGTCTTCATTATTGTTTGCGTGGGTCTTAAAATATGTTGTTGCGACTGTCGGGAGAGGAAAATGAATAAACCTCAAACCAATAAATGTCAAGCGTGTTTGAGCTAGGTATTGATCTGCCTTCCTCACGGCGCAGCTCACCACCAGCTGACCAATCACAGGCAGGAGAGCAGCCCCGCTGAACCCACTGACCCGGGTAGCACAAGGCCGCGCCTTTCCTTCTAAAGCCACGTCTCCGTGTGCCCGGCTCAGGTGGTGAAGGACCGGGTCTCCCGCCGGGCCCTGGAGAAGCTGACGGACCGCCTGGTGGATTCTAAAGAGCAGGCCGAGCGTCTCGGGGAAGCGGCCCTGCGGCCCCTGGACATCAACGCTGACGGTACGTCCATGTTTTCAGATGCACCGGGGCTCTTCCAGAGCGCAACATGAGCATCTAGCACCGCTTATCAGCAGGCAGTCCGTTTCTCCCTATAATGAACCTGAATATTACTGCGTCCATGCTGTTAACACAACGGCTGAGGATGTAAACGAGCGTTTGTTTTCTCTTCACCGGAACAGAAGATCCCTCTAAATCTGTCAAGAAGCCCAGGAGAGGTGAGTAATCTAAACTGAGTTTGTTCAAAGTGGTTGTGTGTATACAATGCTGTGTGTGTGGATGATGGCTGGTTTAAGCAGCCTCACCTGGCCGAGTCTGACTGATGGGACTCTGGGGCTGGGTGTTAATTGTTAGTCTGTAGTCTATTCTCTGCATCCTCTGCATCTCTGCATCTCTGCAGACTGAAATGAACCTACCAACATAGATTACTCTATTGCTAGGAAACAATTTAAACAAACGTTCATCCTCTGCTATCTAAAGGAATTAACCATGCAGGACTCACTCTTCCCGTTCAGGGATTTGAAAACATGCCACAGAGCAACCTTGAAGGAACATTAAATCTGTTGCAGCAGTCCATGACATGAATTATGCAAGTGGTAGCGTTATTCCCTTATTCCCAAAAGCAATTGCAAGTCGTCCATTGTGTTTGCGTTAAAAGGGGTGCTTTCCCCTCTGGACACTGGGGGACAATGTTCATAGTGGTGATAATAGAATCCCACATTTGATATTCGAGATGGTGTATGCTGTCTACAACTGCACAACCCAAATCACGAAATCTCATTGAAACCCAATTTGAAAGGTAAATTAGGTGCGACAAATGTAATCGCTGATGTATAGTGACTAAGCAAATAGTTTCACCTAGTCCCTCGGCTGGGTGAAGACGTTTGTGTCATTAAAGTCGCAACGTGTAAGATCGAGCCCCTCTCGTTAGCAGGTGTCCTGCCTTCTGGGTGGTGAGTGGGAGGGTTTCTGGAGGGTCGAAAGTAAGATTTGGGTAAGGGCGCCTTACCCACCAACATGCTTGTCAATCAGGTGCGGGAAACGCGACACTTCTGTTCTGCTCGTCTTTACGACTGAAATCGTACCTACGGCACCTTTAACCGTGGACTGGACTACTCGGCGACACCCGGATTGTGTTGTAACCTCTGGCTGCAGTTTCCACACAAGTCAAACAAGCGGGCATATTTGAAAAGAAACTTTATTCTAATGACAAGACGACTCTTTGTTACATCTATCAGAGAAAGTATAAAAACATTTGAGAAAATATACAACAGGTTAAGCACCAGGGGCGTAGTTTCCATGTCACAAGACTGAGACCCACAATTAAAATGGCAACGAGCAACACACAGACACGCACACACACGTTTTGACCTGTACAGATCTCTTGGCAACCGACCCAGTCTAAACAAAAGGCAGGAAAACAATGTTATCCCAAGATTAATTGGAGTTAATTAACAAAATACTTTGCAATTCTTTCTAGTAACTGGGGAGGGGGAATAGTGTTGTGATAACCGCGATGCCCGGCTCTGCAGAAGGTGTGATCACAGTTAATAACATCCATGTGTCTGTCAGCAGTAAGATTATTACATGACTATTGATTATTTTGGATTTGTATTGCACCTAGGATTCTTACAGTAAGAGTGGATAAGGATGTGCAAAATAGGATGGGTTGGATCTAGTGGGGTCTACGGGAGTGATAATCTCAACAGATGCAATAGTGCAACAGGTAGGCTTTAAGTAATAAGTTAATTAATGCTTTGGGATGGCAAAAAACAGTAATGAGAATCTACATTCTACCACATGGACTGGTTTGTACCTCTTAGTATTTCACAGGGAGAATGGGGGTAAAACAGGCTCCATGACAATGGCAGCTGAGAGCTGCGAATCTGTAAAAAGATAGTACAAAAAAATGAAGTGATTGCATTGTAAAAAAAAAAAATTTGGTCTCAAGTCTGCTCATTGATGTTCTGTTCAAGACATTAATAGCAGACAATGACTACAGTGAAGTACTTATTGACTGCTGATCACGCCGGCCACAACCTATGCAGTTAGGCATTAGGTCTTTTAGTCAATTGGCTGACATGAAGCAAACGAAAACAAATGGAAACACGGGAGGAAAGGTCATGGGAGAACATCTGTCCAAACGTATAATGACTTCTCCTGTGAATAGTTTTTATAATTTAATAACTTTAATAATCAAGGGCCAACATGTGCGCTTTCTGGGGAAACATTCAATAATGGCACAATATGTACATGTTTGAACGCAATCTCCTCGCATCTCAGGGTTTATCCATCTTCATGGCGCTAGTTGGGACCAGAAGTAGCTCAAATCAATAGCTGGTTATTGGTTTAAAGGTAAAGAATTGAACTGTAAAGAAGAAAATACATTCTAGCACTAGCAGAAAGGTATGCTTGGTGGCCTGGCGTTGTCTTAATGCTGTCAAGCTTTCCTTCATTAAACACCGCCCATCTGGATCCGCTGATCTGACTCAAACCACGCTTCGACTTGATCATTTAACGCGCTATGCGTCTTCAGAGACGAGACGGAGTTGAAATAAAAAATAAAATATAGTTTTGTACATACAAAGCTGCGGAAATAAAAAGAGCTGAGGGACAAAAAAATTGCTCCCCCTAAAAATAGTGCAACCTCATGTTTTTAAGTTAGACTGCTACATAATTGCTGAGGGTAAGACGACAGGAGTGAGCCGGCCGGTCCCTGTGGTTGGCCGAATGTCCAAAGGCACCAGGTTTCACCAGCGCCTCTCCCACAAAGGAAAAGGCCTTGAGCTTCCGTTAATTTTCTGTCAGAGAGAAAGGAACAAAGCAGAAATCATGATAACCGATAAGGAATACGGAATTTGTCAGGAAAATGAGATTCACTGCTGAAGCAATGCTACCAAAGAAAAGTCTAGGATAATTACCTAGAACAAAGTCAGACCATCTCGGCCCAGACAGACCCCTCACCCGTGATTGTCTTAACATCTTCACAGACGGCGGTTGTGGAGCTCCGGTGGACACAATCACAGGAGCTTTCTGTTCTTCTTTCTGGCCAGTTTGCACTTCGGCTTGTTCCTGCGGAGACTTTGATACAGAACTAGAAGACTCGTCAGAGATGCTCCCGGCCTTCAATTTTGCCTTCCTTTCAGTTTTCACAGCTTCATTCTCCCCTGCCAGTCCGCCCTCGCTCCCTGCGAAGCGATAGGCAGAAGGGGACCAATCATCCAGTGTCACTGTGCAGGAGTCCAACTCTTCCTCTGCAGTGGACTCGCTGCCCGGCGAGTTGATCTTCTTCAGAAAAACCCGGCATTCCTTTAGCTTCTCAGGGCTCCAGGCTTTAGAGCTGAGTCTATCCTCTTTTGGTGAGGGGTCAGCTGACCTGTTCTCCAAGCTGTCCAATGACTGGTGATCAGGTGACAATCTAGACACCGCTTTATCTCTTTGTTTCTGTGCAGTTACGGATGGCCGCCAGTCCTTTCTCTGCCTTTTGGGCAGCCCATTCCTTTGAAGGCATGTCAGGAACCTGGCCTTTGCCCTCAATAGAGTGGTTGCATACTTGCAGAGGGTTCTGCCCATCCACCACGGTGCCCCTCGGTTCAGCTGCCCCGGCCCAGACCTAAAAGTGAAAAGTTGACGTTTTATGTTTCCTTGTGATAAAGTTTTGTTTCCATTCCTCAGCCTTTCCAGAGCCAGCTGGTGCGCAAGTGGACTCTTTGGCACAGTTTTAGCAAACTTTTTAATGTGTTTGCGAAGTCGCTCTGCCTGTGGACTGGGGCAGACACTTCCTTTGTTGTTGGTAGAACGGGGATAATGCATGATTTCATAGGGATTTCGGGAGCTTGCCTTTTTGACAATGGCCAGAGGTTGGGTCTCTGTGGTCTGCATGAACCAGGAGCCGAGCTGCTGCATGCTACAGGAACTTGGTTTGTTAGGAGGACAGTCAAAAAGCGCTCGTACCACGGAGGAACACCGGGACCTCTTGCTCGGTGGTCCTGATCTAGGTTTTAAGGAACACTTCTGCTGGTTGTCAATATCCGACACCCAGGTGTCTGAGACTAGTTGTATACGTCTGGCAAATTCCTGGTTCAAGTCCTTTTTCTCAGCTGACGCTGCCCACCACTTCATGGTCTCTTGAGGAGGGAAGATGGAGTCTACTGATACTGCGGCGACCTGACTCAGGTCCTGACGGACTGGATTCTTCTCCCGTCTCAGCGGCTGTCTTCTATCTTTTGGGTTTTCCAGACAGTCCTGAGCCTTTTCTAGTTTCCTTTGGTTGATGGCCTTGTTCAAGAGAAGCTTTCTGGAGCTACGTATTAGAGCTGTGCTGTGGCTGTAGGACCTGGAGGATGAGGTGGCCACAGAGTGCAGCAAGTAGATGGAAGGTTTCCTTACCCTCACCGAATGACGTACGGCTACAGGCCTGTCCAGCCGCTTGGCTTTACCTTCATCTTTTGTCACACTCTTCCCCTCTTTGTGCCTGCAATCATTCCTTGAAGGACAGTCGATATTCCACGTCTCTTTGGCAGATTTTAACTCTGGTAAGAGTGTTTTTCTTCTTTGAAGTGTTTCTTGAGACCGCTTAACATCCTTGTCCATTTGTATTTTACGTTGCCTTGGGGATACTGTAGTGACCGTGACGGAGATCCCAGATATCTTAACCTTTGCAGGTCTTCCAGGTTTCCTAATTGAGACAGCACCTTGAAGCTTCTGACATTTGATGTTACTACCTGCCGGGGGGGCAGACTCATCGTTCACAGGTCTGACCAAGTTCAATTCTTTCAGACATTCTGTGGAAGCTGCTTTGACAACATCACAATGTTCTTGTGTGCCATGTAGTAAATTGTTGAAATCAATGTTCCGGTCCACTGATAGTGCGGTCTCACGGAGCTCTTGTTGTCCTTGGCCCTCAGAGACCACCCTTTTGTTTCTTCTGGATCGCCCATAAACTACCGTTATTTTCAGGTTCTTGTTTTCTTTCTCCATGTTGGCTCCTTCAACAGCTTTAACGACTTCTGCATTTCCTTCCTGTATGGGACCTGTAGTGGTCTGTTTCCGTGGACGACCAATGGGCCTTTTGGCCTTTTGTTCCAGTTGTGGACCAAGCTTTTTCGGTCGCCCAGGACGCCTCTTTGGAGGGGTTATTTCATGAGAGGTCCCCAGATCTGTTGGGGACCTCTGGTTTTCAGTTCTGGCTACACGCTTCAACGGAGTGAATTCTCCTGATCTTCTGGAACCTTTAGGTGATACAGACACCCCCTTTGTTGGTGAAGAAGCAGATCTGAGTGTTGGGGAGCCTGACGATGGAGTCACGGATCTTGGAGGAGTTGAAGGGGATTTGAGGGGAGTGGAGACGTGTTTTGGAGACGTGGAGGCTGATTTGGGAGAGGAGGTAGCATGCTTTAGAGGGGCGGAGACGGATCCAATCTGCAAGGTAGCGCGCTCTGTACCCGGACTCTTGTTCTTCTCAGGTGTCCCTGCCCACGACGACTGCTCACATGGGTCAAAGTTCTGCACTACTTGTCCACCAGAACTCGAGGCTGCGGACTTCAAGCAATATTTAACCCCTTCCTCATTTATAACCGGAGACACATACATGATCTTAATTGGGCTATTAAACTCAAAGGGGAGATCAGGGGGGTTAGGAGGAGGAACGTCCAAACCATCAGATAAGCTTGGACTGGCCTTGGGGGTGGGTGTTCTACAAACAGGTACAGACTCCGGAGCATGTGGTTTTGTTGCAGATGAACGTAACCTACCATAAGGCCTGGCTGCATTGTCTCTCACGTCCGTTTGGTTTTTTGAACTGTGCTTGGAAGGACTCAGCCTTGTGGGAGGCAACGCAACTGGAAATGCCTGACTTTGATCCGTTGACTCTGCATTAGAGGACCCAGATAGTTCTTTTGGCATCAGGTCCTCCTCTTCTCCGGCGGGTTCAGCGGAGGACGCTGCTTGACTTGGGTTTTTTCCTGAGTCAAGCAGGGGGTCCATAAGATCTGGGCTTTGTGAGTTGATGCTAGCAGTGGATTCCAACACACTGTCCACTGATGTTCTCTGATTGAAGATGTTCTCAGAGAAGCAAGCAACAAAGTACATCTTCCTCGGCTCTGTGACGTAGGAAGAGAAGCGCTGGGGAGGTACTATGTTCCTCTTGGATCTTGTAGCATCCCTAGAGTTGCTTGACTGATAAGGTGTAATTGTCCTTCTCCGACCTCCAAGCCCTCTGCTGCAAGTCGGCCTTTTATCCGATTCCTCTTTGTTTTCTTCATTTTGGGAATGTTTGCCAACTATGGTACGCCCCTCGGCACAGCTGTTGCTCTGGTCGTTTCCTTCGGAAACAACTTTGCAGGGCTTGGTCTGCAGTTTACTGGTGGGTTTTAGGGTTTCTTGGAAACTTGCCTTTCCTTCCTCCTTGATGGCAGGCACATTTTGTCCCACTTCAATGGTCTCAATTTCCTCTTTTACTATGATCGTTTGTATATCTTCTTTCACCTCAAATCCGTCTTCCTCAGCCTTGATGTTGTTCACTTCCACCCTTATCTGTTCAAACACTGGACCCTCTACTCCATCACTCCTAGTGCAGTCAGTGACTTTATCCTGTGTCTTTCCTGACGTCCTCCCTATTTCTCTACTGCATGCTATACCGCCGTCTCCAAAGTTCATGCTCTCCACACTTATTTTGCCACTGATCTGGACCATGTCATTTTCCTGAGTGAATTCCGGTAACTCTCTCTGGATTCCTGATTCCCTTGTAGACTCCTTCACAGGCGTGGGGTCTGATGAACTGGGTGCGGGGGCGCCGGAATTACTGCCGTCTTTTAACTTTCTTTTGGCTTGTGGCACTTTTCTCCCGCGGTACGATGGGTCGAGCACAGCAAGCTCCCGTTTGATTTTTAAACTGTGTCGTCGTCTGGACGCCAGGTTGGCCGGCAGCGTCAAAGCTGCGAGGACCTCCTGCCTGCGACGGGCCCGGGTGTTTGGGGACTTGGCCTCTTTGTTGTCATGCTGATGAAACAGCTCACTAAGGTTATAGTCACTATCACTACCGGTATGGAGCACTGTGGTGATGATTTCACTAAGATGGGCATCGGCGTGAAACGGGATGCTATGAGGAGTTGGGGAACTCGGAGGCCCTTCCTTCTCAATGCCGTGTGCCGTAGAGGAACTCAACTGTGGTGGGTCTTTATCCTGAGGCCTGATTGTCTCAAGTTTCTCTGTGAAACGATCAACAACGTCCCTAAGCAAGCTCCTGTTTGAATTCTTCTGTGTCTGACCACCTGCAGCTAAACCATCCAACTCCGCTGCATCTTCAATGTCTGAAGGTGCCTCCTGCAGCCTTGCATCTAGATGTTTGTTGTCCACGAGTGGAAGGTGCTCATCATGAGAGTAAAGAGGCAGAAAGGGAGGTTTTTCCTCTGTTCTGCTGGTGATGTCTGGTGGGATTGGAGAAAGTGGAGGAGGGGAGGGGCTGTGTTCCCTCTTTAGCACAGGACAAGGGGGATCCACGTCTTCACCCTCTTTTTCCATCGTCTGCCTGATTTGAGCAAAGCAGGTGTGGCTTGAATGGCAAAGACACGAGACGGGGCGGCGATGGCTACAGCAAGTGGAAGAGGCAGGGCATACCTGAGAGGGGGGGCATAGACTGGGGGACGATGGGGATGAACATGAACAATGATTCTTTGTCTGGTGTCCGCTGAGGAGCTTGCAGGAAGTGCAGTGGAGATTCTCGAGGCAGAAGACGGGGTAGGGTGGCCCTCTGCAGCTCTCTATGCAACAGCAACGCGGGCCCTGAGGAGCCTTGCTTTCACTTAGCGGACAGCAACGGAGGGTACAACTAAACTGAGATTCAGCTGGACTGTACAAGGTCTTACTGCAACCTTGATGAGCACAGTCAGCAAGAGGGTAGTGTGGGCCGCCACTGAGACTTTTAGAGTTACTGAAGGGAAAGCGACACGGTGGCAGATTATTGTGTGAGGTCATCGGGTGGTGGCAGCATTTAGATACATCCTGACCGGCCAGTCTGGGACTGGGTAGGGACAGCAGGCGTTCCTGGCGTGCCAGCATTAAGATTTGGCTAATCAAAGACCGGTGTGCCGGGCAGAGTGAGCTGAGAACCTTCTCCAACGCAGAGTTCCCATTGGCCTGGCCGCCTTTAGTCATCAGCTTCTCTGGAACACCCAGTTCTTCTTTCAACGGCAAGCTAGAGGAAACAAATACAAAGAGCAGCGTTAAACAGTGTCTCACATTAGGTTAGAAAAATAGATTTGAATGAAAGTAAAACTAAGAGCTTCTCTTAAAGCTGCCATTAGATTTAAACGGAACTGTAAAACTAAAGCGAGTACCATGTGCATTTTCTTTGCCATGTCATTATGCTGATCTGCTGCTTTCTAACCTAATGTGTTCTTCATGAAACCAAACTCAAAAGTAAACACCAGAGATCAAACACGTAACATAAAACAGGACTATATCACAATATCAGAATTATTTTATTGGATGAGTTGCTGAAGGCAAAAGACAAAATTCTGCAGAAAAGCAGAAGAGAACGATTGTTAGAACGCTCAAAACATAAGGACTCCAAAGCACTGCACCTGACAAACATCCATGAAACCTAACAATGTTACATCTGGTCCTTAAATCAGTCCTGCAAGCAATGCCTTTATAAAAGCAAGTCAATTATCTCATTAACATATTTGTATTAGTATTGTTAAAGTACTTTAGATTGGATTGAAAGCATTATTTTCCTCAGAATATCATCTTTAATGATTGTATTAGGGATTTATAGCATGATTTTTTAACCCTCTGAGATTGGTTTGACCAACTTGAACGTGTACTTAAAAATAATCGTCATCTATGTAAGCACCAATTGACACCAAATGAGGGAAAGATTAAGAAAGAATAAATTAGAATGGCAAAAGTGTTAACGCTTTCATGCAATTTCATCAATATACATTTCACTTTGCATCAAAGTGCCTCATTTCAAATCAGGAACCACAACAATAAATCTAGTAAAATCACAGTTCTTAATCACAATCAATAAATAAGTATGCCGCAACATCAACACAAAACGATTTCACAATAATTTAAAAACAATTCTGACAAATCATAGTGCAATAAGTGGTTTATGCATAAATAGCTGATTTCTCTTCATTCATTTCTTTGATTCATCAGTAGTTTAGTCCATAAATAAGTTGTGGGCCAAAGAAAATTCAAGCCTGGTATCAGTAGGAGTGTCCGAAGTATATACTGCAATGAAATCCAAACGGACAACATATAATCAAAGTTCTTCTTCTACAGTAGAGACAGTAATAGAACTGGCCTCCTGACATAAATAGAACTCCGAGAGAAGAGACAACCTCGTGAATTTGCAGCAGTCTTGGTGCAGGCACCGGTGTGCTGTAAGAGCACAGACATTCAGTTTGTGTTTACTTACCGTCTTTTGAGCTAGATTAAATGCCACTGAATCTCAAAGTTAGGTTTTTTTGGCCAACTGACTTCCGTCTATAAATTACAAATAAACAGATGCATAACTGACAAAAAGAAAGATCTCTGCAACATTTTCCGTGTTGTTTTAAAATGGGCCAAAAGTTAGGGCTCAAAGCCATCAATACGGAAATCGCCGTACCATTTCTGTGATGGTACATGTTCGAAATGGTTCACTTGTTCCCTAAGCCCTGCCTATATCGTGAACACTATATAGTACGCTATTTAGCAAACGAGCATGGCAGGGATTGAGGAGATTTGGACGTACATCGGTTGCATAAACAAGCAGACAAGTGTAAGAGGTCACCTTTGACAGCTCAATTGTATAAAGCTGTATATGCAAACCATCTCATTGATAAAGAAGCTGTATATGCTAACCATCTCATTGATAAAGAAGCTGTTTATGCTAACCATCTCATTGAATGCATCAGATGAAAAGGAAAACCGCAATGCATCATGGGATATAGTTCGGAAATAAGTGTGCATCACTTGGTATCAGGCTATCAAGTGGTACACTTTGTAACTTTCGACGGCACTATAAAATGGTGATGCCCCAAATAGTGCACTATATAGGGAACAAGTTGACCAATTAGAACATGGCCTAGGTCCATTTCAGAATGACCCGTCCTTCTGGCTAGCCAACCACACTTTGTTTGACCATCAGTTCAACAACAGAGGAATATCGCTTTTCAAACAGGTAGTTAGTTTTGTGTTGGCTACAGACTGGCTTTTGCAGAACAGTAGCTTGTCATTTATGCTATTTTGCATTCGCCAGTCGCTAATTCTTACAAACTCCCGTCATGAAGCGGTCTTAACTGTAAAATTATTTTTGGACTTGTAATACAGCAAATCCAGTTCCAAAGCCAACAATCATTGTTGAGGATGGTGGAACCACCATCAATCCTTGAGAGAGAGCTCAGTTAGTGTCCATTGAGCAGAACAGTTCATTCCTCAGCATACTCTATATATTTATAATATATTTATACAAGACAATATGAAGGCCTAACTATGAAACACATTGGAATATAGGCAAGCAAAATAGATAAGCTTAGAGAGGTATATGTGGCATTGAGGTCCGAGCAAGACAGGCAGGCCGACACGGCAGCAAGACAGGCAGGCTGAGACTGCAGCAAGACAGGCAGGCTGAGACTGCAGCAAGACAGGCAGGCCGACACGGCAGCAGGATAAAGGTAAGCAGCTTTGTGTGAGTACCCCTGAACTGCTGCTTTGACGGCACAGCGACTCCACAATGAAAAAATACACTAAGGATTTGCCCTCACAAGGTATCCCATGATTCCTCCAATCAAGACATGCAATTCAGGCAGCGCCACCTTCACCAATCTCCCCCGTTTCACAGCCTTCCAAGATCCTTAAGTCAAAATGTCCCGGGCCTACTTGCTTACATTGCATGTGGTCAGAGAAGCCCATTAGGTAACTCCATGGGGTCAGGGGTAGGGAGTGTGTGAGGCCCTTGATTCTGAAAAAGGTCTCTGTGGTAAAGTTTGCAGCAGCAGTCATGTATGAGGTTGAAAAGAATAGAGCTACAGTCGCAGATCTACAGCATTTCCATCTATGGTTAGAAAGAAAAAACAACTCTATAAAAAAAAAAGATAATATACAATAACATACCATTTTTGAGCTTATCGCACAATTCATACATGCGTTACAGTTGCGTTCCAACTATACCAACGTTTAGACAAGCGTTCACAAACACAGAACGAAACATGGACATGAAATGGCTTTCCATAGCTAATCTCTTTGAAACAATTAATCTCTAAATGAGGATGTAGTAACCACAACCATTACTGGTAAAACGTAATCCCAGCCCTAATAATGGCTCTAAATCACTTAATTAGCTTAGCTGAGTTACCCAGAGTAAAACTGCAAGTAACAATCATCAGTTCCCCAACAACAAGGAACTTTTAGACTTCAAAAAAACCTGAATAAGCTTACAGCCAGAGAATATGAAGGTTATGCTTCATCTGAGCTAGAGGGGTTTCCACGCCTTGGTGACTCAGCCATGATTCAGGAGACACCGTTGGAATGAAAAAGACGTGACGTCAGCATCTCTGTCTGACAAGAGAAACCTGGACACGGGAAATCCTTATTCTTCTAACAAAATACCTGTACTTTTAACGTCCCTGTAGATTTTCAGTTAAAATCGTTTGAGCCCCTGACCAAGAGTGAGAAACGTAGCTCAAAAGAACGGCTGTCATCACAACAGACAATGTTAAAAGGTTAAAAGACCTGAATAGCAATCTTTTTTTTCTATAAAAAGGCAAGTGCTGTGTTATGCATTTCCAGAAAACCTTTATCCTGTATGAGGTGAAGAAGGAGTTCACTTGTGGTGACCATCCAGATGTTTCGGTGGTCTAGAACCTCTTTGTGGCAGCAGCTGAGGCGCTAGTCCCTGAGACGGAGGTCCTGGCGTTGGGGCCAGGGCCCGAAGAGTTTGAGTTGAACAGACATGGGATGGAGCACTTCTTCTTCGGCGGGTTCTTGAGAGTGCCAGAGCGCTCTTTGACTTTGTACTCCAGTGTGCTGTGGGGAACGCCGTACACCCCCTGGGCCTTGGACACGCTCATGCGACCCCCCATCACCATGGTGATGGCCTCCTCCAACAGGTCGTGGTCGTACTGGCGGTAGCGCCCGCGCTTCTTCCTCGGCTGCTTGTCCTTGTCGCGACGGTCCCCGCATTCTTCCGAGTCGTCCGGCGAAGACCTCCGCAGGTCCAGCCGGAGGGGCGAGTGGCCGGCCGCCCCCCCGCAGGCGTCCTGCGCGTGGGGGGGTTTGAGTTTGAAGAGTGCTCTGGCGGCGGCGGCGGGGGCGACGGTAGTGCTCGCGGCAAATGAGGTGCCGTGGTGAGGTTTCTCGGGCGCGCCGCTGGGCTCCGCGGCGGCCGGCCGGGCGTCACAAGCGGAGCGGACCTGAGGGATCCGCAGAGAGGCTGGGGCCTCAAGGCTGGGGGTGGGGCTCGGCGGGGGCGGGAGGGGGTCCCTGAGCTGAGGGAAGCAGAGCGAGAGGGTCTTCTGCAGGCCACTACAGAAGGCGGCGGGGAGGTGATAGTCGCCGCTCTCCTCCACTTCCCCGTCATTTTCTGCCTTCTCCGCCCAGGCCGCCACCTTCTGGAGCACCAGACGGGCCTCCGCGCCCAGCGGGGCCGAGGCCAGGGTGCACGAGGTGAACTGATCTGCCTCCTCGCTACTTCGTTGTGCGAGGCGGTGCAGCGGCTCCAGCCTCTCCTCGGCCCAGCCCTCCAGGCCCTGCCTCAGGGTGCGTTGGGGGATCCCATAAAGGAGGGCGGCCCGCTGCTCCTGCAGCCTCCCTGAGCGTACATCCTTTAAGGCCTTGGACAGCAGCCCCTCTGACAGCTCCCAGCTTCTGTCAACGTAGTCCTCCCTCTGCCTGCGCTGCCTCCTAGGGATGGGAGGACCAAACAGCAGGGTCAGGATGGTGGAGGAGATGGAGGGGGAGAGGGTTGTGCGTTTTTTTTTTGCAAAGGGGAGACAAGAAGGGCAGTGCGGGTGAGGGGTCCACTCCTTTATGCCTCGTGTTGGTAACATCACTGTCTCTTACGTTTCATGCCTGCAATTATTTTCTCACACACACACGCAGGCTGCTGCGTGTCTCTTGTATGCGCACACATTGTATGTGGCAAAGCCTCTTCACGTCCAGGTGGGACCGTTTGTGAATGGCTGTGGTTACTTTGGCACTGGCGCAAAACCGCTGTGGCTTTGAGATCTCCTTCAGTGACAGACCTACGTGCTCGAGGGTGGGGTAATCACACTCAACATAACTGGATCAGTCAAAACAAACAGAGCAAGAGGCAATATCACTGTCAGGTACACCATACTTACTGCTATGTTCAACCCTTAGCTGCGGCCAAATGTCAACAATATAAAACAGGCACCATTAAAGATTTGGCAGGCAGACACAAACCTTATGATAACACTTAAATTGACGGAAACATTGCTATAATAGAAAGGTATTGCAGATTAATAACAGTCCGAGACATATTTCCTAAATTGTTCCTGAAAATGTTTCTCAGGGCTTATTTCTTGGTCTAGTAGTGAGTCTATGTGTGCGTTGAGGAGTGGGTAACAAGTGGCATAGACTTCAGAGCTGCACCAAATGTTAATTATAATTTCACGCTTTATGAACTGGACCGCTCTTCAGTTTTTCAGGACTTTGTAAGCCGATTCAAAACACACCTTTGTGAATGAGTTCCAGATTCTTCTTGCTTATGAATCAGTTTGAATCAAATCCAAAAGGTTGTTGGTAGCAGTAAAGGAAGCCAGTGAAACAGCACTTACCCTGAGGGTTGGTGATCTGCTGAGGCCGGCGTCGCTGCGCAGGTAGAGCTTCTCTTGGACAGGTCCAGCACCGCATCTACAACCCAGGGGAACCATGAGCCACAACACGACGTGTGAGCCTCTTAAACCAGGACTTCAGGACGTCCTCATTGGTCACATGGTCTTACACTACACTGGGTTTCTGGGTGCATCAAGTCTCTTTAAGGGAGCGTGACTCAGGGAAGGTCAGGTGTACCAAGCAAACCAAAGTAGTTCTGTACCTGGTCCCGGTTCCCCGTCCTCCTCCTTCTCCCGGGGGACGGTGAGATCCAGGGGGGCGTCCAGGTCGCCGGGCGTGGGCTGAGGTGACAGGTTGTCAGTGGTGAGGCCATTCATCGTCATGGGGACATGGCTCTTGGAGGCATATTCAATGGCAAACTTGTGGATCATTTTCTTCATCAGTTCCTGGGCCACCAATGGGATGTTGGAATCATAGCCATGGGGCACATCTGGGGAACACAAAGGTTCTTGAGTTTGATGATAAGGGAGCGGGGTGCAGAGCAGCGGTGGGCTGCATTTTGGATCAAGGATTTGGTTTTTCATTCCCATTCATTCAACAACAATACCATTTGATTGCTAGTGTTGCAGGCAAAAAAACATGTTTGTTAAATCAGGATAATGTTTCATAAAAGGTTCATTCTAATGCGGCGGTGAAGGGGAACCATCCCGCTCAGTTACCTTCTACTATAAGAGAGCACTGCTTCACACACGTGTTGTGATAAAACAGACGCCTGCAGCATCAACTCATTAAGATATTAGTGGTAGTCCGTTGAGGCTCAGGAGGGTCTGGAGGATCCCATTGCTAGCAACTCCCTCACCCCCCACAGGTTCAAAACTAAAGCAAAGAGAATCTAGAGCTAGAGAATCTCCGCCTCACCTTTCTTGTTGAACACAGCTTGGAGGAACTTCTGAGCTGATTGGCTGCTCTCCGAGAGGGTGGGGGCCTGGCAGGGGGAGTAGTCCAACGGGCTGGGGAGGGGGGAGGCGTCCGCGGGGAGCAGGTCCTGTAAAGGAGGAGTTGGGGAGTTCCTTACGGAGTATTGTAATCCGGCTGTGCTCCATCTCACAGGACCAAACACGCACACTTCTACAGTGGACAAATAGGTATTTTCATTCAAACCGAGGCAAATTGCTGTGGAAATCCCTCAATTTAGCTATAGGACAAATGGTGAAGTTAGATGTCATTCTTACACTGAGCTGGTCCAGGGGGAGGGTGCAGAATGAACAGTGAGAGCAGCTGGCTTCCACCGACCAGTCATCCGACTCTTTGGGTTCACAGTCTGAGGGATACATTGGACCAAGCAAACTACGTAAGGTACAGTGACGTTGCAAGGACACAGTGACATCCTTACAACGTTTCTCCACACGACACACACACACACACACACACACACACACACACACACACGAAATTAATATACACCCACCATCAAATATGTTGAGGTCTCTAAGCAGCATCGGGCCATAGATTCCCTCCAGGATGCATTCAACCCCTGAAAAGAAAAATTCATCAATTACACGGTTGATCTTTCTGTAGATCATTACAAAGAAAAGGACAATCCCAATAAAAACACTGAATCTCAGCGCAAGGGCTAAGATTATTACCCATGTGTGCCAATACCAGCTAATAGTTTAAAAGGGCATATCCGTTAGCGGGTATAAAGACAAAGAATTTAAGTAATAAACATGCATCCAAAAATTACTTTCTGATTGAGCACTAGTGTGAAATGTTTCATGTTTCCAGTATACACTACAGATGTGTCTAGCCGGCTGCCTGCAGTGGACACAGGGATGTACAATTCGCCAGGTAAAACCTGAGAGACCTGACATTAAGGTCAGGTGTATCGTTATACCGTCACCGCATAATTGTCGCCAAGAATTGAAAATAACCCGATTAGTCCAACAGTGCCACTACACCCAGAGGGAGAATATAACACCCCTACTGTAACAGGGTCAACCTGACAACCGTCGACGTTGAAACTTAAAATCGGATAAACCGACCTGACATCCATCATAAACCCAGGGACCGTCCCCGTCCCCTCCCCAGAACACAGACCGAGCGGTATGAGCCGACATCCACGGCATTAATAACCGGTAGTACGATGATGTAGTCGGCTGCAAATGCATACATGAACCACATGACATGAACCAAGAAACACGAAAAATGATCCCGTGTCGCTATAACGGTTGCTGTATAATAGGTGGACGGCATGCAGCACGTCTTGGTGGATGACTCGGGGTGGACAAAGAAAACCATCCGAAGACAGCTAGCCCGTCAGTTAGCAGAGATTAGCCTGCCAGTTTAGCGGTCTTAACCAGGCGCCCCGCGCTACTGCGCTCAGCCTACCAGCGCTATGCTACCAACAGTAGCTAGCCCAAGCTGCTCACCTAACAGCTAGCTCAGTAGCTAGCAAGCTAGTGCCATCTGTCGATGTGTTGTTAAACAAACACTCTCTTGAGTTGGTGGATATTTTAATGTTATTGTACATTCGACCACGAAACACGCCACTTACCAACGCAATGGATCAGTTTATGCCGCCAAGAATCAAGTTCCCGCCTGAACCCTTTCCTTTCTGCCGTGCATTTTGAGCTACGGCACTGTGCAGCCGCCATTCTGTCCGTCCGCCTTCCCCCCTGCTTCCTCTGTTGTCTTGGAGTTCAACGTCACCAAGCGGGTTGGGAACTCTATGGTTGGGATCCTACTGCAGCAGCGCTCGGCGCATCCTCTTCTTCTTCTCCTCCTTTTGCATATAAGGCAGCCTAGCACGCCGTGAGGGGCATTGCTGCAGCCCACCGGTTTGGAGGTCCGTACTTTGATTTGTTTTTTATCGAAACCAAATCACACCATGTTAAACACTACTGTGGTGCGTAGGGATTCTGAAATCAAAGCCTGAAGCTCTGATACGTCGACAGCAGGACCCAGCAGCGTGCGCAGTGAGAGAGTGGTCACACCAATGTCTGCCGAGGAGCAAAACAATATCCCCCTCTCCTTATATCTCTTGCAGTGCAGTATCGTATCGTTTCAAGCATCGCTCACCCATCACATAACGCACCTTGACGCTTACGAATTAGCCACAGTCCTGCTCCCAAACCACAATGTCCCAACCTCATTATGTACTCAGCGCATCTCCAATAATAATGTGCAGTTAATGCCCACCAACGGCAGATCGCCCTCCACTAGGATACTTAACTGATAGTTATTCAACTGAGAGACGAACTGAAGTGCTTCACTTTATTTGACCCACCAACGTAGGAAACAGTAAATAAGAGTTAAATATTTAATAACCATGTCAAACGAAGACCGTCAAAGAAAAACGTGCGGCAACAAACTATGGCCACTCCACTTTTTTTGCAATTTAGAGAATAATACACATTTTTAATAATAATAACAAGTGTCATGTTCGTCTATGTTTCCATAAATATCACTTATTCTAATATATAATAGGCTGCCTGTCGGCGTTAGGCAGGACCACAATGGAAATGTTATTGTGTTTGATCCCTTTGACAATTGTCAATAAAGAATGTAAATCAATCTATCAGTCTACCACCGGACGCTGTCGGACAGGTCCTACAAGCCACATACCTACAAGGATCTCTCTTTCGTCGATCTGTGGCTACGGTAGCTCCCAATATTACCACACGGGGGCAGCAGAGTGTCGTAGATTGTCGTGTCATCCATTGGGCCGTATAATTACATACATGGGAGAGCCATGATTTAGATACCACCGCATGATCACAGGGGAAACCACTTCAGTGGACAGGCTTCAGTGCAAATAATGAGGTAAACAATGTGCAACCCCTCTTATACAAATGATGTTGCTTTAGGACTCTGATATTTCCATATTTAATTCCCAGAGGTACAGGGTCAAACTGGACAGGAAGCAATGTTATCAAACGGAGAACGGAGGATAAAAGAAATAATGTAAGTGCAGGAAAGCGAGAGGGAGATGGATAGAGTGGGGCGCCCACGGGGCAGAGTGGAGTAATGAAATTGAAGGTTGAGCTTGAAAGAGACGTTAAGTGTCAGCCGCCCAGCCGGGATCCGTTGTCACGGTGACACTGGAGCTGGTGAAAGACAGGGGCCTGAGGAACATCATTTTGGGTCAGAGCGTGACCAATAACCTCCAGTCCGCCCCGGGACAGAGGTGTTTATTTGCATGGTTAACATGGTGATGCGTGTGTGTGTGTGTGTGTGTGTGTGTATGTATATGTGTGTGTGTGTGTATGGGTTTGTGTGTGTGCATGTGTTTGGATCGGTGTGTGTGTGTGTGTGGGTGTGTGTGTGTGTGTGTGTGTGTATATGTGTGTGTATGGGTTTGTGTGTGTGTGTGTGTGTGTGTGTGTGTATTAGTGCGTGTCGTTTTTTTTACCTATGTCATTTATATTGGCATGCAAATTGGATATTGGTGAGAGTTTGTGTGTTGCATGTGCATGCATATGGAGATGCATCTCGATTGGCTCACTTGATTTCTTTCTCCATTTCAACTGCTTCATTTATAGTCCAAACGCAGCGACCTCAAATTGACAAAAACGTGGTGAGGAATAGCAACAGCCTGGGGCGGACCGGAGAAACAGCTCTTCCACTGAGAGAGGCAGTGGAAGTTGAGGACCTCGGCAGCCATTTCTTTTGATTGAATGCTCTCTCCCTCCAACCGGGGAGTCTCCTGATTCTTCTGCTGCTCCCTAAAGAGGGCACTGTGGATTCAGCCCAAGCTGAAGTCCTCCGTCTGAAGTGACTCCACAGGTGCAGTCAGTCGGGCTTCGAGTTTTAACGTGATTAAGCCAGCTCAGTGTACACAATAAAAGGAACACCTTGCATGCTTGATAGAAACAGGATTTAGCCGGTATTACCAGGGTTTATTGTCCGCACTAACTACCAATTAAAATGGACGCACTGAACGCGGCTTTATCCGCCTTCCTGCCGGTGTGCTCTTGCACTGGCTGTGACGTTATTATACATTTCCTGCTTCTTTGCTGTTTTCACTTGTTTTAAACTCAAGGCATTTGCTGTATGGTAATTGGAAAGGTGTGTGTGTAAATGTGCGCGGGTGCATGCGTGTGTGTGTGTGTTTGTGTGCACCCGTACATGTGTTTGTGTGTGTGTGTGTGTGTGTGTGTGTGTGTGTGTGTGTGCATGCGTACGTGTGTGTGTGTGTCTGTGTGTGCATGCGTATGTGTGTGTGTGTGTGTGTGTGTGTGGGTGCGTAAGTACACACGTCAGTGGTCAGGGTAGAGTACCCTTGCTTATTATTGCAGCCACTATGTGGCTTTGGGCTTCATTCCTCCTCTTCTCTAATTCCTTGCTAATTGTTTATGGGGCCTGTGGTGTGTTCAGGTCTGTGGCACCTGGTTCAGTTAGATAGGAGCTAGAGGACAAAAAAAAACGTTCTTTCCTTCTCCGTGCCTAAAAGCCTGGGCCTCCTGCCCGAGGGCTGTTAGTTATTTTTAAGGCAGTGATTTGTGACGCTGGATGGATGGAGTATGCTGTTTGTGCTAATACTGGGTTCCAATGTGTTTAATCATATGTTCATTGAATGAATCAAATTGAGTCTTTTATTGGGGTACAACCACAGTCGCTGCAGGTTGGGGGAGCTCTGGGTCTCGTTGTGTACTTGGCATCCACCCCCCTTATAATCTCTGACATGGACCAGGCGTCCGCCACACTTTAAGAGTGATCTCTCAGATGGAATTTCCAAAAATCACTTCTTTAAATCGCTCCACAGCTTTGGCTTTGTTTTTATGAAAACACACGGAGGGAAGAGGAATTTGAATGCAAGGAAAATAAATATGGAAATGATTACCAAGGTGTTTTCACCCTGTGTTATGTGTGATCGTGCGTGTGTGTGTGTGTGTGTGCATGTGAGTGTGCATGGATGTGCAAGTGTATGTGTGTGTGTGTGTGTGTGTGTGTGTGTTTGTATGTACGTATGTGTGTTTGTGCGTGTGAGTGTGTTGTGTGTGTGTGTGTGTGTGTGTGTGCGCGCTTGTGTGTGCATGCGCGCATGTTTGTGTGCGTGTGTGTTTGGGTGCGTGTGCATGCGTGTGCGTGCGTGTGTGTGCGCGTGTGTGTGTGGTGGAGTCTAGGGTATACGTGTTATGATTGGAGCGAGGCCACTCTGATTACCACAGAGAAGCACTTTGTCCTCCCTGCAGAACCTGCTCCGAACCGAAGCTCTGCTTCCCATGTTCAAACATAAAGCCACATTCACCGTTGTGCAAGCAAATGCAATCTCCTAAGAAAACCTGATGTCCAATGAGAGATGGTGGTAGCTGGATGAAATATCAAACTTGTATTTATTTGAGTACCTATTCAGTAGCCTTATCTTTCCTAGCAGTGCATTCCTTTATGCAAGCTGTGTCTCCCAGACATAAATCTGCGCTGCAGTGTTCCGCGACAGAGCTACCGTCAGAATCGGTGCTGCGGTGCTGTGGTGCTGTGGTGCTGCGGTGTGGTGCTGTGGTGCTGTGGTGTGGTGCTGCGGTGTGGTGCTGTGGTGCTGTGGTGTGGTGCTGCGGTGTGGTGCTGTGGTGTGGTGCAGTGTGGTGGTGCTGTGGTGTGGTGCTGTGGTGTGGTGCTGTGGTGTGGTGCGGTGTGGTGGTGCGGTGCTGCGGTGTGGTGCTGTGGTGCTGCGGTGCTGTGGTGCTGTGGTGCTGCGGTGTGGTGCTGCGGTGTGGTGCTGTGGTGCTGCGGTGTGGTGCTGCGGTGTGGTGCTGCGGTGTGGTGCTGTGGTGCTGCGGTGTGGTGCTGTGGTGCTGCGGTGTGGTGCTGTGGTGCTGCGGTGCTGTGGTGCTGCGGTGCTGTGGTGCTGTGGTGTGGTGCTGTGGTGCTGCGGTGTGGTGCTGCGGTGCTGTGGTGCTGCGGTGCTCTTGTTCAGCGCTTTGCTAGCCATCAGCGCCTGTTGATGTGCTCCAGTTTAAGCCTGACCTTCAGCCACACGGCCACGGGGTGGGGTCAGACCACAGCAACAATTAGCTCCTTGCAGGGAGTTAGAGGTTAGAGCATTTGCTCAAGGTCACCTCTGTGCCTGTACCAGGTAGCTTTATCAGGATTCAACTAGCACACTTCCAGTTGGAGCATGTCAGGATACTCAAAGCCATGCTATAATAGAGAAGATATATGGAAAATTATAGAAAATAATAAAATGCAGTTACCCATACGGTTAATATAGGTCAGGGAACAATGGACAATAAGGATTACAGGGACACAAAGCCATGCTTTGTGTGTGTGTGTGCGTGCGTATGTGCGTGTGTGCATGTGTGTGTGTGCTTGTGCATGCTTGTGTATGTGTGCATGTGCGTGCGTGCGTGCGTGTGTGCGTGCGTGTGCGTGTGTGTCTGCGTTTGGAGGTGCTGCACCACTGTGCAGGGAGACACGATGCTGATGTGAAGGAAAGTCTTTCACAGGTTCGATGCTGTCCAGCTGTGTTTGACCGACCCGCCCCTCCGTGGCCCAGCGTGCCCTCTGTCACTCAAGCCCCTCCTCTGTGGACCCCCCATGGGGCCGGATCCACAATCTCCCGAATCAGAATCAGAATCACTCTTATTGCGTCTTATTGTACAGTACACAAGAGTATAATTCTTAGGCTCTTAGGCTCTTAGGTTCCTCAACAGTCACAAAGCACACAGGATAAACAAGATACAAGATAAAGTAAATAAAGATAAGTAAAAAATAAAAAATATATATTTTTTTATTTGTAAGATGTAAAAATATGTAAAAATATGTAAAAATAAGTAGCAGCATCAATAGATCACGATAATACATAATAATAATTAAAAACAAATAAAAACAAAATAAATTAAGTAATAATAAGTAGAGAAACTAAAATGGTGGTAATAAGTAATAATAAGCGATGAGGTGTAGTAGAGTGTAAGTGTAAAGTGTAAGTGTAAAGTGTTCAAGTGGTAGTGCTACCAGCCACGGTTGATTCTATAGTGCAACAATGCTGTGCAAACTACAGAACAACATGTAGTTAAATAGTTAAATAGTCTGTTGTAGTGTGCGTGGGGCTGGTTCGGGGTCAGTGGATTCCTCCAGGAGCCGGACTGCTTGGGGGAAAAAACTGTTGTGATCCTCTGGGTTTTGGCCCCGAGGCTTTGGTACCGTTTGAGTAGCTCAAACAGTTTCTGGTTGGGGTGGCTGGGGTCCCTGAGGACTCTGAGGGCCTTCCTGACTCACCGGGCCTTGTAGGTGTCCTGGATGGAGGGAAGCTCAGATCCGCTGATCCTCTCAGCTGTCTGCACCACCCTTTGCAACGCTTTGCGGCTTTGGGCGGTGCAGTTCCTGTCCCAGGCTGTGATGCATCCGGTCAAGATGCTCTCCGTTGTGCCTCTGAAGAAGGCCCCCAGGATCTCGGGCCCCAAGCTGAACTTTTTCAGCGGCCTAACGTGAAATAGGCGTCGCTGTGCTTTTTTCACCGCCTGGTTGTGCTCCTCCCAGGTGATGCTGATGGTCAGGGGGGGCGGAGATCTTGGAACTCATCTTCACCACCTGTTTTCGATCCGACAGGAAGTCAGGGATCCAGTTGCGTAGGCTGGGATCGGTGCCTAGGTCCCTGAGCTCGCTGTCGAGTCTGGAGGGGACCATGGTGTTCAATGCTGAACTATAATCCACGAACAGCATCCTCACATAGGAGTTCCTCTTGTCGAGGTGGGTGAGGGTGGAGCGCTGTGGCAATGGCAAATAGTCAACAAGCAAAACAGTTAGTGTCCACCTTTGTTTGCAAAGGGCAGCTTGTTCATGGTTTGGTAATTATCTTTAAAGGAGCCGCTATATTACTGTTCATATTCCACTGTTCTGTTCTTATATTCTTATTTATCAGTTCACTAGTTTGAGTTCCAGTTCGAGTACCAGTAGATGCGTTAATGTTTGATTAGCAGACACTTTTAAGCACCTTGCAGAAATCACAAAGGTTATTATTATTATTATTAATAATAGTAATAGTAATAATAATAATAATTATTATTATTATTATTATAAGAGTAATAATAATATAAAAAAATAATAATAATTGTAATAATTATATTTAACCAACCCAAATTTCTAATTTCCCGGGCCTGTCTAGATCCGGGCCTGCACGGCTTCCAATCATACGTCGATATTAATTATACTACAGGGTAAGTGTAAACAGCGACGCTGAAATGCTTATTTAATAAAAATACCCCGAATTTCTGTGTAGATTTATAGTAGGCCTATTTGATATTTTTCGCTTTCGTTTAATTGTTAAATTGCTTTGGCAATGTCAGGGTCTTTTGAATTGAACGGGCCAACAACGACCCCACAGCGATGAACGCGACTTCAGTTGGCCTGGCTTTAGTTATCCACAAAACCGCTGTTCTGTGGACATCCTTGAGCAAGATCCCGTAACATGCTCCTTAATCACTAAGGAGGGCCCCATCAGGGTCATCATCATGTTACATATCTAAATCAGCAGGCAAAATGGGAACATTTTATCCTTTGTATTTGAGTGGCATTGCGTGGCTTTGCGTTTGCGTGGCAACATCTATAGGTAAGATTGACAATCTCACTGTTACCAAGGCAACCCGAGGGGCCGCACCTGCAAGTAGTTTTACCAATTAGGTCCCCGCTTCGCGCTAATGAGTTCACCTGTTGCGGCTCGCGCTCCGTTTGCTTTGACCCGCCTGTCTGTCTGCTGCTGCTCGCGCTGTTCCGTTCAGTAAACCAAATCGGTTGTTTTCCCCAACCGTTTAGCCGTCTAATGTCTCCAAGGTAATCTTGATGTTATTTTAGAAATTGAAACAGAGTTTGGTTGGAATTATCCGCTTATCGGTTGAGTGATTAATGACAAATCTGGTCCTCTGTTTTCCAGGTTAACCGCGAGGTAACGAACACTTTTCGAAGTAAAACGGACTACTATATCCGGACCTGCTGTGAGTAACATTTATTTTTCTACTTGATATGTAAAATAGTTTTAAAAAGTACTAATTTAAAACACAAACGGTTTTAAATTGGTATGTTTGCGTGGTCATAGGCTTATTGTAATTGTTTTTTACTCAGGTGTGGTGGTTGAACGTTGGTGTTCCGTCCATGTGCTGGTTGTGTGGGCTGATTTTACATGTCTACAGAGCCTGATGCGGTGGCAAATTCATGTCTTTATTAAGCTATTGGTCGTTTTATTAGTTGTGTTTTTGCCCTTTTTTTTGTTTTTGTATTTTAATTAACACATTTTCATTTGTTGGTTTTCTATTCCAGAAGCAGTTTGAAAATTATATATGTAGGTCCTACAATATTGGCTTATTAATTGTGCATGCCTGCTAGCATGCAAATTGTTGCATTTAAATAAATCTTAGTATTTTAACATCCCCCAGTTTGACTATGCCATGACTGGCAGCGCTCTTTAGAGCAGTGGTTGTAGAGACGCATGGAATGGAAGCTTGAGACCGCATTCAAACTTTAAAATGGCCACCATCATACAAGTGTGCAAAAGTTGTAGGCGGGGAAATTACGGCGCACAATGCCGCCTTCTTTAGACGGCAGAGCGACAGAATTTCATTGACTTGTAAGTTACACATAACTCGCTAATAAACTATTAATATGGAATTAAAATTGGGGATAATGGAATAGTAATCTTTGTAGTTAAATGGGAAAGAATATTTTTTTTTTACACAATTCGTATTTCCATTGGATTATAGGCTAATTAAAACATTTAAAAGACCAAGTCTGTAGATGCAGCTATACTATACACAACTGCACCTTTATGCAATAAAGTAAAAAATGTATTGGTGTGAAGTTTTAATTAAGTTTATACACGTTAAAGTACTTGGAGTTGGAAGATTGAAGCCCACTGACTTCATTACAAAAGTTGATTTCTCTTACAAATTCAGAATATCAAAAGCTTAATTATAATAAACTGGAATTTAAAACTAGTAAGTCGGTCGCTCTAGAAATGTGAGTAGATGGGTGCCAAAGATTTGGGAAAGGAATGCATGAGTAATTAAAATGAAGTGAACATGAAGCAACTTTGCCACTGTGTTCAGTGGTTCATTTCAGCTCTTAAACTAATCTGCTCATTGCACTCCTTCAAAGGTCAAGAAGAAGAAACTGCAGTTCTGTGAGTATCAGAATCGAACCATGAAAAAGAAACTGCGAAATGTAAGTCCGGATTTTTCCTTTATATGCTGGGGCACCATTTTGGATTCCTGTTTGGTTGAGGTGGATAGGTGTAGGTTGATTAAATAGTAAGGCTTTTTGTTGGTACATGGGCTAATTCAGTGTAAAGTTTGAACAAGTTGTGAATGCTACGTTGTTAAGTGATGCAGTATAGGTTGTAAGTGAATTTTGTAAGAATTGTTGGATTCTTTCTTTGAGTACAGCCAAAACATACTCCAGGGTTGTGGTCTGATTTGTTTTCTGCCCACTTTCCCACTACTTTCCTGAACTTTGTATCTCCATGACATGCATTTTGTCTTACTGATGGGCTGTTGGGTTTGAGTGATCAGAGATGCATGCTAGGGTTCTGTGCTGTCTGAATCTACAGTTCTGTAGACGGGCCCCCTCGGGAGAAACCAAGTGTTTAAGAAGCCGTTGTAACTTCAGTTACATGAATTGGAATGTCCTTCAAGATGGTGACAGGGACTCCCCTAAGGAGAAACGCCAGGGGCACCATGTGAGGACTTCCTCTCAGCAACTTGAACACAGCCTCGGTTCTGCACCAGAGAACCATGGAACACATTGCAATGTTCCCCACCATACATCGTGAAGCCATAGCAACGGTTTCTCTACCTCCCCAGCTGGAGGAGAGCACAGCTGCAGTTCTGAAAGGGTCCTTGTTGTGATCTTTCCAGGATGGTTTCTGATTTGAGGGAACCTATCTTCCAGGCTCAGCTGGCCTCACCCCTTACTCTGCAGTTCAGCCTGAGAAAGGCTTGCATCTGAGCCAGCAGGGGGTCATCGGCCTGCTGCTCAGATGGATGAGGATCCTGCTGTTCAAGACCTACCAACCCACCACTGGGTTGTTCCTCTGTTTAAGACCTACAAACCCACCACTGGGTTGTCCTTCCCAACAGATTACCTTCTCACCACTTCCATCAAATCCTGTCCCTGTCCTCAGGCTCATCAAAGTGGTACAGTTTGCATCTGAAGGGTACTTATTCAAGAAACCACTGCCAGGACGTCACTTCAGGGACTTGAGTCAACCTTTTGTAGTCACCCTGCACAATCAATTGCCAATGTTGGACAGTACTGAATGTTGTACAAAATTTGAATCGGACACCTAAAGTATGATTACCAGGGCTGCAACAATAAAAAGACTATTTAATTTGTCAATCTGATTTGATTAATAATTTGGGTCATTTATCAAGTACAGTTACTGACATTTTTCCTTGATGCTTCAGTAACTCAAATATTAGGTTCAAAGATCATTATAAACGGGATACTTGAGTTTTTCTTTGCTGCTTGTCAGATGAAGCAAGCAAATTTAAGAAATCGCTTTGGTAACTTCTGGTCAACTTTTTTGATTAAGCAATCGACAATGAAAATAATAGTCAGTTGCAGCCCTAGTTGACAGCAGTTGTTTCAGCAGTCTTCCATTGTGAAGCTTGTACCAAGGTTGTTACTTTCTGTTACCTTGTTTTGCTTCGTTTTTCTTTGAGTATGGTAATTGTTTATACCTAAACTGTAAATAAATTCTTTAATTTGTATTTTTTCATACATTTGTGAGCCTGGCCGGAGTTTGATATGGTATGGTGTTCTTACTACACGAGTGTGGCCATGCTTCAACCTGGCATAGGATGCACCGTGTGAGCGTGGCCAGGGTTTGACCTGGCATGGGGTACTTCCTGTGAGCGTGGCCAGGGTTCTACCTGGCATGGGGTACTTCCTGTGAGCGTGGCCAGGGTTCTACCTGGCATGGGTTACTTCATGTGAGTGTGGCCAGGGTTCTACCTGGCATGGGTTACTTCATGTGAGTGTGGCCAGGGTTCTACCTGGCATGGGGTACTTCCTGTGAGCGTGGCCAGGGTTCTACCTGGCATGGGGTTCTTCATGTGAGCGTGGCCAGGGATTGACCTGATGTAGTATACAATGTGTGTCATGTAAAAATAAACATGGGATGTGGGATGACCCCTCCAGATTTTAACTGGTTGGATTATTGTGGTGGTTTATCGCTGCATTTTTATCTTTTGAATTTCCAGCTACAGTACGACCCTTCTGCATTTAAAACAGCCTTGAATATATTTTGGTCCGTTTCTGGATGATTGATGTCTGTTACCTAAATCAACCAAGATAACAACGTGGGTTGTACAGGCACACAATATGCCTTTGCAATCAAGTCAAGAGCCTGGAGTGATTCAGCAGCTGGCTTATTATTCCATCTCCTACACACTGGGCAGGATGAGTGTCATGCAGTTTGGATTGCAGTGTGACTGAATTATGTAAACAATGGGAAGGAACAATGGATACTTGGAACAATGGACGATGGATTTATGGCATTCCGAATGGACAGACTCTGACAAGTTGGAAAATGCAGCTGAACATTTTTGTAAATGGTTATTTAAGCTTTACTGTCTGCGACGTGGCTGCTCTTCCTACCCCTGACATGAACGATGGCTGGCAAGCCCTGTGGATGATGTCTTCTGTGCTGAGATGCAATGAGTTGCAATGTATTGGACAAGGCTAGCTGGACCTGGGAGATGGGTCCCTTTGAATCAGAAACCATTTTGGAAACATCCCAACTAGGATCCTCTTCAAGCTGCAGTTATGCTCTTCAGATGAGGAGGTAAAGAAACCCTCACTGGGGCTTCAAGTTCTGTGAAGAGGAACGTGGATATGTGCTCAATGGTTCTCTCCCGCAAAAGCTAGGTTGTATTCTAGTCGCTGAGGAAGAGCCCTCACATCCTACCCTTGGCATTTCTCCTTGGGGAGTCCCGGTCACGGTCCTGACGGTTGTTCCAGTTCATGTAACTGATGTTATGACAGCCTTTTGAACACCTGGTTTCTCCTGAGGGGGCACGGCTACAGAAATGTAGGCTTCAGACAGCACCGTATCCTAGCATGCATCACTGGTCACTCAGACCACACCCAGATCAATAAGGCAACACTCATGCAATGTGGATGCACTGTTTTCAGAGTAGCAATGAAGTGGACAAAAGGCAACACAACAGAGCATGTTATGTCTGTAGCTCTCTAAGTTCTGAAGATGTATTTGTTGAAATTATATGATCTGTGTTGATGGTTAGTTTTGGGTGCAGGTTTGGTTGGCTTTCTTTGAGCATTAAATTATCTTTTGGATATGGTATTTATACCTGGAATTATCTAGATAATTTATAAATGTGGGCAATATTCTGAGATGAAGCATTTCAGTTTTTGGGGCAAGATTTCAGGTTAAAAGCTGTTGCCTTACGGGGTAGTTTTAGGTTTTTTTTGTGTGGTTGTGAGCCTTGTTTATTGGTGGTAGTTAAATGGGGGCACTGCAATGTATAGTCAAAATGATTAGTACAAAAACCAACAGCAACAAACTACTAGACCTCAAGGTAAGTCTGTTGGATGTGTTTTTGATATGAGAAGATGATCAAAGGACCACAAGATCTTCCGTCATTCAGCTCAAGGTGAGGTGCTGGTTACGTTTCTTATTGCTGGTTCGTACTGGAACGTTAGGATTCCAGTCGGAAGGTTTTGGGCATTCTGCAGAGGTTGGTAGTTAGATTTATACAGTTTGTGAACCTCTAATGCCGCAGTAATGTGTGAGCCTGCTGTATCCTTAAAGCAAGAGATGTAGTGCCAATATGGGCACTTGATTTGCTCTTATGGTTGGCATTGATTTGATAAAGCATTTTAGCACCTAGCATCCTTGGTGGATGTTGAGTCCCCTGAGAGGGCAACTGGCAGTACGATCAGGGTTGGCATTTGCGTAACTTGATCCCTAATGGGCAGTACCCTGTTTCTCTCAGTAACCATCTGGAATATTTGATCAATTTCTTGCGTTTTAAGTAGGGCATTCATGATAAAACATAACGCCGCGAAATTTTCTTTCGAGAAATCCCGCAAAACGACAATACGATAATTCGGTAATGGCTCTACAACTGACCCTCACTGCGTTCCTGCGCGCACATGTTCGAGTCGCGTATAAGATTCAGAGATCGTTGAGCGCTGCAACATTTTCATTTGCGACAATTTCATTTGGCTCCTTCTACAACAACCCAGCAGCTGAATATGGCTAAGTATCAGTTAACTATTATACATTACTATTGATACTACTAGTGTTCTAAATATCTGTGCTTTGATTGTCAGTGGAACCCAACCAAATGGAATTACTTTTTACACTGTACTTGTGGCGAGTAGTAATGGTACCGATCTGAAAGTAATCAACAGCTAAAGTAATGGACCCGTGTCCCAGATGTTGAAGTAATATAGACCAAAGAACTGTACAAAGCTGAACTTGTAACTGTAGTCTGTTTTCACAAGGTGTCTGCCTCCACTCCCAGCTCCATCCCTCCCTGCTGTCATCGCTGGTCTAAGAAGTGCTCCATGACAGTGAGGTCAGTGGACTTTGAGTTTCAGTGCTTGGGCTGAATAACTTCTCTTCTCTAGTCTCTACTAAACGTCTGAAATAAGAGGAAGTGTTCAATGTAAGCATGCTTATTTGCATAAAAACTAATTGCATAGCTGCTCAGAAGAGTCAAATAAGTTAATTGTTGCGCAAATGCTACCATAAAACTGCGGCTGTAGATGATGATGAAATCCCTAATAACACAAGGCAACTAAGAACAGTTGTTCCTCTTAAGCACCCTGTGGTTATTGTATTGGTTTTCAGTTTATTCTTGGTTAGGCCATGATGTAAAGCTCAATAAAGAGTAGTGACAGATTCAGACATAATAAAGCTTTTCTCATTTTCCTACCGTCATTGATTTGGAAAATGAGGCAGGACAGGTTTTTATAGGAAAGCATTTAAAAATTGCATCACAGAGTGTGATTTTATCTTGGCGTTGTGATGTCTTGTTTGTGAATGGATGAATGTTGTGTGTTAACAGTGGGGGCAACTCCAGTACTTGCTGTCTTGAACCTGTATGATCAATCCAACCGCACAGGTGAGCGTTTGAGAAGGACGGTTTCACATTGATACCGTATTTACCCATCATGTTCTATAACATTATGACCTTCTCAAAGCGATGGTGTAATTGAACTCGCTGTTGTAATATTCGTTAGGATATATATTAACTATACTTGTTACGGTGTGTTAACATCAATGTTAATGATTATTGAATTACAATGATTTCTATTGGATGTTAATATGCTTGATTGTGATTGGTTCAGTACCTTGATTCAGTACCCGATTCACTGTGTAGAAGTTCGCCTTCCAGAAGACGGCCAACCTTTGTGTCTCTAGTTAATAAATTAAGCTAATATGTTATAGCACGTTCCTCTTGCTACCCCTTTACAAATGCAAGGGTGTGCAGGTTTTACATCCCCAGGTTTGTCACCAGATGTTTGATAACAGACCGGGACGCCGTGTCGGAGGAGCTGATGGAGCCGTGGTGGAGGAGCTGATGGAGCCGTGCCGGAGGAGCTGATGGAGCCATGCCGGAGGAGCTGATGGAGCCGTGGTGGAGGAGCTGATGGAGCCGTGCCGGAGGAGCTGATGGAGCCTTGCCGGAGGAGCTGATGGAGTCGTGTCGGAGGAGCTGATGGAGCCGTGCCAGAGGAGCTGAAGGAGCCATGCCGGAGGAGCTGATGGAGCCGTGTCGGAGGAGCTGATGGAGCCGTGCTGGAGGTCCTGCCTGACGGAGGAGGTCCCTGTCGGGCGAATGAAGCCGAACTTTAATGTGATTATCAATCTCACTGCTACTGAACTGTTTTTGTTCTTAAATCTGTTCCTGCAGCCATCACTCATGATGGCTGATTTAGAGAAAATAGTCTTCGGGTTAATGGAGCCATTGGTGAATAAGTTTTATTTAGACTCGATAACCCCTAAATGCGAAGGCTACCGAGTCTGTGCTACCGGTACAGGTGAGGTGGGAGTCTTTATTTGTAAACTGATTTAAAGTATTTGTATTGTAGATGAAGCTGATGACCCACCAGGAGTGATACCAGGACTACAATGTTTCCTACGTCATTTGACGACCAGAGGTATGCTGTTGAGTTCACAGAATGTTTTACTATTTTCCTGAATAACAAATTGCCAAGTGTGCATGTTTCTTAGTGCAAGTTTAAAATATAAAATGTATCTTCTATTCCTCTAACTTTCACACTCAAGCCAACACTTTGGTTCAGATTTAGACAAGGGGTCCAAAGAATCAACGGCTCACCTCCTACCACTGGGTTTGTTACAGACCAGGAGTCCTTGGCTGAGGAGAGCCGATGGAGGAACCGTGCATCTGGAGGAAGACCACGAATCTACCTGCCAACAAGTATTACTGGTAAGTTTGCATGAACTGTATTGTTTACTAAGAGACATGACAACAAACGACAAATGTAACCAAACCACTGCTAACCAGACAAACTACTGCTGTTCGTTACCAGATCAGACATAATGCTGTTACCAGACAAACGAGCACTGTTCGTTACCAGACTAAATAATTCTGTTTTTCTACCAGACAAACTACTGCTGTGTGTTACCAGACCAGACAAGCTACCACTATTTGTTACCAGACGTTGAGGTGGAACCACCTGTTTGTTCCAGACCAGGATCTGTGGCGGAGCCGCTCTGGAGGGCCTGCCCGGTGAAGGACGTCCCTCGTGGGGTAATGACACCTTCTCTAAAGTGATTAGCACTCTCACAGCCACCTCAATGGAACAGAGTCCTACTGCTAAACTAGGCACTCAGCTAGTCCTAGATCTGTCACTGCAGCCATCCCTTTCGATCAAAATGATTTTGAATCAAAATGATTTAGACCCGCAATTTAGCTCTAAATGTGAAGGCTGCAGCATCTGCACTCACATAAGTTCTAAAAGTTGTATATTTTTTTTATTTAACAAATGATGGCAAGTCTGTCTGCTGAGATGCGAGACGGTTTTTGTTCATATCCTGATCTAGATGTCAAGATGACCCACCAGGATCCGCTTGGAGGACTACGATGGGACTGCCAATGCCTCTGGAAGGTAACCGCCAGCTGGTCCTCAACAGTGTGTTCTATAGGTCATGTGACGACCAGAGGAATGCTTTTAAATTAAAAGGTATGCTCTTTTCTGACTAATCGATAACTGAAGATGCTTGGCATTTGCCACAGTTTCCATGTAAGGGCATAGAATGAATAAAGAAAATCTATTTCTATAGAAAAAAATAATCTATATTTCATTCTCTTTCACACTCCAGCCAGCACTTTGGTTTAAGCAGGGCGTCCAAAGAATAAAGCCACCCACGGCTCACCTGCCACTGGGTTTGTTACAGACCAGGAGTGCTCGGCTGAGGAGAACTGATGGAGGAACCGTGCATCTGGAGGAAGATCATGAATCTGCCTGCCGACAAGTATTACTGGTAAGTTTGCATGAACTGAACATAGTGGACTTACAGGGCAACTCTACTGTTAGTCTACTACCAGACATTACAGCAAACTACCACTGATACCAGACCATCAAACTACCACTGATACCAGACCATCAAACTACCACTGATTCCAGACCATCAAACTACCACTGATACCAGACCAGCAAACTACCACTGTGATTGTGCCCAGACATTGAGGCCAAACTAGCCCTGTTTGTCTCCACCAAGAAGGCGTGGCAGAGGGAGGTACCTGGAGGAGCCGTGATGGAGGACCTGCCTGGTGAAGGATGTCCTGGTGGGGCGAGTGACACCCGTCTCTAAAGGGATGACCCCTGAGGAGAGAGAGCCGGAGCCGTGCATCCTGAAGGTGAATCTGGTGCTGATGGTACTCGTACAGGGCAGGATGGGGTGTTGGGCTGTCAAATGGTTCTGGGTTCCACCCCCAAGTTCTCAGACTACATGTAATGACATGCATCTGAACTCACTGAGTCTTTGGATCGGAGGGTCTGCTAAGTAACTGAATGTTGTATCATTTTAAATAATGAGAATAATCCATGTCATCCATCTTCGTAAGGCGCTATTGGAATGCTGTGTTCAGCCTGGGGCAGACACACCTGAGCTGTATCACACCTGGATCTCTGAACAGCTGAAGTCCTTCAGGTCAGTAGTGCACTGCTGAAGATAACGTGGATATTGTGGCAATCAACTACAGTTGCATAACCTATTGATTACCTGACACTACATAGACACTCAAATACAGTGTTCAAGTGAACAATTTGCATTTTTCCTCTGGCAACATTTCAGAGTGACCAACAAACAGCACCTCATCACAGCTGAAGTCATCGCTGGACTGGATTCATCTCCTACACACTCACACAACGTGACTGTCACCATATGCTGCACATTAGGATCCTCCTAATGTTCCATCAAGGGTTCCTTCCTCCCACAGTGGGAGGGTTCCTTGTCCAAGGAGTTAGGGTTCAGTGTTAGGGACAGAGTTAGGGAGAGATGGTTGAGTCCTGGCTGGTTTCACGATGTAACGCTTTGTTTTCAAAATGGGATTGGACAATGCTTCCCCAAACTGTTTAAAGTGCAAACGCTTTTTAAAATGTATACTTATGGTGTTTTATAATATAAAATCCTATAAAAATCCAACCTGGTTGTGGCTTTTTCAGCATGTTGTGGGGTCTACCCTAACCTCCCCTCTACCTTAACCTCCCCTCTACCCTAACCTCCCCTCTACCCTAACCTCCCCTCTACCCTAACCTCCCCTCTACCTTAACCTCCCGTCTACCCTAACCTCTACCCTAACCTCCCCTCTACCTTAACCTCCCCTAACCTCCCCTCTACCTTAACCTCCCCACTACCCTAACCTCCCCTCTCCCTTAACCTCCCCTCTCCCTTAACCGCCCCTCTCCCTTAACCGCCCCTCTCCCTTAACCTCCCCTCTACCTTAACCTCCCCTCTACCTTAACCACCCTCCTCTACCTCAACCTCTCCTCTACCCTAACCTTAACCACCCCTCTACCCTAACCTTAACCTCCCCTGTACCCTAACCTTAACCTCCCCTGTACCCTAACCTCCTCCCCCCCTCCCCTCCCACTGTTTACATTTCTCAACCGATTTCAATGTCGTTTTTCTGAGGGGTTAATGTACATGGAGTAAAGAATGATTCAATTAGTATAAAAATGACTCATTGAAGTCCAATGAGAAATTGTAACTTGTTTTGTGTGTGACTGACTGGAGGATAGAGGCGGTTACGTGGGCTGATCATTAAGTCTGCACGCAAGAATGTACAACACTTGTAAAGACAAAGCTGCATCGCAATCAGAAACTAACAAACTGTCTCTCTCTGACACACAAGCAGGGTCTGAGCAGGCCGGGGGCCGTCTGGGTGGAAGTGTACTGGGCCAGGCTTGGCCCCCCAGGGGGCCGAAGGGAGGGATGGAGGAAGGGAGGTGTGTGTGTGTGTGGGGTTGGTTAAACTAAAAACATATGCAAGGTCAAGTTGTCCTTCAAATGGCACATTATGGTGAGAGAAGCCAGAGCACAGCAGGGGGCGAGCGGCTGCAGTTATCCTGCACGGACCTGACATCTGTTTCCCTTTATTTGACCTGGATGTCTCTCTGTCTGCCATCGGCATTTCTGATCGCTGGCGGCTTGCTTGATGGTTGGCCTTACTGTCTGTCTGTCTCGCCCTCTCTCTCGATCTCTCTCCCGCACACACACACGCACGTAGGCACGCACACATGCAAGGAGCACACGCACACACACGCACACGCACACCTGGTGGGTGTAGGGAGACAGGAGCTGAGTCATTGGACCGCTCAGAGTATTCCAAGCGGTAGATCTCTCATGTGTTTCCAGGCAGGGTCAGCCGGTGACGTTCTACCAGGGAAAGTGAAATAAATCCATGCAGTCTTGACCAGACCTGGTTTTCCCTCTCTGGCCATCGTTGTCTCCTTCATAGAGTGCTGTTTTATTAGTGTGAAACCTTTCTGTGCTCGGGTCTTTGATGAGAGAGAAAGAGAGTAGTCTCTCTCTGTCTCTGTCGCTCATATATCATATATCCCCTGGGTGGGATTCTTATGATAGTAAAATGACATAACAGTTGGATATTTGAAATTGTCAGCACTTATACAGCACTCATAAATCTTCAATTCATAAATTGTGGCTGTGTGACTTTGAATCTTTGTGTGTGCGTGTTGATGTTTATGATAAAAAGACACTAATATAAGAATGCTTGTTTATTTTATTTGTATTCAAGCTTGTAAGCCCAGCAAAGTTCCAGTGTATTTGATTGTGATCCAGTCCGTTTGTTTTCTTCTGTAAACAAGGTTTTGTTTATAGAGGGGCTACCACTGGGCTTAGCATGGATGCTAGCCCCTGTGTGTGTGTGTGTGTGTGTGTGTGTGTGTGTGTGTGTGTGTGTGTGTGTGTGTGTGTGTGTGTGTGTGT
>JAOPJO010000111.1:19335741-19347543 GCA_027123675.1 Molva macrophthalma
TACATGTGTGTTAGGGGCCTGGATGTGCACTCGTTGCCATGGGTACATGTGTGTTAGGGGCCTGGATGTGTTGCGTTAGCCAATAGCTACCTGCATCTATTCCCACGGGTCCAAAGAGTTCAGTCAGTTGCATGGCCAGCTCCGTGGGGAGTGTCAGCTCCAAACTACGGATATCCAGGTGCCGGCTTTGGTTCTCCTCCAGGAGCTTCCTAGAATTCCTCTCATCCACCCTCTGTTCCTCCTCCCTTTTGTCCGACTCCTCCAGCTCCACCAGGAGAAGCCGGGTCATCTCGTCCATGTCAGACAACTCCTCTCCACCATACTTGGCTCCTAGGTTCTCGAATAACGTCACCTCATCGGCGCTCTTTAGCTTGTGCTCCTCACTGATGGGCTCTGATGTCACTTCCTGCCCAGGGTCCCAGCCTCCTTCCCTTTCTTCCTCCCTTCTCAGCAGAGTAAGCAGTGGCTGAGGGGATGTATTTTGGTTTGGTCTTCTGCCAACGTGATCCCTGTTTGTGGTTGTATCCTGAGACCAAAGTCCTACACGACTTCCTGAGATCTCATTTTTTGCCCTCGCTGCACCGATATCCTTTAACCCTGCCCCTGATGTTTCAGTGTTCGAGTGAGACGTCTCACTAAACTCATTCACTATCCTTAACAGTGCACTCCCCCCCTCTGCACTGGCTACCTCGTGAGGGTCCTCCCCACCTAAAGGTGCTCCTGACGGTGGGCGATCACCTGGGTCACCCTCATCATCTGCACTGGACGGCAACCCCATGTTCAGATCCCTCTCCAAAGTGTCACATAATGTGGCTAAGTTCCGCTCGTCTTCCCCCCAGACATATCCCTGGCCCTCGCCATCGTCGTCCCTGAAGAACCTCTCCCCAGAGTCCAACAGCAGGTTGGTCGTCCACTCCAAATCCTGATGACACTTGTCATAGAGGTCCTCCAAAATGTCGAAGCTCACCAGTTTAAAGTGACGGCTGAGGATGCGTAGGTTCTCCAGCCGGCTCCTGGCCACCCCGACCTCTCTCTCCTCCACCTGTGTGCCTTTCTCGTGCCCCATGCGGTACGGCACCTCGCAGTGGCCAGGCGGGTGAACTGCAGTTGCTGCAGAAACCGCAGAACACACAGAGGGGACAAAGCGGAAAGGGTCGCCGATCAAGACGGTGGTGTCACTGGGGGGGACCCCCACGGTGACCCCCGTGTCATCAGGTCTGGGGTGCTGATCAATGCGCCAGAGGACAGCAAAATCTTGTGGGTCTGTTTGGGTGGCACAGCCATAGTCTTCTCCCAGGCTAAGGGGGTCAGACTGTGGCTGGGACTTTGTCTGAGGGTCAGGGATTGGATCGTGGCACGGCTCATGACTGCCTTTAGAATTGAGGCCTGAGTTCCAGTCAGGACTAGAGGTGAAATCGACTGGTGGAACACTACTATGACTAGAGGTTTGGCCTGGGGCAGCAGTGTCTGGAGTGGGATCTGTGGGGGGTTTAGGAGCCGAGGAAGGGCAGTTTTGAGTGAAGGTGAGGGCTAGTTTGCAATGCTTAACTGACCTACGACCCTGGCGTAGTTTGCGCTCCTGACTGCCACCGCTGAACGGGCTGCCTTTGGGTTCAACGCTGCCCCGGGAGGCAGGACTCTGACCCACCTCACCGACGGGGCTCCAGACAGCTTCCCCGCTGTTCTCCGCCAGAGAGCTGACACTATCTGTCCGATGAGTGACCTTATCAGTAGTAGTAGTCCCTGCTCCAACCTCAACCCCAACATGAGAGATTACCTCTCCGTCTTGGCAAACGTTTGCCTCCACAATCCCTGAGGCTTTCAGTAAATCAGCCCGAGCATAAGAAACACAGGCACTGGGGTCCGTAGACTCTGACCCAGACACCAAGTCTTTACAAACCTCTGGGTTGGGATCAATCCCTTCTCCGCTACTGTCTTCTACTAATCCCCTCTCAACCAGCATGGCTTCAGATGGTTCACTCACTAACAAGGAAAGGTCTGCCTTCCAGTCCAACACACAGTCAGGTAACTCAGACCGGACACGGTCACTCCGGTTCATGTTGTGCTCCGAGTCTTCATTGATTCCCTCACCTTGGGACCCTTGAGCCCCACCTCTTGCCTCCCCTTCTCCCTCTGAGCACTCTCCAGAGCTGGAGGAGAGGGAGCGGTCCGGCGGAGACACCGTTAGTGTCAGGTCATCGCTCGTCTGAATCAGATCAAGGAGCTTCTGAAACTCTGTCACATCAGGGCCGGTTTGGGCTTTTATTCTGCTGCCATGTTTGTGGCCCCCCCTGCCACCCTCTTCCTCCCTGTCCCATCTTCTCCTCGCCTGCCGCTGCCCCGTGCACCCCTCAGAAGGCCAGTCCCCAACACAATCTAAAAGTTCTGGCCTTTGCTTGACTTCCCCCACATCTCCTCCGGCCATCCCCTCCACCTCTCCTGGGGGGTCAGGATCTCCCCCCAGCTCCGCTGAATGAGACCCGCTGAGGCCAGCCGTGACCTCACCCCGCTGCTTCCCAACTCTCTGCCCTGTCGACTCCGAGAACGCCACGGGCGATTCATCATCGCGCTGATCTTCATTCAGTACCGATTCCACGATGCAGTCGTCCTCCTCCCGATGCACTCCTTGATCAAGGCTGAGTTGTAGATGGGCTTCCAGTTCCATATCCAAATCTAGAAAATCCATGTCCTCGTCATGACCGTCCGTCTTCTCAGTGGAGGGCTGGCTACCACGTGCTGCCATGATCGTTTCCCTGGTAGGCCCAATATACGACACGTCAGGAAGTGAAGAAAATATGTAGGGTTGGGGCTTTTCAGTTCCATGAGCAAATCCAGGCTCTCCTACCAAGTCTGGGCAAAGAGTGTCTGATGACATTGGTCTAGAAAAACCATAACACATATCAGTTACAGTTGACTTATGTACATACGATAAGCATCAATAGGCTACTAAGATATTGCTGATCCAAAACGTTTGATAGGTTTTAACTTTAAAGAATATAAAAAATTATAATCTAATACACAATTTAATGATATTTGGCCAAAACTTTGCCAAACTATATATCAGCATAATATATGATGTATTTGCAAGTTGTCATAAAAATTACCACAAATTATATTGTGTAATCGTTTATGATTTGCTTGACAATAACTTGTTTAGTAGAGTAGAGTGCACCCCTAGTTATATATTTAAATCATAAATTAGTCAGTGATACATTTACACCGGTAATGTCCCATATACCTCTGTTTTTATGGGACTTAACATAAGCTAGTCCCATAATACAGCAGCATTAATGCAAATATAGCCTATATTACTACTGTTGGTATGCAAAATAATATACAAAAGGTATTGGTGTTGATTAACCACATAAGATGTATCAGACAGATTACTACTATATGTACATGAGGCTGACTACATTCAGTGAAAACAATCCCAGTTTAATTAGCTCCGAGTTGATGACACTCACTGGTGGAGGGGCTGTGAACCCATGATGGACTGGATGGAAACAAAGCGCTCATAGCCATCCAGAATACGACGAATCTTTTCCACTGGCACGTTATGCTTGTTACGTCTGGACATGCATGAGAACACAAGCGGACAATACAGAGAGAGGCGTTTACCACGTAGTCCTCTGATTGATTCACAACAACCTGAATCAGATGCCATATTTCCACTTTTCTCACCTGGCCAGTTCCCTTGGCTTGTATTTCCACCAGGTATCCGGTTCCCGGAACAGAACCTTGAAGTTATGTCTCAATGCCTAAGTAGGACACATTGATCCAGACCTTAAAAGACTATTTTCAAACAGTCAACCTCCATAATATATTCAAATTCACCACCTTCTTTATTCTGAACCACCACCACCACCTCACCTGCCACGCCTCTAACCTCCTGCTTGCCTAGAGGACCAGTGTGTCGTATCGGCACAATGTTTGTTTGTTAAAACAACATCAACAATCCCCTAGGCAGGCTTTCAGGACCAGGAGGTTCTTAGTTCTATCCCAGAGACACAGTATGCCTGTTGCCATTCACCCCCACCAACACAAGGCAGGTAGAGAGGTAACCTTAGACAGCATACTTTAACCCTATGTCCTCGGAAGGCCACACAAAATAACTTAAAGACCCGGTAGGACAGTGAAGAAGCCCGGACATGGGGCACTAAGGGGAATGCCACTTCTTAGTAGGGCTAGGAGTCACAAAAGTGCAAGATTAGCAAACATAATATAACAGTTCAAATTTGTCAAAACAAGGCAGGGGGCAAAAATGAAAGGCTCTTACGGAATATAAACGATTATGCAGTGAAATGAAAAAGACAGAAATGACCAATAGCGTAAAGGACACGGCCGTTATGCGTGTATGCGGGCAGTGGACCCACCTGCGCTACATATGGCTTCATCTCCCAGCCATGCATGTTGGTGTTGTCGATAATGATGGGACTCGCCCCCCTGGAGAAAGCTTCCTGAGCTGTGGGACGAACAGAATGAGACACCGCGGAGACACCAAGACAACTGAAGTGCATTATGTGTTGTCAATGAGTCACGCCAACGACCCATTCATGTCAATGGAGGTGGACATTTCAATATCATTCAATTTGGTGAAGACAGTCGTGTTTACATCTCTTGTGGTTCCACTCATGGGCCTCTCCCAGAGCAGATGGATCAAAGTGATAATCTCCATGGCGACTGAAATAGTCGTCTGTGCTCAGCAACACTCCTCCTGGGTTTTGTCCCATCATGGCCCTGCGAGAAACAAGACCGACAATTCACACCTTGGTGACAGAAGAATGAGTCCAACGGCAGCCTTCTGGGACACTATGACATCATACTGACCGGGCCAACGTGGACTTGCCAGACCCAGGGGCTCCGCGCAGAAGCACTAGAACCTTCCCCTCAATGTGAAGCCGGCTGTGGGGGCCAGGGCCCCGTGGAGCAGGAGGCGGGGCCCACGACTTAGGGATGGTATCGGGCGGCTTAGGAGACCCCTGACGGCCGGTCCATTGGTTTGACCAATGGGAAGCAGGTCTGACTCGGGAGTCCCAGGGAGATGCAGGGAGAGCCACGGGGGTGATGAAAGTGGGGCCCTGGTTTCCATGGATGCGGGGACAGAATGCTGGTGTCTCGGGGTTCCAATACGACGGTTGCCATGTTTGTGGAAGAATCTTGGATCTCACCCCTCCTCCCATTTCTCCAGGGGCAGCAGCGTCCATCTTCTTATAGACCTGGAACGCCGAGGGACGACCGCTCGCCACTAGATCCAAAGAAGCGTTTGGTTTGGCTTTGGCCCCAGCGGATTCACCCGGTGATATCAGATGACTGTAATTCAGCACAGACTCTTCCTTCTTGACATCCTTCCCCTCCCAGAAACTGAGCTGGTCTATCGGAGAAGGGGCCCCGGATGTGCCCGTGCTTGTGGTTCCAGGCTCCAGGCTGGACTGGAGCAGTTCAGGGAGAGCCTGCTGCGGTACTGGGGGTGGAGGGAAAGAGGACAGGGGGGCGGCAGCGGCTGAGAAATACTGAGAGCTCAACGGGTTTCCTACCGCTGCCTCTGTCAAAGGGGCTGCTGGGAAAGGAGAGGACAGTGATCTGGATTGTTTAGGTGGATCCAAGTCGGGGCTTTGGTCAGAGGGGTGGGGAGTGAGGAGGGCTGCAGCCGTGAGCTCGAACCCAGAGGCAGAGCCAGGATAGGGGGCCGCAACTTCTGCAGCTACGGAGAGCTCCAACAGAGAATCCATTGCATTGTCCACTACAGAACAGGACAGGGAGAAGAGAGAAATTAGGGTCAAAAAGGACAAAATGCACAAGTAGTACATGATTAAAACAGGCCTTCCATTACATTAATGAACAGCATTATTACAGTGGCAAACGCGGCATACATTAGGTAATGTCAAACTGCTATTAATTTCAATTCAGTGGGTTTTTTGATCGATCACGTGTTGAACTGAAACACTATTGTAGAGCTGATCGCATGTGTACGCATGGGCATGAGTGTCAATACAGCTTAACGACTAACAGGTGCAGAAATACTAAACAAGACGCAACGACACATTTCTTTGGTCATTGATTCCCCCAATTCTGACGCCAGATATTGATGATAAGCATGAGATAACGACAATTCAATTATATTAATCAATTAAACCACACTTGTAGTGCATCAGTCACGTAAACACAGCCCGTCTCTCAAATGCACCACATGCTAACAAACAAGCTAGTTGTTTAGCTCCCTTTTTGAAGTTGGCAGGCACAGAACTGTGTTCGCTACCTTTAAAACCACACTCCGAAAGCACGATGTAAATGACTTCAGGGTCCAAATGTGAAAACATCTCCTTCATGTTCTTAACGATTTCCTCTTTTTGAGATCTTGACATCAAGGACAGATTGCTCGCCATGGCATCCTCATATCCGCGCAGTCCGCGGGTGGGCTGGCTGCTCGGAGCGTCGTCGTTTGACAGCCCGGGGACTCTCGCAGGGCTCTGCGCGTTTTTCTTTTTTCGAGGCATGACCGCTCCAGCTTTGTTATCCGAAGTCGTAGCAAATGTTTGGTTTCATTCACAGATACACATGAACACAAAGTGCGCGGAACAAAAGCAGTTGGCGCAAGCGTAAAAACATGCTGTTGAACCGGACACGGGAGTGGGACGGCTGGACTTTTCTGACGCGTATTTCCCATGATGCATTACCACGAGTTATTTGGTAAAGTTTAGAGATAGTAAACTTCAGGTGTAAGGTTAAAGATGGTTATGGTCGAGTGAAGGTTAATGTGCTTGTGGATGAGATTGGGCATCGTCGGGATGAGAATAAGCGCTATAAATGTCTGCATCACAAGCGGTAAAATGGGAAAAGCATAACAATTGCCTTATTACAAGTGTATGCATGAACACATTTGAGTTGACATTACGTTGACGTAGACAATGGAGCGAGTTAGACATTCAGACAATCAAATTGTAATCGATGAATAGAATGACTGCAGATACTGTCAACGTCTTACAAAAGTCTGACGTTTGCTTTATTTAATTGAATTACTCACATCCACAAATGCATGACATGAGAATGCATCATGGGATGTTTTGTTGGCGATACTCATATCGATAGGACTCAGGGGAGTTGTAGTACCGTTGAAAGGACAACTTTGTTTTGGTCACGTCTCGCGTGAGAAACTGTGGCAGCTTCACGACCCCCCGTAATGACAAATCCTTTCACGATGAGTTACTAAACAATAACCCCCCCAAAAACCTACCAACATAATAACTAACATCGCAATGCTCCCACACGCTTCCAACGTGGAGGCGGTCATAGCACCCTCGAGTAGCGAGGGTACAAACCCTCGATGAGTTTTGCTGCATGCCATCAGGTGCTTGCATCTCATTGCATCTCATCGCTTGCATCTCGGCCTCGTCGGGCTCCCGCCACATCTGTCCGGTGCAATGCCCTGGGCAGACCGACGGGGGCGCTACACACTCAGTATTCGCTCTCAGATCATTCGAACTGCATTGACTGAAGGGAGAGAGCTTTGTGCCGAAACTAGAAACCTAATCTGTGTCAGACAAATGAATTAAAACGGGCCACTCAAGAGGTAAATATTTTAAACGATTACTGCGAGAATACCTGAAGATTTCTGTTGTTGCTGTGTACGCCAACTATGTTCATTTTTAAACCATGAGGATGTTGAAATGAAACGTAGGGACAAGTTGCTGGTCAGAGGAGGCTCGGGAGGACGGTAGCAGTATGCCTGTAAACTAGCGGCAGCAGGAAGCGATGTGTTGAAGTTGAAAAAAGATAGAAACAAGTAAATTAGCTGAATGCTCCTGCTGAACAAAGTGACGGTGTTGGCCAGAAACTGCACGATTGAACCAGGAGAGGAGTGCTCTTACTCTCAGTTTTTATACTTTAGTTGTACTCCGTCCTCGCGTCTAGCGGCGGTGCTCGGTGTGATGGGGATCTGTGGGGAGCTCGCGGCCTAGGCCACCATGTATGCTAACCCGTTAGCTGTGGCGACTAGCCGCTAGGTAGCTAGCATCCTCTGCTACTCCACTGTGTAACACTCCCGCAAAATTGCTTCTAATTTCAATTCAGCTAGCTCACTGGCCTTCTCACTGGCTGAATGTGTGGTCGTGTGTGGTTTTATCCAAGGACTCTGTTCGAGTGCTTATGATGAACTAAATCAGCGTCCTGGTTTGTGTAGCTTTAATGGTGTTTGATAACGTGAACATTGAGTTAATATGTAGCTATCTGCGTTAGCATTGGGGACATACGTACAATACTAGTTTTATTTTAGCTTCGTTAAAACACTTTCTATCGTTCGAGCGTGTATTATGTAGAACTGTGTATTGGGCGTTATTGTGAGATAATACACATTGGATATTACCACTTGTTTGCAAATAAGGATTTTGTGAAGTGGGATAGGTTTGTTATCGTGAACTTTTGTTTTCTGACCCATAGAGGCCAGTAGAAGACCGTCTGGGATATACACAAACAAGCATGGAGTTTCAGCCACAGCAGAAACCGGCGGGGGACGGAAAAATCGTCTACCCACCGGGAGTCAAAGAGATTACGGATAAAATCAGTAACGATGAGATGGTCAAACGGTTAAAGGTAAGTCAACAGCTCTTCGTGTGTCTGCTACAAGCACCAACCTATGGCTGTTCCACCAAAGTTTCCAGATGAACATCTTCAATGTCTAGAAGAAGCACAGACAGGAGCCAAAACCCTATTGCAAATATATTTACATGAATGCTCTGACCGACACATTTTATTGCAACGCTCTGCTCTATATTGACTGTTTTCATACCGTTGTTCCATGAAGACATTTCTATTCTAGAGAAGAGTATGTTATTTATATAATTGGTGAATTATTAAACGTGGTACTCAAATGCAATGCATATCAACCTACATTGACATTGTTTTATGAGGTGCCGATTAAAAATTTTCTGAGGCACAAGCAGATAGATGTGTCTAGCCCAGACCTGTAAACAAAAAAGGCAAGTCATTGGGTCCTGTTACGGGAGAGAGCTAGAACAGGACCAAGCTGTTGCTAACAGCTGCTTTACTCCTGCCCCAAAGCACTGCTTGTGTATGGAACTTCCTTTTCTCTGCCACAAACTTCTGTCATCGAAAGCACATTAAAACGCAGCATGCGTCACAATGAGTGCGTTGGTCTGTAGAATCCATCCTTATAATCAATTCTGGCGTGAGTTGTTTTCCAAACATGTGCATTTGTATTGTTATCTCCTGTCACTTCACATTGCTGTTGACCCAAATCATGTGGCAATGGTTTTGGTCAAGTTTTGGTCAATTTGTTTATCCAACATAAACACAAGGGATGATCTGTTTGAAGAATGGCCAGCTCCCTGTAGGGCCATCCTAGAAGTTTACCCAGAAAACACGACACCTGCAGACCCCAGGCAGCCACTCAAAAGCCTGCATTCTTGCACCATGAGGCAAGTTGTTGTTTGTTTTTACAAGACTCAAAAAAGGACAGTTTCAGGACTCTATTGTTTACAACATAAAGCAATTGACCACAGTCAGAACATTATACGGATGCGTTTCATTCTGAATCCCTTGTCGACATTGTAGCATGCTCTTTTCTTGTATTAAGTAATGTTGACGGTTAGTCCATTAGCTAAAGATATTCTAATGACCGATGGACTTGGAAGACTAAACCTAATCTTCCCAATGCTATTGGCTAGCCACGTGCATTGTATGTTCAGGTGTTTACACACATGTACAGAGCAGCGCACTGCTGGTTCTGTTTGTTGTAGTTTGTTGTACTTCTAGATTCAAGCCAGTTTCATTGGCTGAAGAGTAGTACATGTTGGATTATTCTTTACCACCATTGGTTGTTTTGATCTGTAAGAATCTTTATCATAAGCACTTGGTACCTAACTGAATCCTCTTGAATTGGATTATTTCTCAACCACTTCTCTGCATTGTGAGACTGATGTTCTTTAAAGGGAAGATTTTGTAATTAGTATTGTTCTTCAGCATTGAATGACGAGAATATAGATAGGGTTGTACTCAATGTTTTCCTTCTTATCCACAACTATTCCAAATGCCAGAGTGGAATCAAACTTTTTTGCACATTATGCTCTTTTTTTAAAAGCTGAACGTGTAGCATGTAAGGGGGGACCAAATACAGTCAGAGGGAAGTTGCATTAAGAAGTAAATTGCAGTTAAAACTGGTCTACCCACTGTGTAAACTGCAGCAAGTAAATGGAGAGCTGTTGTTTTAAACAAGTTACCGGCAGTTATGTCTTGTAATGCAATTGTCAGCACCTTTAAGCAGCACCCTTAGCAAGAGGGTAAAAAATGCAACAAGTGTAAACGAGTAAAATGCACACGCGAACGGCATCAAGAACTGTCAAAAGCAACTGTTCACATGTGGCGAGCCATGGGATTATCTAACAACCGTTGTAACAGAAAGATGCAGATCATGGCGAGGATGTTCTGGCTGCCACAGCGGAGAGCACAATATGGGAGAGAATGGTTTGAGTGTGACGAAGCAGAACAAAAATAACTGAACATCAATGAGCAGTTTACACAAGTAAGGCCCTATGTTCTGCTAGTGGCACAGAAAACTGTCCTAGACCTCCCTCACACATCTACACAGCTCTGCTGGGCTTGTCAGATTGCTAAGGAAAAGCTCTATTTAAGTTGTGATGCATGGTCCATTAAAGAACCGTACTGTATTGTTTTTGACTTGTAAATGTTACTGAAGATCCAGGTGACCATGTTTGAGAATGTGTCTGTGCTGTTGGTGTTGTATATATTTCCGTTTTGTGCTGCGTTGGGGCCATTGTGGTCTTTGAAGTGTAAGTGTAAGTGAAGCCCCTGTTTCAGCTCGAATTCCAACTAGGAGATTTTTTTTTTTTTAAGCGTTTGGGCTGAGAGTTCTAGGAATGAGGGAGGGCGTGTTATCCCCATGGCAACGACCCACGGCAACTATGTGATACTTTTTTGAGTACCTTTGTTTTGTATGTGCGTTATAATGAGCGATGGTTCTGTATGAAATGCGCCACACACCGTAGCGTCGCACTGCAAGTGTCCGAGCAGCATAACCCTCTCACACTCAAACATCGAAATCCACCGCTGCCCACAACACGCCCCACACAGCCACACACTCTGGTGTTTCACTTTAGCCGTCCCAGCTCTCTCAGGCGCCCTCCTAACCGCCAACCACTGCCCAGACAGAGCTCCACGCGTCCACACACACTTCTCCTCCGGCGTCCCGTTGTCGTGACGTCGAGGAGGAGACTAAAGGGCCCCTTGTCGTCATCAAGAGAGTGACGCCAGCGTTGGGAGCAGAGTAAAATGTTCAGACTGCCGTGCAAGGACGAGGACAAAAACAATGTGGAAGATTATATAAGACATATTACCACGGTTAAAACAAAAAAATATTTAAACCCCTTTAGGCATGGATCAACAATTAATCTTTCAGTGTTGAGAGGTAATCTGGCAAATTACCATGGGTAGCCATGCTTGGTGTTGGATGCATCTTTGAATTATCTGGCACTGTCCCTGCACTGTCCCTGCACTGTCCCTGCACTGTCCCAGCACTGTCCCTGCACTGTCCCTGCACTGTACCAGCACTGTCCCTGCACTGTCCCAGCACTGTACCTTGTATGTCCCAGCACTGTACCATGTCTGTCCCTGCACTGTACCTTGTCTGTCCCAGCACTGTCCCTGTCAGTTGGATACACTGAAAGATGTTAATTGGGCCAGTGTCAATGGGGCGTCTGTTTTGTGTGTGTGTGTGTGTGTGTGTGTGTGTGTGTGTGTGTGTGTGTGTGTGTGTGTGTGTGTGTGTGTGTG
>JAOPJO010000111.1:19701941-19729297 GCA_027123675.1 Molva macrophthalma
ACACACACACACACACACACACACACACACACACACACACACACACACACACACACACACACACACACACTACAACATAAATATGCTTGACACTCTAGTTTTTAATATTTTTTTTATCCAACAAAGAATTTGACATGGCACGCACTATTGGATTTAATACATAGAGTTGAACGGAGGCCTTCCATTCATGTACAAACCTGTCAAAGACAGGACATGATGCTGGTAATATTATAGTCACGGTTATTTTAGGGCATCATTTACAGGTAAAGCTTTAAGCTTTTCCAAAATGACCATCTGCGATAAATCACTTGCATACAATTCTTATCTTCTAAGAGAAAATAGGGTGGTGTAATATAGCCTCACCCATAATGGAACAATTCAATTTCACATTCACAACCTTTATCTGGGCTTAGTCACAGTTTACATGTGACGTTGTGGGCTGCAGTATATTGTTCTCTGTGCAGACCTCCTTATTGAACCGGTGGAGATCCTTCAACATGTCCGCCAACTGCTCCTCCTACGAACACAGAATACATTTTTTTGTTTCCTCTGTCTCTTATATTTCATTTATTTATTTGCATTAGCAATTTTGGCAAAACAAAAATGTTAAATCCTTTCTCTCTTACCAAGACATTAATTCGCTCAGCAGCTGCCATGGCAACGTTCAGCTTTCTCTCATCTTCCTCCCTCTCCTCTTCAATCATACCCAACCTAATACGAAACAGGTACATTGGAAACACACCACAAACACACACACACCACGCAGATCAAACAAGTGCACACAAGTCTCAGAATGCAAAGTGCTGATTAAAGAAGACTTGGAGGCAACAGTTTGGATTTAGATCTCACCTGAAGGTGGCGCCGGCCAGCTGCTCTTCACATGTGGCCACAGTGTTCCTCAGCCCGTACACCTCCGCCTGCAGCATTTCATTTTGTTCCAGGCTCTGAGCGATGAAGTCCTCCAAACGCTTTGCCATTTCCAGCTCACGCTCCGTCACCTGCTCCACTCCCAGACGTAGTTCGGACAGCTCTTCTGCATGCTGCTATGGCAAACCCCAAAGCCACAAAGTACGATTTATTGTTACTGTGTTTATTTAAATCTCTTGAAAGTAGTTGTAGAAGGAACACATACCCTGTCCAATGAGTTGAGTTGTTCGTTTTCTCTCTTCTGTGTCTCGCCAATCTCCTTGTGATTGTGTTTGATCCAAGGAACCTGTTCAGGTGCTGGCTTAATACTAACGCCCTGAAACAAGAGAACAAGTTGTTTGCATCACTTCAGACATCATCCTGTCGTTTGTATGGAAAAGCAAAGCGACGAGCTATACGACTGCAATAGGCGAGTTGCTTGCCACTCACCGTCTGTGGTGATGAGATATCGAGTGGGTGGGCAGCCCCCGTCTCGTGTTCCTGTTCCTGTTCAGGGCCGTCCGTCTGCAGGTCCTCTGTGCTGGTCTGTCTCTTCAGGGCATATCTGTTGTGGCCTGGACGCCTATGTGGAGCACTCTGTGTTCTGGTGACCGGTTTCCCCCCCCTCATGCTCCTCCTGGTGTGAACCCCCCTGTTAAAGACCGTTCCGTTCAAACATTTGTCTATCCTTCACAGAAACAGTGATATAAACATTCCCCCTCGGTAACATTGACATATATATAAACACCTCATACCCATCTCGTAGGCTTTTGGATTCTATGGGAAGTTGCTGAAGAGATGACTGGTGAGGGCTGTATTTGCTGAGGTCTTTAGGAGGCACATACGTTGGCTTGGTTTGTCCTGAACTGCAATTAGAAGTAAAATCTCTTGTCACCATATTAGGGCATGAAAAGTAACAATGTCAAAATGACAAAGAATAATTTGGCCCGCTGATCCGGAGCACCATCATGTCATGGTGCCCACACACACACCTGCTGACGGGGATCAGAGAACCACCAGAACCTAGGGATTCTGTGATGTTGTTCAGAATGGAGGGCAACGGATGCAGCTGCTCTATCGTGTTCTTTAGAAGAGATTAGAAGAGAAGAGCGAAATTGTGAATGTTATTCACAATGGTAGTCACCAGAAGGGGCAAGACAGACTATTATTTAGTTAGGATTTATTTGATAGGGACAGATACAGTCTACCTATACAAACTGAGGACGGCTATCCAATGCATGTATCACAGTGCTTATAGCGGACGCTAATTTGCAACACCCGTCCCTAGGCCAGGCTCTATATACGACCTGATGGTGCTCAGCTCTCACCTGCTGTTTCTTGGAAATGATGTCGACCAGCAGTCCGTGGAGCACAGCCAGACGCAGAGGCAGGTCGACGTAGCCGTCAAAGGACGCCATCGGAAGGTCGGAGTCCGGGTTGGACACGGCTTGAAGAAAGCCTCTCATTGCCTCCCAGTGCTGCTGCAAGAAGTCATTCATGAAGAGCATGTACTCTTCCTTCTCTCCAAACCTGAGTACGAAACAGTGGTGTTAATCAGTGCTCATGTTGATTTGAGAACCCCTTCTTCACCTTTTCCTAGTATGTAAAGTACTTGAACATCAAAGGTTTTTGCTACGTAGATGAGCAGCTCCTCACAGTCTGAAGTTGGCCAGGTTCTGGATGACCTTTGCAGTCAGAGTGAGGGTGCGTAGGGTGAGCGGCTCGGGGTAAGGCTGTGTCAGTCCAAACAGGGAAGGACTGAGAATGGCAGGACATAAAAAGCGTAGGAAGAGAGAGGCGGAGATGAGGCGATGGCCTATCTCTGGTCTTCCTTGGTCCTCACACTGGGCCACCCAGCTGGAGAACACCTTGTGTAGCTCCTCTGGAAATGATCTGTACAAAGGAAGGTGGTGTTGAAATGTGTTTACATTTTAAAACGCACACGCACGCACGCACACACGCACACACGCACGCACACGCGCACGCACACGCACACACACACGCACACGCATACACAATCACACAGACGGTAATGTCAACCTAGCAAGATGACAACCAGGACGTTAGGAGAATTGGGTGATTTGCCCAAGAACATCTCAGCGGTTTGGGCGTTACGTTTTTTAATCAAATAAACAATCTTGTTCAACATTCCCATATGGTGTTGTTTCTCTTACCCGTGCATCTCAGTGATCTTCTTCACCACTTCCTCACAGGTCTCTGTCAGGTGTCTCTGGTTGCTGGACAGGTCAGCGGAGTGGCATTTTAGAGGATCCACCTCACAGTTCTCCGCTGAGGTGTATAGTCCGATAATGAAGTGACCTTAGGTGATGGGAGATATATATATTTTTCAAGCACACTATTTTCAGAGAGGGATTAACAAACAAAGTGATCTGTCGCTTTTGTAGTTGCACTTCAGTTGAAAACCCGCCTGAGATTGGGGCTTTTTAACAGCTGAGCTTTCCTACCGAGTGTGTTGATGAGGTACTTCTGGCCAACCAGCTTCATGTATTCATCAATGGCTTTGGTAGCCAGTGTGTTTTCTCTGAAAATCAGTGCCTCCTTCTCTCCAAGACGCTCCACTTCTGCACCACCCAAATCAATCAGGAACTCCTGAAGTAAAGTACATATTAATAAACACGGTATAAAACGATTCCCACTGTAAGAGAATAATGTTGTTTGTGTTTAGCATGTCATACATACAGTAATAGATTTTTTTAATTTTTATGATCATTATACTAAGAACAGATCCTGTATAATACTATGTAAAACCAATTGAACATTTAACAAGATGAATCCAGACAATAATGTCAGGGTTACGTGTTCTAGATTTTTAAGTTTCATAAACGTAGTCACCTTGGCTTTTCCAATACTCTGCAGTACGTGGACTAGAGCCCCCGCCAGCTCTTCCTTCTCCTTCACGCTCAGCAGCGGTTCAAGGCTCTGACACATTTCCACATAGTCTACAGTCACAAACTCTGCAAACTCCTTGTACCTCTCCATCGGCAGCACCTTCAGATTCTGAAAACGGGCCTTGATGCGCAGTGAAGCCTGGGGCCCCAGTAATTCCTTGCTGCTGCTCGAGCCCATGGCCTTGTACGGGATGATGGAATGCCACTTCTCCTGATGGGCTCTACCCCAGATGTCAGCCAGGGATATGGCCACGCTTCCTAGGGGGTGGATGCAGGACTCGTCCCGGGAGAGGCGCTTTTTCTTGGGGTCTTCATCGCGGAAAAGGTACAGAGTCACTTGGGAGACTGAGGGCAGATTATCCAGTTCAAATAATTCCCCCCAGAATAACTGGAAGCCCCCAGCCTGACTGCTGCTGCCCCCCAGACCCCCAGAGGCCCCGGTGGAGCCGTCCCCGGCCAGGCTGGAGCGCTGGGCGCACTTGTCAACGGCTCGGCTGCTCGTCCTCGCAAACAGGGTTCCGTCCAGGTGAACCTCCCAGAAGTAACGGCGTTTGGTGGCCAAGTCCTTGGCCTCATTCACCCAAAGACTTAGGGAGTTCTCGGTGCGCTCAATGTTATCCTGTGAATTGGGAACACAGTTGTTGCACACTGAGAAAGAAACATCCGACAGTGCTTGTAGATCAGAATGGATTTTTTTTGTTGGCGATACCCGATGCCATATTGAGAGGACTCAAGAGAGTTGAAGTACTGTAAAATCCTTAAGCAACTTAAACATACTGTAACCTAGGCTAATGAAAATGCTGTGGCACTTTCAAACACAACAATGTTTTCCCATAATGACGAATATTTGAACGATTAATTACTAAACAATGACCAAAAAAACATAACTACCAACATAATAACTAACATTCCAATGCTCCTATGGTCTCAAAATGGCGTGATGTTGCAATGTATAAGCCCTATTCCCTATTTTTATGATATGTTTTTTACTTACACAACTTTATTAAGATGTGTGTTTATGTGTTTATGTGTATAATTGATGAGGAATGTAACAGTCAATCAGGTGCTAACAGATCATGTGATGCACTTAATGTAAACACTTCAGCTTGCAACGTGTTTTCCCGCGGATGGTGCACAGACCTTATTGGGCTGGGCAGCGCGCCTGAGATCTTCAATCCAGCGGTCCCGCTCGGTAGCAGAGGCGCAGCCAAAGCAGTGGCTGTTCTCCGAGTTAATCACCTGGCAGAGTTTCACGTTGACAAACAAGTCGGTAACGGCAACATTGGTGATCAAGGGCTTCATGCGCACGACACGTTATGTGAGTGTGGAGGGGTCTACCTCGAAGCAGTACTTCTCCCCGAGGATAGAGCTGTGCACAGGTCTGATGACCGTACTCGTGTCCGTGCTGAGGTCAAGGCTCTCCGCCACGTTGACCGGAATGGACACGGACTCCCGGGAGCCGTAGAGTCTGAAGGACATCGTTTTGAGACAAAGACGGATGAGAGCGGGCAGAACGGCCGGGTCGCGGTTTCCCTGGAAGTACAATCACTGAATAACAACAGAGGTTTACATGAAAACACCCACCTGCTGCTCAGTCCAATGGCGTTTATTTGGGTTGTGCTGTTCCTCTTAGCCCTGCCCTCAAGACGGCGCTTAATCAGAGCCTGACGAGACGAAGGAAAATGGGACGCGTGAAAGAATTGGAATGTAATTGGAAGTATCTTTTTTTCTTTTTTTTTTTCAATATTGTGAGATATTAAAAGGAAACGCAACAAGGACGTTTCTGCTCCCATTTTGACTCACCCGCACTCCGCCGTCCTGGGTTTTGAACCGAGCACCGCCCCCCTGGCCCACGGGGTCAGGGCTGCACTCTGGGGAGATTAGAAAAGATGCAAGCTTTCATCGTTTAACGAAGACTTATCAGAACCCCTTTAACCAAGTAAATGAATTAAGAACCTTTGTACGAATATTTTCATGCAATTCAATTTTAACAAGAGTGTTCTTTTCAACATGGCGATGGGAAATGGATAAGTTCTGCTCTCTGTTTCTTTCAATCCGAACAAGGATGCATACGTTAATTATTTGGTCTTAAGGGCCAGAATAATCAGGGGAAACACTGACAAATTTTAAACAACTTGAGTTTTCGGCTCCTTCCACATTCTGGGCATGTCTATGATTGGCAAAAAACCTTGAGCTCTTAGTGTTAAGATCAGTATCGGAATTGCAGGATGTGGGTTTCCGCTACCTTGCTTAACCCAATAGACATTGTACAATTCACATTACAATTTACATTGTAGGACATTTGCAGCCTGATTTACATCAAATAATGAACCATTGAAAGACATCATGTATTTACTTCATAGAAACAACAGCAAATCTTTTTTTCCTGAATTACACGACGGTTGTATCATTTAGCAATGTAACAATTGTAATGTAACAATTTATTCAACATAAATGGTGTATTTCATTTCGTTGCTCTCTAATTCTCAAATTGTATTTCTTCCATTTTTAACAAGTGGTCCTTCTTTCTCCTTTTGCTTACCCAACCTCCCACCACATACTATCCATCGTCTGAAGACCATCATTTAATCCAGAAGTTCGAAAAACTGTTAACTTGGGTCACTTCCAATTCTGATGTAGTTCCTTTGACATGGTCCTACTCCCTGGACCTCAACGACTTTACAATAATAAAATATACAATACAATAAAACTGCGGGTCTGATCACAACTCCTTGTCCTGACTAAAATGCCGGTTGACAGTGAAGGAGGCACATATACTTTACATTTCACAAGCCCTGATTGGTACAGAAGTGGAACACCCAGATGTGATGTTATCATTTGTGAGGAAGCAATTTGTCAACAGATGGTTATTTCCGCTGTCCTATCAGCGACTTACTATGCACTTCACTACAGCTAAGAACTGTCAAACTGAATAGTTGCCTCCGCACAGGAATTACCCGATACACACAGTACATAATTAAAATAAATGTTTTTCACTATTCTGACTATTCGGAGTGTGTGCGTGAGTGTGTGTGTGTGTGTGTGGTTGAGTTCTGACCTGTATTGATCTCAGCAAGGTTCTGCATGCTGAGGTTGGACGCCAAGCTGCTGACTCTATTGCGGGTCCACATCATAGGCTGAATAAGACCATCCAAATACAGACAAACAAACAAACAAATATTAATACGATTTTTTTTAAATAATAAAATAATATAAAATATATTTTGTTGAAGGCAATGCAGATCTGCTTATTTGCTTATTTGTATTGTATAATGATAGGGCTTTAAACAGGCTTCTAAGGGAGGGACAGGGAGAGTTGAGTGTGTTTGTTTGGTTGATGTAAGTACCTCATCATCTGGAGAGATGAGAATCTGTCCATCTTCCAGGATACAGTTGCTAATGTCCCACAAGGGGACCTCTAGAGGCGGGACCCACTGTAGTCTGGGTAGCTCAGTGGGCAGCGCTGACACACTCGCATTCTTACCCACATCTATAAGTGCAAACACAGATGTAAAGGTGTGCGCACGCAGACACAATAACAAATACACGTTTTTTGGCATAATTCCAAAACCTGTGAAAACGACGTTATTCATTTAGTTTAGTTTGTGATTGTGCTGTTATGTGTTATTTTTCTTTGAAGGAATAGTAGTTTGTCTAACATGACATCCGCGTTAAATACACACGCTGGGCATGGTTTTCTGTTTACTTTACCTAATTACTGCATAATGCCACTTATCTCCCACTACCACTCCCATTGGTCGAGTGGCCAAAGCTGTGGCTTTGAGTCTATCTTGCACTTCCTGTTACGCCATTACACACCAAAATAAACTAAAAGTCCTTGAACAGTTCGGTCCTTTGTACATTTTCCAAAAAAATGTATAATTTATATTATTGTACTTTTCATTATTATATTGTGTTGTATACTATTACAACAATTATAGGATATAATCCCGTCCTACACTTTTTTTATTAATACACATTGTTATTGTTGTTATTTCAACGACAATGTGCTTTGAATTACATTTTATTTCAGATGCATGAGATATTTATCTTAATTTAAAAGAGCAGGATGCTTTGGGCGTATTTCGTCAGCCAAAGCATTAGAATCTTCTATAACTGCAATATCTGAAGATGCCACAAGAGGTCCTTGTTCTGCTATAGAAAACAATGTACGACATTTCATAGTAAATACTGCATCGACGCTTCATTCTGTCTTTAAATTAAATACACCACTAATACATACAAGGTCATACGGAAATGTGTCAACAGTGGATGGTCTTACACACGATTCATTTACAAAAAATATATACATTTGATAAACGGATTATGCGGGGCCTTCAAAAACACATTACCACGCAGTAGGTTTGTGGTGCTGTGCCGACTCTGCAACCTCGGCCTTTTGAGCTTCTGCGACACTGTCTTGAGGCACTTCCTAAAGAGGGTGCCTCCGACGCCCCTCTGGGAAGCATCCACGGGAGAGGCCCCTGAGGCGTCAGCAGTCGCTGTGGACTGAGTCGCGTGGTCGGCGTTGGAGGAGCCGAGGGCCGAAAACAGTGACCCCGCGGGCTCGGACGCGGCTCTTCTGAATGGATGCTTTTGAGCGCCGGACGCCTTCTCTAGCTTGGCCCCGGTGCTCTTGCTCTTCACGGGAGAAGAATGAGAGAAAGCCCTTTCACCCAGATCGTCGCTCAGGGCCTTGCCCCAGTTCTGAATCCTAGTCCATTTGGTGGTGGAGCTCTTCTGAAACTTCTCCATCGGGGAGGCGGCCGCAGCAGCTGCACCTCCGTCCCCCTTGCTGTCCCCCGGCGTCCCCTTGGCACTCGTGTGCCAGTTGTAGATGTTTAGTGGGTCGTTGTTCTCGGAGGGGGTCTCTGAGCGTGGGTCCATTGGAGGCTCCTTCTCCGCCGCCGTCTGCTTCGTTTCCTTTGATACATCCTCTTCCGCAGGCTCAGAACCGTTTTCTTCGTTGCCCATGTTGAATCGAGACCTTCTTTTTGACTTTGAGTGCAAAGAAAATGTCAGGTTTCAATCCAACCGCTTCTCTAATGTAAAATGTTTCCTCCCTTCATGACAAAAGCTCCACCTGTTGTGTGAAGCGGATGTCTGTATGCGTCGTGCGCCGTATTTCATATGCCATGGGTGCCTTTTTGGGCACAACACAGTATTTGCTTCCTGTGTTGTGTCATTTGCAGACAACTCGGCAACAACTGGCTGCTGCACTTGTGGTTGTTTGGCTGCAGTCTGCATCGTCGGCTGGCTCATTGAGTTTTCACACATTGACCCTGGGATGCTAAATCATCAGGGCAGAAATATCATGTGTTAAAATGATAAAAACTTAAATAGTATTTGAGGAAATCCTCAGGTTGGCTGTGTGTGGCCATCACTATACAGTACAGCTGTGTGTGTGTGTTTGTGCCTGTACCTGCATTTGTGTGTGTGTGTGTGTGTGTGTGTGTGTGTGTGTGTGTGTGTGTGTGTGTGTGAGTGTATGTGTGTGTGGGTGTGTGTGTGTGTGTNNNNAGAGCTTTCCGATAAGCTAATGTAGGATCTGTTTTTGTTTGCGTGTGTGTGTGTGTGTGTGTGTGTGTGTGTGTGTGCTTGTGTGTGTTTGTGCCTGTACCTGCGTTTGTGTGTGTGTGTGTGTTTGAGCGCGTGTGGGTGTGTGTGTGTGTGTCACCACAACAGTTATTTAGAGAGGTTTAATCATTGTGACTCGTTCTCGATGATACTTTAAGTACCACTGAGGGTGATGAACGGTGTCATTCTTCTCTTCTATGAGAAAATGGCTAGAAAATACTGTTGATGTTAATTTGTTCATGTAGAAAAAATGTAGCAACCCAAATCAGTATTCAAATCAGGTGTAGAAGGTATGGGCGGTATTGACTGTTTGGTTGACTTCCTGTGGAGGTAGTGTGGCTGTAACCACTTCCTGTACATGTTTTCCCTTATGACACATCTGCAACAAAGTGCAGATTATTAAAAAAGGTAAACTAATGAACATAATATAATAGATGATATTACAACAGTATAATATAATGTTTTAAAATATGTAGGCTATTCTAAAAGGGATGCTTGTTACAATATTTTGAATATATATTTTTTAACACTGCGTGTATTACAAAGCAGGTGTTTACTGGCAGAAATGTTTTTCCTATTTCCGCGTGAACTTGGGTGACAGAGGCTGGATGTTATATTGCGTCTCAGATACTTGCAGTGCCGTTTCAAATGGCCAACGGTTTATCCAATGTTGGTTGTCGGCATTCAAATCATACAGTTTATATAAATAGGTGATGTAGGTCACCCAATTAAATATAGAAGATCAGGTGTTATAATAATGCGTTATCGTTTTGATAATGTCCTTCTATTTGTTCATTAACTGTTTTTTTTTTTTTACAGCGGTTGAACATGAACAATTATTGCAATTTCTAAATCGTCCAGTGGGTGGAGTCATGCACTTATTTAAATTCCACGCTTGTCCGTAGCTCGAGCTGCTAGCTCCTGCCGGGTTTTTCCACCAATAATATTGTTAATATAATTAATTCATTATTTCCGAATTGGTATTTTGAGCAGAGCTGGTCTTTGGACTATTCAGTGATATTTAAAGCCTAAGATTAGCCTGTTGTTCCTCTATAAATAGACATGTATTATTCTTAAGAATTTTGAGGGACATACAGTCAGCCTCAATCATCTCAAATATTATCCAGCCATGCATGTTCGTTAGGCCGCAAATCCTATATTTTTTCATCATGACGAAATGGCATCTTTGCTGAAAAAAGTTGCGCATATATGCGCATGGATTTCATAAATTCAGTATGATTCTCACATTTTCCTCCGTTTATCATAACGACGTCTTTTGTACATATTTTTTTGTTGTAATCATTAAAAATCCTATTTAGCACACAATCATAAAACATGGATGGCTCGGCAGGCAGCTTTTTATTTATGAACCCATCGCAACCGTGCGCCCGAGTGGGAGGAGCCAGACGAGCACCACTACCGAATGACTGACCGAGGGAGATGTGTGTGTTGGAGAGAGATGTGTGAAAAATCACAAAGCTTTGGTGACACACATATCTCTGAATTGCGCGAGTCATCTGTGAAATTCTAGACTTTTCGCCCATTGCTGTTGTGCTAAGACGGCGATCGGTTCCATGGCTTTAACTACACTTGTTTAATGGCTGTAGCTTCCACTACAAAGCTGTCTGTTTACCGCCCGGCGAAGTGGTAGCTCCTAAGCAAAACGCAGGGAATGGCAAGAGTTAGCTCGGATTGGCTTTGCAAAGGATACACAGAAGACTAATCACAAGAACCAATCACCAATTCTCCAATCGAGACTATATTAATTACTGGTAAGTGCAGCTGTAAATGCAGTTTATTTGCTATAATGTTACAATGCTGCAGAACAGTTCATTGGCTAGTTAATCACGCGCGTATTGACTATTTAACGTGTTCATGTGTGGCATTGGAAACAATCGTAATGTTTGTTTTTTTCGGCTATCTATATTATAAAAATCTTTGCCATTGTTATATTCATGAATGAGCAGAAACTAGCAAATACCATTGGGTCTTCCCCTGTGTATGCTTGTGTAAATACGCGTGCCTTTCTTTAACGGTGTCACAATCTTCTACTTCTGTGTTCTCTGTCCCTGAAGTCTTCCACAGACCTTGAAACATGACGGTAAAAATGCAATAGCTAGACATGTGTTGTAGAGAGAGAATAGTGTCAATTGTCTGTCTGTCCGCGTCTCCCAACTTAGTTCTCGTCCTACTGCACTGATCCCTTTTAAAGTTGTGTAACATTAGCTCACAGGCTTCCTTCTCAGACATGTCCCTCACACAGCACATCTCCTGATCACTGGAAACGGAAGGAGTTGATCAAAACACGCCGTGGTGAACACGCTATTCAGAGCATAATGGTGCACATGGTGTCCAAGCCAAACAACACTTACCCAGGCCAAATAACCTGCACTGGCAAAGCTTTTCCACCGTCACGTCTTTCTCCCCGTGTAGTTCTGATTCATTATAGCTAATTCATAATATCTCATAAAATAGGTTCCGGTGCATACTACAAAGTTATATTAACAACATTGTACCTGTGAATTCATTGCACAAGTTCTGTACTGATCTTAAAATTCGGTTAATGCATCAGCACTGTATGTGTGCAATAAGTGTGACCCTTTTAGTTTGACATTATCCATCACTTCAGAAGGATTTAGACCACCCAAATCCCCAGTTTTTGGCTCTGAAATTCCATTGCAGTAGTTTAGGCTTTGACTAATGCGCAGGGAATACTGCATCAATTCATCAACATTTCTGGCCATGGATAAGGAACCAACTTCCTCCCACTGTTCATCCCCTGAAAACGCCTTTGAACTCGTCAATCCTCTTGTCAACAACACGTAGCCTCACAGGCCTAAACATGTACACAGGCACAAACGAGCCATCCAGAACATGGCACCCTGTGGGCATCCACCTACACGTTGCTAGCACACCTTTATCTGCATAGGTTGTGGTTGTCATCCCTACGCAATAGGCCCTGACATGGAAGTAATGCCACTACGCCACCCGGTACACATTTCGTTTTTTTGTGATGTGATGCTCGGGCCTAGCCCGACACAGCTGTAGATCACCACCTCTCCCTGGGTCCCTAAAGCTTATGATTACTGTTGCACGAACGGCAAAGTCAACCTGTGTTTCCCCCCCTCCCCCCCCCGTGTGTTTTGTTTTTGTCTCGCACCACGGCTGTGTTTAGGTTGTTGGCGCCATCGTCATCCCCACCATGGTGCAGAAGTACCAGTCCCCTGTGAGGGTGTACAAGCATCCCTTTGAGCTGGTGATGGCGGTAAGTGGCACACGCACACACAGCGGTGAGTGGCGCAGACACGAGTGGGCGTGTTCGAGATCCCCTTACCGAGATGGCTATTTTAGAGGTAGCTCGCTGTGCACTTTGCTGCGCCAGGGGAGTTAAAGAAGCCATCGCTCAGTCGTATTACCTTTTACACCTATTTTGTTCTCTCTTTCTCTCTGTTCTGTTGGTAACTAATTATGCTGATTATTGCTTCTCTCCATTGGCCGCTGTATTTCCCATAGGATCATTCAGCAGTAAGGGCACCGCCCAAGTCATCGTAGGGGAAAATATCACATTCACTAAGGTTGTTAACACAACCACAGCCATGTGCTCCAACTGTTCTTACCAGGATAGCCTCTATTTGGCATCCATGCAGGCAAAGTCTAAGCTCTCTGGTTTACGCGTCCTTACCCGATGTTCCTTTAGCGTGCGTCACACCGCACCTTGTGCACTCTGCATTCTGAATGTATATATATGTATATATGTTTGGTTGTTATTACTTGTTGTCCCGGTCCATTTGCAGTGTTAAAAGTGCGGGGGCTTTTCAAAGCCTCTTAGTGAGACTGGGTCTGTCTGCATGCTCACATACAGTCTCTTAGCACCCGGCTCAGATTTCACATAGGCACAACTGGGTGTGATGTTGGTGGATTTGCATGTCCTTTCCATTGATATGTAATTTATCTTCCCTTGAAACCATATAATGGTACACCGCTGTCCTCCCTCTGCTTCCTCCAAGTCTGCTCGCTGTGGAGGCTTCCTGTTGGGATGTGGTCACTCATGGTGTGTTTTCATAGTCCCTCTCTGGCTTGAGTGTTGGGGGTGTGGCCGTCAGGGCCGCCAGCAGGTAGAAAAACGTGTCCATTCGTTTTCTTCACTGATATGACTGAAGCGTCATGGGCCTTTTTAAATCATCTTAGCAGAGACTGGGTTAAGGAGTGGGGAACAGATGCCTATAAATAGAAGGCTTGGTGCATGGAGCCTGGGTGAGGGGTCGGTATTACCAGTGGAGGGCTAGCAAGCTGGAGATGTAGTGCCTCATGGAGCCTGGATGAGGGGTCGGTAATAACAGTGCAGGGCTAGCAAGCTGGAGATGTACTGCCTCATGGAGCCTGGATGAGGGGTCGGTAATAACAGTGCAGGGCTAGCAAGCTGGAGATGGACTGATTCATGGAGCCTGGATGAGGGGTCGGTAATAACAGTGCAGGGCTAGCAAGCTGGAGATGGACTGATTCATGGAGCCTGGATGAGGGGTCGGTAATAACAGTGCAGGGCTAGCAAGCTGGAGATGGACTGCCTCATGGAGGGGCTTCTAAGTGTGGGGGATCGCTTCTGTGTTGTCTCTTCTGAAAACCTAAAGGTGGTCCTAAGGCAGACAAATGTTGGTGCAGAGGCGGTTGGCCTTTCCAGAAAATATGTGTACGTATACGACTCTTGGCAAAATGCCTGCATACGCAAATGAAGGCCACAGTGCTTGGAATGGATTAGGCTCCATTCAGAACAATAAGCTAATGAGCTGCTCCTACATCAGACGTTTGATTTGAGTCTGATGAAGAGGTGATGCATCCACTCTGTTTTTGCAGACACTGCTGAGAAGAGGTAAAAGTGTTTCATAACCAAGGCTCAGTTCCCCGTCTGTTTAAAAGTTGCGTATCTTCCTGTTTTCTTAACAACAATCAAGATGCAACGTTCAACTTGTGAAAGACGACACTACTACAGCCGACGCAAACGGCCACGGAAAAATGATGTTTCCAGTCTGTTCTACCAAAAAAACGTTTGACCCTTGGGCTGCACACACCTGCGTGTGTGGTGGGGATGTCGTTCTACACGTTATGCCTGGACATCCACCTCTCGCTGTCGTTTACTCAGCAGTTCCTCTTTGGCGCTTGGAGGATTATGTATTCGGTGTCCTCTTTGACCGCCACCGTGGCCATTTAACGCTTCCTCCAATCCCCCTCGTGGAGAAGGGGCGGGGTGGGGGCAGGAGCTAGGTTCTAAATTCTTCTGTTATTGCGTTTTCATTTTTTTTTAACGGCATTCCTCTGTGGACAGAAACGCTCGTCTCCTCGCAGGCTCCCGGCTCGCGGACAGGCGCTGCGTTCAGAGCGCTGGGATTCCGTGGTAAACGCCGTGCTGTAATTGAGGTCGCAAGGTGGAGGAATGGACCGCTGTTGTCCCGAGAGGGCTGGTTGGTTTCTGTTTATTTGGGTTTCTTTATCCTAATTTTTACCGTCGGCAGCAAACGCAAGGATGTGATTGGAGTCGGTACAGGGCCGAGTTGTTGTTAAAAAGAAGACGTGATGTGCTCTTATGCTGTCGTCTCTTCTCCTTCCCAGAATCCCTTGTTTACGGACACAAAGTAGAATATAGTAGAGTGGAAGACGCAATTTAGAAATGTGGCAACTGTTTTGGAAATTAGCATTTTCTCAATGATGGTAGGATCTCAATGCACGGTGGATTGCAGTAGACAATGTGTTTGATGAAACACAACAAAGCAAATCTAAATCTGAATGCTAGGTATAAGTTCCAGCATGTTGTTATTATTATGCTTTTTATTATACTATTAAAAGTTACCCCCAGAGGGTTCTGCTGCTTCTCAACAACAGGATGTGAAGCTGTGACACACACCCCCCCCCCCCCCCCCGATGTGTGGGTCCTATGGGAGCGGCAGCTGAACATCAACGAGGCAGGCCTCCTCTCTGTGTTTTTCCAGGACCAGAGAACACAGTTATCCTCCAGCACATCCGCTGTGGCCCAGTGATCTCAACAGTGAGAGGATTTACTAACTGCCTGATCCTGGATTAGTAAACTGCTACATCTAGGCATCCTGCCATTTTGTTTTAGAGACAGATCCACACACACACACACACACACCCAGGGGTGCAGGCCAGCCTAACCTGTTCCGCTGTGTGTTCTGGTGCATCGTAAAGGCGCCTCTGGCATCATTTGTCCCGGCAGACACGTTAGACGAGGAAAAGATCTGATCCCACTGGTCAACCACTCCAACCTTATGAAGTGCTCGATCTGCAAACTCGTGTAACCCTTGCGGAACCCTTTTTTGCGTCCTGATGTTTTGTTTGTGAAATCCAATTGCGGCTATTTCTTTATCCAAATCGAATACAATTTGTTTTTTATTTTGGGAGTTGTGATTGGCTATTCAATGTCATTTTCAGTGAAGCTTATTCTGTGGATTTGGGCCTTCTGCTTATTAAGACACTACAGTTATATACTGTTGAGCGGGAAAAAGGTACACAACATTAGAGGAATATTTTGGTCTGGTGTATAATGGGTGACTTGGTGTATTAAATTCTTTACATTCTCTAATTTACAGCACCTTATATTTCACGCAATTTCCCCCCCTACTGTTCATAGCAGACCTATCTGCTTCTAAAGATGAGACCTAATATCCAGAAATCCATAGAATAAAGAGATGGATTAAAACTGCAACCTAGAAGTTTGTTGTTGTTGTTGTTGTTGTCGTCTGAAATAAAGCGGCCAATCCAGCAGGTGATGTAAGCTAACGATAACCGATGTTCTCTGTTAAATCGCCCAGAGAAACCTTGTGAAGGGAAGCCTTCCCGCCTGGTTAAAGGTGCACCGCCGGAACCATACACGGTGCTCCTTTGAGGCCGCCGTTGTGTTTTCACACAGCTCTGTCGTTGAGGTGTCGAGGCCCCCGGTGTCTTCCAGGGGGGCCGCTGAGTCTCTGGCGTTGGTCTCCCCTCTGGTGCTCCTCAAAGCCATTAACTGCCTAAGCATGTCCGCTCTCCTCACCCCTCCCACCCCCGCAACATCCCAATGGTTTGGACTAGGAGATGGTGCCAACTGTGCAGCAGGTGTGAGTGTCGTATGAACGAGGCATTTGGCCTGCACCATCAATCACGCCCTGTCCACAGCATATATTGGTTGCCTGCCGTCGCCGTTGCCAGCGCCACATTACAACCAGTGTCTTGTAGGCTAATGGGAAAGCAAACAGTGTTGTTATTCAGTGTGGTGGTGTCCATAATGATAGCTCCCTTTTATGCACTGTTGTGTAGATACTGCAACCTTTTGGTGTTCAGCACCAAAGTGGATGCCTTCATTAGGTTGCGGTGGTAATATTATGATTGCAATAATTGCATTTACATGTTTTTGGGTTATTTTTTGCAAAACTGAACATTGACGGATTGTGGAGATGCTTTCGAGTAGATTCGATTCGGGACTTCGCAATTGTCCCCCTAGCATTGACATTTAAATTAAACAAAATGTAAAATTCTGTCTGAAGATCTTCAAGTGAAGCCACATAAATGATCACCTATGAATATAGTCAAAGACGGTGAAAACAAGGTCCTTCTTCGCCTCGAGTGGCCCCGATCGGTCAACAGCCCCGGTTGATTAAGTGCTCTGTCCTGACCCACTTTCAGTCAGGTCTGGTTAAGGCTGCTGCAGCCCAATTCCCTGGGCTGCCTCGCAGTCCTGGCTTCAACCTTTTGTTTTAAACCCCCCCCCCCCCCGTAAGCCTCTGGATTGCCAAGCACTTATCCCCCACCGGCCTCCCATCCGGGGGGCCGAGGCGCTCACCTAGACGCTGACCTGGGCGAGGTCGAGATTTCCCCGTCCTTCCCTGGCTCCGTCGCTCCTAAGCGCTTCATTCGGGAAAGGCGCGGCGGCCTTTGTGAATGAACCCGTGAATGTTCTCCTTGGCAGACGCCGTCCGTGTCAATAAGTGAGTGGAAGCGCCCGGGGCCCCGCCTGTAAATTCTAATCTCGCGGCGGCGTTGATGGAAGCCTGCACCGCGTGACGCGGGGAGACTGAGGGGGGGGGGAAGATAGCGGCGCCTGCTAAATTCATTCACAGATCACGAGGACAAACCGGCCCCCTCGTCCTCCTCCTCCTCCTCCGTCATCCGGGGGTTCGTCCCGCAGAGCACCGTGATGGTTTGCCTGCATCTCGCTCATCTCGCCCCCTCCCCCCCGCTCCGTGCGTATGTGTGTGTGTTTGCCTGTGTGTGTGTGTGTGTTTGCCTGTGTGTGTGTGTGTGCGCGTGTGTGTGCCTGTGTGCGCCTGCGTGTGTGCGCCTGCGTGTGTGCGCCTGCGTGTGTGCGCCTGCGTGTGTGCGCCTGCGTGTGTGCGCCTGCGTGTGTGTGCCTGCGTGCGTGCGCCGTTAATCCTCGCTGACAACCGTGATCACAAATCACCGGTGCTCCGCTGCCCACACTCTGGTCGTGCTCAGGTTCAGCGATCCCGGCTCCACGCAACCTTTCCTACCACAGATGAGGTCCTGTGTGGACCTGTGCCGTCTCTCATGCCAAAGGCGGTCGATACGGGTTCAGCCCCGATCGAGGGTGTCATTTAATAACGCGGCAGCTGCGTGGAAGGGCAGGGTTGCGGGCCTAAACGTCGCTTTAACGGCACGTCTCTTTTCATCGCCGTACGTGAGGGGGTGGGTGGGTGGGTGGGTGGGTTGAGCTGCAGCGTTTCCTGTGTGTCAGTTCTGCCGCAGCACCTTGAAACAGGAACAGCTCAGAGCGTTCCCGTTTGTCCGGCGAGGCACGACCTGCCTCGCTGTGACGTCGGAGGCCATCACTGCTGATCTCTTTCACCGAATCGATTCGGCATCTTTTCTGTGTTACTTTTTTGTATTGATTTTCTTGCACAAATTGGTGGTTGAATTCCGATGAGAGGCTAGTAATTCGGAGCCAGCACTGCAGCGCTCTGTTGATTGGTAGAATGGGTTACTTGGGAAATCACGTAGCCTAATTAAATGGAAGAGAAATATTTGCGTTACATAATTAAAATGGAGATATGTTTTTGTTTGCATCTCGCATGAGGAGATTGAATGGGGAAAAAAGAGCTAAAACTAGATTATAGCAAGTAGATTAATAACTTATTACAGCTGTGTCCTCCAAATCCAGCTGTTTTTCATTTGGAAACATTTGTTTTGATCCTTTTTTTTCATGCAGCAAACGTTGAAGACAAAGTAGTTCAACCATTCGGGAGAAACTGCCCCTTGGCAGTTAAGAGAAAACAACAGCCTTGATCGGTACAGCCCCGCAGTGTCTTATGTCCTCACGGCATAAGACACCGTCTGTTGTTTGGCTCCCGATTGCTCTTTACACCGTTGCACATTGCGTAAAGTACGAGCAACTAAATGCACTTGACAGTCTTACATTTGCAGCTGCATTTCCTCACTGCCCATTAAGCATTTACGTCTTGGTGGTGGCAGGCATTTGTCTGCCATCTGCCTTGGTGGGATTGTCTCAAGATATGTGGTTGGCACATAATCTAATGATTGGCAATTTCCTGCTGTCTTTCAGAAGGTTTGTGAGCCCAGAGTTAGTTTTAGGAGCTGTCAGCCTATGATGGGATGCTCTAGTATACTGCAATTCCGGTTCGAAAAAAGGCAGGAGAAATATCTGACTGAGCACCAAGGGAACCGGGGATCTGGGCTGTTTCTTGTTTCGCCGTAATCCCAGATGTCTTCGTAATAATGATCATGTAATACTCGGCTGTACAGATTTTCCAACTTTGTTCTGTGTTGGTTCATGGTTGCCATTGAACCAGTTCACTGTTCCTGCCGTTTCCATTCTGCAAGGCGACCATTTTTTTGGGGATGGAAAAAAAGCTACACATGATTCTCTGGAGTGCCTGCCTGCTCTTCAACTTTCCTCTCCCTACAATAACAACCTTGTTTGGAGCTCACACACCATACTCTGTTAAATAAAAACCAAATGATTATTTCCTCACTAACTGCGCTTCTCACACCCTCATAATTTACTTCCCTGCCTTTCTTCTGGAAGTGGCCTGCAGGATTTACCTCGTGTCATGAGGATTTGAAAGATATGTTGCGTGTGCGCAACAAATCGTTTAATGCATGATGTATTTGTGTGACTCTCTTTTGACATCTAGATCAGCTTATAATACTCTCCCAGAAGAGTAAAGGGCACCTAGACTGTTGCTGATGGCCAGTTGGCAGTGGGTTGTGTTTATTGGTGAGAATGTCAAAAACAGAAACGATGAAACATGCCAAAATACATTCTGTGGCGTGTGCTTTTTTATTTGAAATCTGAATTGTTGGATTCTGATTTCTTTGTTTTTATATTCTAATTGGGTTGTGTGTTCTTGGCTGACTAAACCTGCTTCATTTGTTCACATAGCAATGCAAATGTAAGTAAGGGAAATGAGCAAAGCAACTTCAAACTTTATTTTTCCATTAATAAAAGATGGCCCGTCTGAAACCCTACAAGCATCTTCTTTTACAGATGACTGTTAGTGTTGTTAAAGTCCATTTTATTTGGGGGGGACTGAGCCAACGTGAATTATTTTTTATTTTTGTCAAATAGTCAGTCCAGTCTGTCCAGTTGCCCTCATGTTATGCTTGTTAGATGGGTTTTGACATTTCCAGGAAGCTAAGCTGCATTACTCATCGTGTATCTTAATCGCCAAATTTCAAGTTCCTGCTCTGTCTCCAAGTTCCTGCTCTGCGTCATGCCAGATGCACATAGCTGATAAAGATTGAATATGACCTCTGTTTAGTGGCAGAAACTGTTGTTACACAACAGGCCCTGGAGATGAGGTGGGGCTACTGGTCCACTGGTCCTGTTGCTCAGGCACAGAGCCTCCTCTCCATGGTGCCTCCACCTGAAATACTTGTGCCTGTTCCGCTGAGAGATACTTTAATTGATACCGGCCTGAATGAATACAAGATAAATAATATTCATATTACATAAAGAAAAGGCAGCTACAGGTTTTTTAAAGGTACATGAATGACTTTGAGGCTCTCTTTAAAGCCTGTATTACATGGCCCTGGTGGGACAGACTCAAAATTATGTTTTTTTTTATTTCCGCGTCCAAAATAGATGTGAGTCCTATCTGAAGGGCCGGAAAATGCAGGCCGCAACATTTCCTCTCTGTCGGCTTTGGTCTGTTAAAATAATATGATTCAATTTCTTTTTTCGGTCGCCCTACAAATATGAACCGAATTTCGTGTTCCGTGTGCCCTGGGCTTAAAGATTAATTAACCTTAAAAGAAGCAATTTATTCAGTTTTGGCAGCTTCCATTTACCTGAAACAAAGCCCTGATCGGTACATCTTGTACCGAAGTGTTCAAGTGTTTGATTGTTTTGGGTTGTTGAGTCTGGAATGCCTTTTATTACACATTAGTGTTAGCCTGTATGTGTCAGTATTTCGTGATGAATTGTCTTTGTTTATTAATACTACATATTAATACTACTCTGCATGCTACAGGGCCTCCTTTTTTGTTTTCAAGTTGTTTTCATTTTTACACATACAGTCACACCAAGCCAGTCTGCCATGCCCAGAGGAATCCTGGCATGGCAACCCGCCAGAACCCCCCTTTTAACTCCACAAGCCCACAGGGAGATCCATGTCCTTTCAGTATCCCCGGATCACATTCCCACCGATCTTATTTGCAACTTCCAGGCTTTCATAAGCTTCCTTTCTGGGGCGGAACCAGTCTTTAGTCTTGCGCCTGGGAGTTTCACCTTCACTGCATCCAGTATTGGCCGTTATGGATTTCTTTATACAGGAAGGGATCCAATAACAGTCTATTGTTTGGATGTTTTCTCTGGTGCTAATAATGTCTCCAGCCGAATTCCAGGAACTATTGCTCACAGCTTGGCCGCTTTGTTGTGTGGAGGAATGTCGCCGTGGCGACCCACGGCAGTACTTGCGGAACACATTTCTCTGCAGGGATCTCCTCATCGTCTGCTTCCCCAGTGGCAAGGAGGCGTTTTGCTAAACTTGATGGCTATTCAAGGACCTTCCTTAAGAGGGTGCCTTTGTTACATCTGACCTGGCCTGCATCATGTGCCTGATTAAAAATGTAACCTCGGATGGCCATGAAAATTGTAAATTCGCTTTTTAGTTTTTTTTCTAACAAAGCTCCCCTTAACTCTCCTTAAGTGGGAAAATATGAAGCAAACTACTTCAGACTGCAGTATAAACAGGTACGACATATGGGCAAATCTAACGTGATTGCCAACAGAGAGTTGCACGGCCCTCTTGGATATCCTACGACATCTGACATCCCCTTTCAACATCGGCATTTCAACATTTCTTGAAATGTTACCCCATCCATGAAGCCAAGCATCCTAACCTAGGGTGTTGCACATGCATACCCCAATGTTAGCAACATACCAGCTCGAACACAGCGAACACACACGCTCCTTCCTGTCCTGTTTGAGTCAGGGTGATTACGTCTCTCATGGAAGGGTTGAGCTAGAGGAGAGTCAATATTGACCAGCGGCGATGGGGCTTAATTTGGGATGTGTGATGTTTGAGGAGATGACTACATGACCTACACTTTAGTTTACATTCCGTTTGTGGCCAGGAGGAACTACTCATAGCCCCAGGGTCAGAAGGCTTAAGCACAGTCCCTGTTTTAACTCATTCAGCTCTGTTCTCCAGACCGGTGGTTTGACCCATGGGTAGGTGCTGTGGATCAGTAGGGCCACAGCACATCCGTACAGTATGCGTCTTGGTGAAGGAGAAGTTAAAAAATATCAAATAATAATCGATCTATCTATCTGTCTCCATCTCTTGTTTCTATATTGTAGAACTTAAAAGCAGTTGCTTTGCTCATTGTCATTATTTTGCAATGTACTTGCCTGATTCTTGCAGTCTTTGGGGTACATCTTCCATCGTAGAATGCACTTACTGTTAATCGCTTTGGACAAAAGCATCTGCTAAATATATATATATATCAAAAACAAATTCTCTAAAAATCCAACTTTGTGAATATGCTCATAATTATTGAAATCTAAACATCTGACCTCTGGTTAAATTGATACCATTAAATGCCACTTATGAATCAGTCGAGGGAGGAAGGATTTTCCAAGCTCTCTGTCTCACGGATTCTGCGGCCTAACCAAAACCAAAGACCGTGCAAGCTGCAAAGTTTGCCTGATTATTCATCGGGTAGTACTCCTTTTTATAGAGTCTAGATTAGTCATCGGTGATTAAGTGGGATTGAAAACCAGACATGTAAAACAAACTCTTGACACACTTCTTCTTTTTGACCCTTGTCTTGAGGTGCGTGGTGTTATTATCTCTCTGCAGCGAGAGACGCCTGTATCCCACGCGTGGGGCTGTCTGATGCAGCGCTAAGTGCAGGTTAGATCCTGTTTATAGCAGAGGCATCCTGGGTAGACAAAGTCTTGGACCGTCTGTGCAAAACACGAGTTGTTCTCCGTACGGTTCACTGGATGTTGTGCTGTTCAGTTATAGCTTATAGCTATAACCTTTTTATTTTTACTTTTTATCACGGAGCTTCAAAAAGTGATTATCACTGTTAGACCTTTTTGACACCGAACCTACTTCATGGAAACGCTCCTCTAGCATGCAAGCCAATTCAATTGGCAGAACCTTGAATTAAAATCTGGATTAGATGATGCACTAGGCAATTTTGCTCCATCCACATCCACCCACGTTGTCCTCTTACTTTGGCACAAAAAGACTTCCGTTTCCTACTGTGGTGTTATGCTGCCGTCGCCGTCCGCGTCGGACGGTATGTACGCCTGTGCCCTCGGTGTACTGTGTCAGAGCTACACCCGAGCCCAGCAGGGTTCCCTGGCCGTTCGCTTCTCCTAGACGCTAAAATAGCTTGGCGTTGTGAAACCGGGGCTTCCTGTTTTTCACCCCACTTTCACGGCTCGCCTATTTTCGGTTCCACGTTCGTGGTTTGTTGTTCCTGTCATCCCTCGCACAGAGTTCCCCGACTTTCCGACTCGTTTTTTGTCCGTTGTTTGGTGTTGCTGTTGACCGATGTGGTTCATTTCACTAAATGTTTGTGTTTGGCTTTTGATATGACTGCTTACTGTTTTGCATTGAGCCGTAGTAGTAGTAGTAGTAGTAGTATTCTGTATAAAGCTGCAATGTAAACTAAGCATGTGTATGTGTGTACCTTTTAGTGTTGTTGTTGTTGTCGTTGTGGATGATCTCATGCTGATATTCTGGCTGGGTCAGCTGTTGTTCGACGGGCTTGTTGTGGTGGAGGCAGAAGCTGGTGTTTACCGTCGGTTGGTGCAGTGCTGAGTGCGCATCAAAGCCCTGTTGTGGCCCGTGTGTTTCTAGAGGCCATCAGAGGCCGGAATACGGCCCTGCATTCACCCGGCCGCTGGCCCGTTGGGTCACTAAGGGGTTGGATGGATCTCTGGCGGCGCAAAGCCGGTGGAGCCGCCGTCCCCTGCCCACCGCCAGCACAACGCATCCAGCTGCCGCCCCCGTTGCCCACGGAGACCGCTCAACAGCCCTGGCCGTGCCGGCCATCGTACCAGAACAACGGATCGATATCAGACCGACCATCCTTTGTCGAGGTCGGATCTGCGATCCGGGGTTTGATCCCACGACATCCCGTACACCCACAGTATCGATTTCTTCGGCTTCGCCGAATAAGTCATTGCTACATCTGAATCTCGTGACGAATGGATGTGAGAACTATCTTTAATGTTCAGCCGTTCAAGGGTTGTGCCCCGTCACGCCGTGCCACAACGCTGTTGGTTCTAGTCATCGAGATGGGGAAGCATGGGCTCCGTTTCGCCTCAAACAACACAGCTCCCTTGTCTTGGCAGCCAATCAGCCGTCACCTCTCGGTCTGGCGCCGAACCCCTCAAGCGTCGGCTCTGTTTGCTGTTCTCTGTATACGTCTCTGTAGTTTATCGTGAGTCATTGTGCACGTTGAAGGATATTCTTAGCCGGTAACTCATTAAAGGTAGTGACTAAGAGCTGGCAAGGAACGGAAGGTTAAGCTGTTTAAAAAACACAACATGTTTCATGCAGCGTTTCCCTCAAACAGTTCCACAGGCCGATGGCTGATGTTCTCCCCGGTGCTGGAGCTCTCTGCATCTCTGGCCTAGCGGGAGCGTGGGCATGCCGTTACCCGCCCACTAGGAATTCTTGCCGGTTACGTAACGCTGCCAATCAGATCCTGCATGCTGCATTCCTGAAAGTGTGGGGGGGGGGCAGGGCATACGCAGCTATAGGTGAATCTGCAGCAGGGCCGCTCTCTCCAACGAGTTGCATAACAAACGCCCCGCCAGCAGGGGGGGGGTGCCCCGCTTCCACCACGTCCATGAGTACTCCGTTGCTCGGAACGATGGGCCGGGCCCCCGGGGACTGGAAGGCTGTTGTGCGTTGAGGAGCCGGTGTGAATGTGGTGAGAGGTGTGGAACCAGGGCCACTCCTGGCTCCACTTCCCCCTTTCGTTGCGACGTTTTTTTTTTGGGGGGGGGGGGGGTTGAAAGAGCCTTTGTCCTTTTTCCTCGGAACGCACGGTGCGCTCCACAAAGCGGCCCCCTCTGCTCGCCTCGTTCACATTCTTCGCAGGCTGGAGGAGCGGGGCTGTGCCTGTGCTGCAGAGTAGAGGGAGGATTTGTTCCCCGGCTAGATTGGAATTCAGGTTGAAGTTGGAGATTATCGTTTTAGCTGAATATCTTTTTTTTTTTCATCACGGTTTCACACACATGAGCATTCTTGCCCGAGTTTACCCACAAACGACCTCGATCCTGTTGAGGGATCGGGAAACTTGCCTGTAACGGTGGTGTCCTGCCCAGACTCCCGTGCCCAGAAACGAGCAAGTTTGATGGCCTAAAGGTGTGCATTTTATGGATATATATTAACGGGGCGATTGGATTTTCATGGAAAAACGATTTAGGCCTCATGTTTTCCTGGTCGTATGAATATTTCATTCCGGCATCAGCGTTAAGGAATGAAACGTCCTGATGCTGATCATCTTTTAATCAGGCGTTCACCGATGAATGAAAAAGGTGCATGTGTGCACGCGTGCACACGCGCACCGTCAACGCTGCGGTTTAACACCTTCGGTCGGTACGGCACGGCCCTAACGCTCGTCTCCCTGCGTCTCTCTGCCCGCAGGCGTACGAGCGTCGCTTCCCCACCTGCCACCTCATCCCCATGTTCGTGGCGAGCGACGTGGTGAGCGAGGACACCAGCGAGGACGGCTCCGTGCAGAAGGTGGAGCGCCGCTGTGCCCTGGACGTGGACGCGCCTCGCCTCCTCAAGAGGGTGGGTGGTTACCTCGCGGGCCCCCCCCCCAGACACTCGGCGCGGTCCCAGACGGTGCATTTAGCCGCAGCTGTTCCCGGGCGCGACGGGTGGCATTCCGGTGTCTCCCGCCGGCTCGAATCCAAGCGCGTCGGAGAACGCAAATCTCGCACCGCGGCGTGTTTGTGACGGGAGCCGAGCCAGGCTAACGCTTGCGGCGAGCCTCGTTCTGCCGCCTCTCATGAACCGCTTTTCTGCGACTGTGTCTCATTGTGTGTTCGTGTGATGTGTTGCCGTGCGTGTGCAGATCGCGGGGGTGGACTATGTGTACTTCATCCAGAGGAACACACTGGACCGCCAGGAGAGGACGCTGCACATCGAGTCCCACAACGAGACCTTCTCCAACAGGGTCATCATCAGCGAGACCTGCTGCTACTCGGTCAGTGCCTCCCCTGGGTTGCTGAGTCCACACACAGGCAGTGTTGCAACCCTTTGCAAAAACCACGTGTATGTTATGTGCACCTGCGGTTTGCATAACAAACGCACATCAACAAAGGGGCGTATCTGGCTCTGGCTGTCAGACTGACCTCTCGCTATCATCACCCCACACCCTCTCCCTCGTCCTTCCTTCCTCTTTCCTCTGAAAACCTCTTTAAGTCGACAGAGAAAGCTGTGTTCCTACATGCTTTGTGTTGGCTGCCAGCTCTTCCAGCCCCTCGCTCTGTGTGAATTATTCAGCGCTGATACACACACACACACACACACACACTCACACACACACACACACACACACACACACACACACACACACACACACACACACACACACACACTTTCTTGCTGAATGCAAGAAACCGTGGCCTGATATTGCACTCGCACTCTCTCTGCAAGGCTCCAGGGCAACTGAGCGGAGTCTTAAGGTTTAAAGTGGGTAGACGTGAGTTAATGAGGTCAAGCACGTTGTGTTGGCATCAAACGCTAAGGCCAGGTCAAGGCTTCTAATTGCGCTTGTAATTATGACATAAAGTAGCGGGGATGGACAGCAGCTCAGTGCTAATGGACTTAGCTAAAGCTGCAATATTGGATAGTCAACGGGGGTTTATGTTGCAGTAGCTAGTGTAGCCCTCCACACGTCACATGCAGCTTATAGGACATAATCTTCACCCCTAGATACTTCCGGGCTGCGTTTCCTTATGGAAGCCGCACAGGAAGAGTGGTGACGAAACGGGAACAAACCCACCGCACGGAATTGTGACGAAACGGGAACAAACCCACCGCACGGAATTGTGACGAAACGGGAACAATCCCACCGCACGGAATTGTGACGAAACGGGAACAATCCCACCGCACAGAATTCTGACGAAACGGGAACAATCCCACCGCACAGAATTCTGACGAAACGGGAACAATCCCACCGCACAGAATTCTGACGAAACGGGAACAATCCCACCGCACAGAATTCTGACGAAACGGGAACAATCCCATCGCACAGAATTCTGACGAAACGGGAACAATCCCACCGCACGGAATTCTGACGAAACGGGACAATCCCACCGCACAGAATTGTGATGAAACGGGAACAAACCCACCGCACAGAATTCTGACGAAACGGGAACAATCCCACCGCACAGAATTCTGACGAAACGGGAACAATCCCACCGCACAGAATTCTGACGAAACGGGAACAATCCCA
>JAOPJO010000111.1:19771272-19793407 GCA_027123675.1 Molva macrophthalma
GTATATATACCGTAAAACTGCAATTAAAGGCCGAGTCCCTTTTACTGGCCGGGTGTGGCCACGTTCTGACAGATACACGGCGGTCTGGACGCCGGGTCTGTTGTTTCTAGAAGGTGGCGATAACGCAGCGATACGCTGGATGGCAGCCGCCGTGAAACAAGAAGAAGAAGAAGAAGAAGAAGTTTGCAGCGCGTGAGCGAACGCCAGGCGTCAGGCACTCAGCCATGCACTGTTCAGACGGTGTAACATCCCAGGGATGTAAGAGGCAGGGTCTACCTGGTTTTACATACTGAACTGATTTGTTAAAATCTTTTTCAAGTGCAAATAAAGGTTGAAATAACGACGGTAACCTTCAGATTTCATCCTCTAAGGTAGGCTACCTCTCCCTCTCTCTCCCTCTCTCTCTCTCTCTCTCTCTCTGTCCCTCTCTCTCTCCCTCTCCCTCTCCCACCCTTGCTCCCCACTTCTTTCAAACCAAAGCCAGAAATGCACAACCATAACATTAAGTATCACAATTTTATTACAAAAATTAAAGTCTTCATCTCTCGGTTTTGCCATGCTTTGAGCATATAACAATACAGTAGAAAACCCAGACCCAGAGAAGATAGGAAAGCAGAATTTAAACAATGCTTTCACAGCACTCTGTCATTCATGCTGTTACTATACAGACACTGGAACATTCCTAATACAGAGCAGTACAAACACCTGCCAAAACACGGTAAACCATAATAACATTGACCAGAAAAACAGAAAACTCAACCCTCCCTGCAAACACCCACCCAAAATAATTAGAATGAAACAATACATGGAGTTTCGCAAAAATAATCATCAACAACAACTGAAACATACTGAATGTGCTGAATATTTGTACCGGCCCAAGGCACCCAGGCTTTTTGTAGCATGTTGGCAAGTAACGACATTCTTACAGAAACACTTTGAAGCAAACATTAATTACATCATGACTTGTACCACAGTCTTAACTTTGCAGTGTCCTTGGACACCTGCTCCTTCTCCCTGCTCTCTCCTCCTCGTCAGTCACAGTGCAAGTTCCGGAACGGACGGCAGGAGGCGGCGGAAGTGCCGTTAATCAGGGAGGGAAGGGGGAGGGAAGGGGGAAGGGGGAGGGAAGGGGGAGGGACGGGGGGAGGGGAAGCGTCAGACAACACTTCACGGCGCCAAACACTGACAACAATTGGGCAGACGGCGTATTCTCCCGCTCGCCGAAAGAGGCGTACGAGAGCAGTTATGGCATGGAGTCGCCGATCGCTCAGCCGTCAGTCCCACAGAGGAAATAAAGCAGAAGGGGAAAAAAAACCCAAAGAGAGAGAGAGAGCTAAGAAGTGCTTTTAACTGAACCTCCCGAGAAAATTGAAAACAGATACCAACACGTTGTTCACTGAGGTTTCCAACAAGAATGAGATTTTTTTTTTTTCACCTCGAGATTGTGTGTTATGCACATAAATATCTAAGTGGGCGTGGATTTGGAGGAAAACAAACCGAGGCTTATCGATAAATTAAGCTCAAGTCGTTCCTAACGAATGTCAACTCAAGACGGGAACAACGAGCCGCGTCACGGCGTGACGTTTAGTTGATCGAACGGCACGGTTCGAATGTCCATTTTGTCGCTCCGCCGAAGATCTCAATGTTTGCCTCGGTCCAAGAGAAGACATTGCCAGTCTGTGCTCTGCTGTTGCAGGTGGCCAGGTTGTAAATCTCTCCGATGGACAGCTTCCGATCCCAGAAGTTCAGGTTCGCCAGCTCACCGACAAATGCTTGAGTTGCGTCGAAGCCTCCTCCTAATGTGTCCTGTGGGGACAGAGGGAGAGCTGAGTGATGAAAACGGTGTCAATGGAAACGCTTCACATTTCAAATCCGTCTTGTTTGATTGAATGCATGGCGTGTGATTGGGGCTGTTTGGCTTTCCACAAACGTCACGTTACTTATACACTTTATGTCTACGGATGTATTGTCCCCTGTCTAAGGCAATCCACGCAATAAGAATAATACATGTAAAATCATTATAAAGGTAACACAGGCCTGCGACATTTTAGTAGAACCACACACTTGACAAAAGCTTATACTCCGGTATTTATGGGTTCCCATTGTGCCTCCATAAACAAAACATGAATATTACCGCCTTTGATCTGTTCAGAGATGAAATGCTCTGATATACATAAACAAAGACAGCAATCCTAATGAATCCACATTTCTCTCCCCATAGACAGGCGACGGACAAACATGGCCTTTCTGGAAACTGCAGATAAAACCATAGCCCTTAAAGAAAAACAACAAACGCCTGCTCACCTGCTCTTGTCCCAGCACCAGCACCCCCTGTGGTTTGATAGGGTGGTAGGGGGCCAGGTTCTCCCCGGTCCCCCGCATGACTCCGTCCTGGAAGGCCTCCCACATGCCGTCCCGCGTGGTCCAGGTGATACAGAGGTGGTGCCATTTGCCATCGTTGATGAGGAACGGCAGCTTGGCCACCTGCAGCGGGGGCGGGGCCGAGGGTTTAATGTGGGACCCGACGACGAAGCAGGGAAGACATTATGACTGTTGTGAGCTGTAATGTGTGTAAAAGACTGAGCACGAGGAATCGTGTCATGTCATCGTTCCCCTAGGAATTCAAATCCCAAGCCACCTAGGATGAGCACTACTGCTCAACATGGATGGGTGTTTTATTGTTGTTTTTCTTAGGGAATTCAAATACCACATGAATCTTTATTTATCTACTGAAATGACAGCAACTTGTGTGTTTTATATTGTTTGTGTGGAAAGTAGGCTCACGTATTAATTCATGCTTGTATAACACCTGTATAATATAATATACAAATTTGATCGATTTGAATTTGTATGTGATACAGTAAACCAGGGGCCATCACACACATCCAAAATGGCACTGCACTGTCAGCCGTGAGGGCCTGCCTCATCTGAAATGCGGCAGACACGCTGACGCAGAACGTATATTGAATGGGTGAGTTTTTAAACGCCGCCCGTTACCTTGTCGTTGATGAGAAACTCCATCGGGTTGTCCCCCCACTCAATCAGCACCACCTCGTTCGCCTGGCCGGGGACAGCGTAGGAGAAAGGCGTTCCGACCCCGGGGGACGCGTTGGACTTGATCCACAGGCACACGGTGAAGGAGTACATTTCGGGCAGACTCCTCTTTGCTTTAGCGTACATGTAGTTGGTTCTGAGGGGGAAGGTCAACTGGAACTTATCCATCGGTCTGTTTTCTTTTCCTGGGGAAGGAAAAAACGGCTTTAGTCACACGGTAGTCTACTGCGAAGGTAGTATAGGCCTAATATATTTAGCGTTTTGAAATGGTTGATTGTTATATGGCTATTAGCCTATTCGATAAAATAATACCGTTTTAGGGTATATTTCACTTATACGCTTAAAGTAAGCGTTATACAAGATCGAGTTCCTGGTTAATAGGTTTGTGTTGTTGTTGGCGAAAACATGAATTCACAAGTTGCTTTTTTTTATTTTACTTTAATTGAACAATGACGCCCATTTTCAGCGTTAAAAGGGCGACGTCTGTATTTTCTTTCTACCTCGGCTTCTGCACACGATCCGAGTAACAGCGGATTGGCGGCGAAAAAAACAAACTAAAAATATTTTGTGTACATTTTTCGCGGGCATTTTACGAAGAACCCTTTGAAGTTGCGTGGCTGTCATTAAGTGTAACATTTTCCAGACATCAACCGCAAATAACACCAAAATACTGGCCTGCGGTCAGTTCAACATAATCCCCCTATAAAGCTCAAGTTAATTGGTAGTGAGATATGCAAAGCAATGCAGTTCTTTTTTTCCCTCTCTCTCCAGCCAAGTGTGCGCATCGGAAACGCTGCGGCAATGTAGGCTACCCCCTCGTGTGTATTCGTGGAGTATTACGAAAATAGATTTAGATTTAACGACAATTTGACCAAAAGTAAAATGACATTTCAACATAAATGAAAGTCCACTGTTGGCTTTTCCATTAGATCGGGTATTCAAACGCACCTTTTTCCAGGTCAGTGATGCGGTGGTGTAGGGTGGTGAGCGTGGATTCCACTTTGTTCCGTTGGTCGGTGTCATTCCTCGGTCCTGGCTTGGTCTCCTCCAGCGTGTTGACTCTGGATAGAACCTGCTTCTCCATGTCGTCTATCTTGTTCTGGAGTAGATCCTTAAGACTATTCGCTTGGATGGTATTGTTTCCCCGGCTGTATTGCTGTATTGTAGCGGAGGAAGAAATGCATTCAGTTAAACAAATGTGTAAAAGTAGCGCCTATTAGGCTACTTTGAGTTGAGAGTTGGTACGATTTTTAAGGAAGTCACGGTAAACTTGTTCATTTTGAAGCAACACTCGAACTATAATTTAACCTTTCAGTTAGAGCCTGCAACGGCATCGTTTTATCAAAAAATGTTGAAACATATTCGCTGATTTTAGATTCCTTGTTACCAAAATGTGGGTTTAGGATAAAAACCCCTATCTGACATTTAATTTGACTTATAACAGGTACGCCTAATTAACCCTAATGAAATAGGCCTACGGTCCGTTTGAACGGACCCCACAACGGCTTTTCGTCGCGTTGCCTACCTCCAGATTTTCAAGTCTTTGCTTTAGAGTCTGTAATGTGTGCCCCAGTTGGGTTAGGGTGTCCGTGGGCCCGCGAGATACATCCCCCATGGTGTTCTTTGACCCGGGTCGCCGCCCGCCCGGCCCCGACTCTGGGAGGCTCTGGCTTTCGCACCGGGTCAACTTTGACGTTAGTTCCCTTATTGTCTCCTTTTGGTTCATGATGGTTTCTTTTTGCTGCAGCACGGTTTCCCGTAGTTGCATAACCGTTGTCTTCAGGTCTTCCGCCGGACCGCTGTTCTGCATCGCGGCCGAACACAGGTCCATATCTTTGGGTACCGAAGTGCAAATAAACTGGGTCTGTCCGAAGTCTTGCGAAGACCCCTCCACCATTAGGCAAGAAAGTACAAAAAGTTTCCAAGAGAATCCGTCCATTGCTGTTCCGGTTCAGTGCCACCGCGACGTGTAGCCTATGTGGTATATCTTAGTCGCCGCGAGACGAGTTCACGACTTCAGCACCACGGAGCTGTCCACCAAAACTGAGCCGGGAGTGAGTCTCAGCCCACTTTATATAGTACACAGTGAAGCACGCGCTCGCTGCATCACCGTCGTGAAACAGCGAGGTTCTTATACGAAGCCCCGCCCCCTTATTTAAGGTGGCACTAAGATGACTTGTCAAGCAGCGGAAAATGCGCTCCAACACGATGTAAAAAAAAACGAACAATAAAAACAGCCATATTGCAGAGCAAAATAGGATTATTTCACAAATTGTCTGGATCTGAATCGGGCTGGTTTCGGCATCCAGGCGGATTCTTTCATCATGGCGTGGTAATTTATAGAATGACCTGGAATATGGTTATTGTGCATTTCTGTGCCATTAGTTTTGAATTGTAGATTTCAAGGGGTTGGTAACTTGGCATTTGAGTGAAGGCAGCTCGAGCCTGCCTTCAGTAAAGACTCTCGGTTTGAAAGGGGGAGAATCGTGAGAGCGTGCGCTCGGCTAGAGTTCCCTCCTTTTCTTTCTCCCGCGCTCTCCTCTTCTCACCGTCTCTCCCACCGGCATCATTGTGTTTGTCTCGGCTTTTCACTGCTGCGGCTCTCATACCCCATTAAAAACACACCATCAATGTGCCGTAGGTCCAAGGTTGCTTGACTAAAATAAATAAATAAATGAATTAATAAATGAATACACGTCATTAATGAATAGACTACATGGACGAACGAACGGGTGAATGATGGATGATTAGGATTGCTCTTTAGCTATTATTAATAGGCTCATCTGTTGTCATTGGTTTATTATCATGACTCACGTAATAACTTTTTACCATCATATTTGATAACCTATAGGCCTACCTTATTCTTCCTGCACGGACATGAATACTCTAGAGGCACTACCAGAGGCAGCAATGAAACATCAAAAGAGAAGAAACGAGAAAGAGACTAGTCTGCTTTTTTTGTCTTGATCACTGCTTTGACAGATAAGATGTGATAATCTGAAATATTAATATTCAAAGAAGCCGCTGCGATGGCTATATGCCGACGGGTATGCTTGGCTATTTCATACATTAATTATTGAAAAAAGGATACAGGGGATATAGGCCTAGCGCAAGGGTTATTGAAATCATCCGTTTGTGCAAATATTACCAAACATTTAAACATGGTGGGCGTGACGCATTCAGTAGGCTAGACTTATTTATTTATTTGTTCTGTGTGTATCAAATGGATGTCGCTATCCCACGTTGTAAAGTTTTGACCCATAAATAAGTCGGCAGTTAAATCTCCTACCTAGCTAGCTGGCTGTAATAAGATGAAAATGGACCCATCACGTCACTTTAATTTATTGACTTATCGATCGAGCGAGTTGTATCAGCAAGTTGCCAATCTGGAGGAGAGGAAAAGTGGCGATAACAAATAGTTAATGGCATAGCGTAGCTAAAGGCAGCCATGGGGCACCTTCTCCTAACGGCAGCACATGCAAATTACATCCATGAAGCAATTCTTACCATTAGCAGCCACTAAGTGACGGGCCATTATGTTCCTGTAAAGTGTAAATGTTTAATCCTGCAGCTGCGCAGTGGAATCCACCGGAATACGGCACAGCACTGCTATGTTAACGCTACAATACACCTACCCAGCTCCTGCACTCAGCATGCATCAGTTTCACCTTCTCCCGTGTTTACCTCTGGCTTCCCCCCATCTCACCCTGAACGCATTTCACCGTTGGAAACAATGTAAAAAGTAATCAGTCAGTAAATGTTTGCATTTACTTTCTCTGTCCAGTAACATTACAATAAGGACCAATTGAACTGGACTTGGACTCGCCTCAGAAAATAAATGCGTCTATTGAGTTTTAGTATGTGTGCTATAGTAGTATACTACCAACATCAATCGTTGAAGGAGCCAGGGAAGAACTGAAGCTTAAACACATTGCTTGTTCAATTCGTTATCCGCTCACCTCGGAGCTTCGGTGCAGCAGGGTCTGCCAGCTAGTTAGGGATTCTTGGCTGCTCTCTCAGCAGAACAATAGGGTGACATCTCTCCTGCTGTTAAGATCTCTATTCACTTGCTTCTCCTTTTTCCCTCAAAGGTAAAGCGGAGGTAAAGATTAGATCTGGTCCTGCCTCATGATTGGCAACTGTGTGTTTTCCCCATGGGAGATGACTCATTAGTGACACAATGGAACAATGGCGCCGAAATAAATTGACGTAAAGACACACATGCTGCATACACGCACAAATGCTTGTTTACGGTATAAATGAGAGATGATGCTAATGTCAGATTCTGTTGTTCTCTGATTGTTGTTCTCGTGTGGGCAATCATTCTGCTTGTGGTGCACGCATGCGCACACGCACGCACACGCACACACACACACACATACAAACACACACACAAAAGCAGAAATCACACAAAACTACACACTGCACGCTCAGGTGTAGTTTTGTGTGATGTAGTTCTCTCACTTTGCTATTTGTTTGGCCACAACGTCAATGTCCGACATCATTCATCAACGTTGGGCACACATCTTACGGTCAACCACTAGTCTATTCACATTAAACCAAAGGTGACGTATCTAATGTTAATGACACTGCGTGTTGCCTGACCCCAGCGCTAGGCTCATCATTATTCTCCTGTTAGCCTGCACATCAGTGCTTTTGCTCCAACAGCGCTCTTCATCGGGCAGCTTGTTCCAGCTCTGTGGGGCTCTGTCCAGCAGCAAGTGTCTTGGTGCTTGGCTCAATAGTCTGTGGCAGGAGAAGTGTCCACACAGGGGGAACGGAGGTTACCCTTTAGCACCCGGGAGGAGAATGGCTCCGTTAGTGGGTATCAAGTAGCCTACCCAGTATTTATGGACACTGGCAGATATTTACAATAGCGTCGTATAATAGCGTCATAGCATAGCGACAGTCAAGAAAAGCATAAATTGGTCATTACAAGAATAACTCTGCACACTGTGTATACCTTAGCTGACAGATTTATGTATGATTGAGGGTTGTGCCCTCTACAGTAGACAGAAGTGCTGTTTCTCAATGAATTTTATTTTCATACAGCATAGAGTGCACTTAAAGTCCAAGGTTACGATTTTTGAATTGTGTTTTTCTGTTTGTGTGTTAATGCATCATATTCAGTTTGCAAATCATTGATGAGATGATGACACTGTTTGGGCAAGCCACAGGACTCGGGGAGATCACAATTTATATCCTGAATGATCAATCAGGATCAATAGTCAATCAATCAAGGATTAATCAATCAAGGCCTAACATCTGATAAATGATGACAAAAGTCAGAAGGTTGTCTTTAAATCATGGGACCTGTTTACCAGTGCTGCTATGTCGTTTAGCAATGCAACACACTAAGGTCATCTTCATGCAATAACTTCAGCAAAGCCTTTTGCCCTCCGCTGATGCATTCTGCTCAAATAGAAAGATATGGTTAACCTTTCCGTAATTAAACTATATGGCCGCGCTATAAAAGAACCACCGTTCACACAGAGCTCGCGGGTTTAGAGACAATCTGATGTACTTACCGTTTAGTGGCTTTGCTTGCCATGGCCCCGTGGAAGCAGGTGTGTTTTAGGGCTCAATAATGTTGTGGAGCTGCAACTCTGTGACCCAGAAGATAGAGGGTGGCAGGAAGCAATAAAGACGAGACACTCTTTACCTTCTCCCTCTCCATTATATGAATCTAAACCTCTCTTCATAAACTTTAAGGTTGCTTGGCTTGTGGGTCACATCGTGTCTTTGAACCACATGTTTTTTTCGGTCCTCAAAAAGGTTGCAGAGAGACAGAGATAAATCAGGGCTATCGCGTTAGCCTAGCAACACTCTTGTTTATATTCCTAACTTTTCTATTCTGCTGTTTTTTTAACACGCTTTGTCCTGGGTAGGATTGCAGAAGATTGAAGTGTGTCCTTGCTTGCTGTTGTCCCCACACACAAACCAGATCAGACAGCATCATCTAGAAGAGGAAATCTTAAGAAACTTCAGAGATACAAGGGGCTGAAAGAGGAATGAAATACGTTTTCATGAATATCCAAGAGTTTCATTCAGGTAAATGCATTATAGAAACAGCCTATATGCTGTGCATAACCTTTCAATAGCATTACTTTAAGACGAAGAAATGCACCCACACATTTCAATGGTGTGAAAACCATTTCCTATACCTACTCTGCCCTTTTGGTTGTTTTAGAAACTTGCTTGTGCAACATTCACTTGTAAGCAGCTTTGGAATAATGCATCTGCAAAAGGACAATGTGTAAATTGTAAATGCAAAGTTGACATGTCAAACTACCTAACCTACCGATACATGGTACATGAACCAGGAGAGGACAGGAGGCTACCACATGCACTATGTGTACCCTGGTCCCCTCTGTGAATATGTGCTCATCATTTGGCACACAATACAACCATAACCTTTCAATTCAGAAAATAAAAACAGCTCAGTCATTTGAAGTGGTCTGCATGGATTGGAGTTGCTCTCTCCAAACAAAGCCCTCATCACTGCCCACACCTCTTACTCTGAAAGTCTAAATGGGAGCAGCGGCTCTTGTTCAGCTGGTTAATGGTTCTCACAGCCGTGGACACAGCGTGGGCTCTCCCAGTAATGACTGTGAAAACGTGGACTCCTATCATGTAAAATGGAGAAATAAGTTAGTGCGGCCTGGAGGGTGTGTGTCTGCGTGTGTGTGTGTGTGTGTCTATGGATGTGTGTGTGTGTGTGTGTGTGTCTATGTATGCGTATGTGTGTGTGTAATACCAGCTACTGTATGTTCTCCTCAAGGCCAAGGTCAACCTGACCTGCTCTTAACCTGTCTCTGTCCTCTCTGTCCTCTACTCTCTCTCGTTACCCTCTATTTTTTCTATCCTTGTTCAGTGAATTGCCTCTTAACGATGTCGTACATTGACATAGTGCATTGAATTTGTTAAGCAATATACCATTTTAATATTATACTTTCCTCTTACTTCATTGTAAGACCAGGCTTTTGAAAAAAAAAAAAGTGAGAAAGCCAGGGCTAGCGGGTATCTGAGCAATTGACTTATGATGAGATCGGCTAATGATTGATGATGAATGGCAATGTAATACGTTTACATCTTCATTCCAGTGTTAACATAGCTTCCAATTAGCCTCCAGTGATGTGTTATATAGGGTTTCCAGCTCAGACCCATGTGATGTGTCATGGCTGTATGGCCATGAATGAATGTGCACCAGTATCAGTTGCCATTGATTATGCTGTCTGTTAAGGCCACCGGCAATTAAAGAGGAATGACATAGGCTGTCTGCGGTTCTCTAAATGTTGAGAAGGCATTCGGCAGGTCTAAACAGGCATGGCTGATGCTAAATGCTTTTGTGGTTTAAAACCCACTTATGAAACATTGAAATTGATGTGCAGTGTTTAGTCTGGCAGCTATAGGTAGGGTGTGTAAAAATGGCATCTTTCCATCTTTCTCTGGAAGATGTTGCAGAGATGATGATTTCCTGAAGTCTAGGTTAGTGAGCCACATTCACAAAGCCTAGCCATTTTCATTGTGTTGGTTAAGAAGTCTGTGTCACCTTCCCCATACTCAAATATGACCCAGTCTTTGCTGATTCCAGATGGATGTCACTAACATTTTTCTTGATTAGCCGCTCAATAATAACGCCAATGTCAAAGCGTCATCAGGATTCCATCCTATGCTGTTACATTTATATTCTCTTCAGATCACAATGAGGTGCCACATCAATATTCATTGGATTTCATAGTTTAGAAAATTGGCCACTTCCTCAAGCGGGTTATCCGATAAGTCTGTACATCCGTACGCCTCGCAATTATTTCTTTCCGGGCAAAAAAGTCCCAAAACCTCTTCTTATCCTTTATCTTTCATCCTTCACCCTTTTACTTCTTCATCAACACAAACCAGAATAAAAATGTCAACTTCAAGATCAAACTGCTGCACTCCTTCATTTAACTTTGAATCATTTCTTGAAGTTTTGAAGTTCATTTATAGCTGAATCAAGGATTGTGCGAGAGTAAACTTCTAGTGCCGTCTGTGAAGCAGTAGCAGCATGGAGACTTATGATGACCACAATGCAGATGAACCCCTTCTGGTTATTTACTTCCCCGGTGATTCTGCTGGTAGTGTGAGGACCGGGCTTAACCCAGAAGTGGCTTGAATCGAAGCGAGCATTTCATCCACGCAGAGAGAATGGTGCACTTCCCAGAGCGACTTTGTTTTCTTTCCCATAATTGGATCTAATGAGTTCAAATGAGACAGTGTTATTATAGGCTGTGCATTCAGAAAAACACAAAAACAGCGAACAAAGCCTTCAAATGTGCTGAGCTCCCAGCACCGCTTTCACCAACCCGCCATGTGTGACCCAACCTCCATCACACCTGGAAATTGGGTTGGTTCCTCCTAGGAATATGCTCCATCTGATACATGCTCTGATATTCTCTCCCTCTCTCACACACTCACACACTCACACACACACACGCACGCACGCACACGCACGCACATGCACGCGGAACGTATGCACGCAGACAAACACACATGCACACTGAACGTATGCACGCACACAAACACACACACACATGCATGTACGCACGCACACACGCACGCATGCATGTATGCACGCACACACGCCAGGTGGCCAGGGTGCTGTTCCTACAGCATGGGTCATTGCAATAATAACTGCACGGGCGAACACACTGAGAAAGGCATTCCCATGTTGTGTCCTGTACCTGGTGCAGTGTTTTTACATTTTCTGATTTGATTTGATGCTGCCTGGCTTTTTCGTGATTGGTGGAAACTAGGTTAGACTCTGTTTGAATATAACCATCAATGTACATATATATGTTTTCAAACATCCTATCTTGGTTCAATGATGCTTTGTTATGTTGCATTTGTTTAAAGTGCTGTCAAACATGCCACTGCCAACTGTTTTTCCATGTTGTCTAAGCAGAAGGCAACCATGAACTGTTGTGTCATTTTTATCCCAGTGACAGATGGGACAGCTTTATCTCACTATGACTCCTCTTTCAGGAACAAACACCCAGGCTCCCACCGTTTGGGGAAAAGGCAAAGAGTGAGACATAAAGACAAAGAAACTCTGTGCAATCGTAAAAAAAACTGTTACTACACACACACACACACACACACACACACACACACACACACACGCGCATACAAACGTACACACACACACACACACATACGCACGCAAACAGAAGCATATTACGCATAAACATGAAGAATAATAAGCATCATACACAAACAGACATGTATCTAGTTATATGTCCCCTCCATTTAGACTTTGTTTTACATGTCATTCATTTCAGATTGCAAAAGCATCCCTTGACCTGTTACGGTATGAAATTGTCCCTCTGCCTTTTTTTCCTTCCCAGAACCCCCTCCAACACCAACGTCAAGTTCTCACTCTACCAAGACTTCTTGTGGTGACGGACACTCTCCACCAGCTCCCCACCGACGCTCCTCTCTTCTCACTCTCCTTGATTTGTCTGCTGGCTCTGCCACCGTGGGGACCACCAAGTCCAGCCCCTCTCCACTACCCTCACTGGGGTCGGCTCTGAAGGATCCGCTGCACTCCCTTGGTTGGCATGCTAAACCTGGCTCCGGTACGGTCTCCGATCTGATTAGACACCGGTGTTGTCTAGGGTTCCGTCTGCCGCGTTGCCCTCGATAGCTTGACCTTGCGGTATCCCCCTACGAGGGCTAACGCTGCAATGCGATGGACACTCAACCTTGTCTCCCCTCTCTCACAATAGAACCGCACCCGGAACGGTGCATCCATGCATGCATGTACTACTTTGGTGAATCTTGACAAAACACTGCTACTGTGTATGTCTGCGCTCTTACAGTGTCTTTGCTGTTGGAAATACCACTGTATGGCAATGAATGACTGCAGAACCTCTGCGTGATCCTTGATTTATTAAGTAAAGTAAGTTAGTTGGTTTACTAACATAGCAGAAGCAGTTCATTCTTGTTGGTTGTCCTTCAGGAGATCACACCTATTCTTTAGAGGGACTGCAGATGATCTCTTGTGAGGAACATTCACTGACCTGTCAACCCAGTAAGAACTCAAAGCCCCTGTAAACATTTAAAAAGGTTGTATTGTGTGTCTCTTGTTCTTAGCGAAGGCTGTGTTGATGATGTGATACGTGGAGTTTACAGGGGAAGAGAAACAATAGGCCAACATGCTTTATTTAGAAACAAATAAACTTTAGTATGTGTGGCAGCAGCCCACATTATAATTATTTTTAGCTCTAATTCTTCAAATATTTGAATAATATAGAATTTCACTTCTGAAAGTGTTTTGTGCCTCTCTTGAATAAAGGAAGGTTTTTGATTTAAATGTATAAAACAAGATATATATATAAGAAGACATGTTTACCCTATATCAATTCCAGATCCATATAATACAAAAATATAGGTCCCTTAATATAGGCCTACAATGTTTAATTACTGTAGCAATTGGTGTGTGATATAGGCCCTGTTTAATATCACTTAACATAAAGAGAAACGGTATGCATACATATATTGCGCCTTTTTTATTTTTTAAATAGCATCGTTTACCAAATATTTATTTCGGTACCGTGTGGTTTGTTTGTATTTTCATTTGTCAGAAGACCAGCCGTGCTGACGATTTTGACACGTTCGCCGCCCAAAAAGCTACAATGCATTCTGGGTCCACACCAAGATGGCTGCGCCCTTGCCGAAGTGCTGAAGAAGTGCCTCCAGAGAAATTGTTAGGAATATCGGTGGAATTGGCGTTCATACCATCACGAATTTAAACAACGCAAAACACAGCGATACAAGTACACGCAACTCCACAGCTATTAGTGACACGAGTCAGTTCTTTCTGTGGCTGTGGCAGACTGTCAGTGTGAAGATGGGCCTCGTCTGGAGCCCCTTCCCATAGCGAAAAGCCGTGGGGAGAGGACCCGCAGATTTCCCTGCAAACACTTGCCTGTCGAACTTGGACTTGACGGCTTTGACATAATCTATAGACTGTGGACGCTACCATACAATTTTCTTTGCAAAATTGTCTGTGCGACCGTTTCTGTCATCGTAAGAACACGAAGAGGTTCCCATATCCAGATAGAGAATTGCACCGCGCCAAGGTCTGAATGCTTTTGCTTCCATGCGAAGCGCCATTGCTCCATATGTGCTTGAGTTATGTTGTTGCGGTGGTTTTAGAACCGCCTCGACATTCTTTAAATAGTACTGGTCTGCCATGCGGACGTACGCTCTGTGGGAAGCTGCATTGCAGGCGGAGTGTGATCGTTAACGTTACGCTCAGAGCTGTCAGATTAGCGAGTGGAGCTAACATATTAGCGGATGCCTTTGTATACACAAGTTGTATTAGATGCTCCACTTGTCTAATCGTGTCCAAATAAGTGACGCAAGATGAAACACGTTGAGGAAAAAAACTCCTGTCAGAACTATTTCCAGGTGTAACAGGGAACGTTAACCTCTTTTGATATACAATTTAAATGAAGGTTTGATAACTACCTGGGTTCATATAAATTCATTTTGGGCAGACTGGGCAATTGTTTTTTGTTTAAAACACACTTAGGCTGATGTAGCGATGGTTTATAAACATAACCTGTCGGATACAAATCGAATTGTCTCTCTATCGTCTACACCCTATAGTGAACACAAAATAACCAGCTGCTGTCACTATTTTGCCAGATGTTTCAGAAGTTACATCGGATACATTTGCGTGTAGCTATCAGTTATGACCTCAGTCATAATCATAAACAACCATTGATTGGACGGTTACCTAAGCATTGTTATCCGTACATGTTCCACAAGTGGCAGTTAGAATAACCCTCTGTGGAACTCTTCCCATAGGGCCTTAATGAAAATGGACGTGGACTTGCTACATTCACCGGCAGTGGGGCTGGCTGAGGAAGAGGAGCCAGACCTGAGTGACTGGAAGCTACCCTTGGCCTTCATGAAGAAACGTCACTCGGAGAAGATTGAGGGCTCCAAGGCCCTTGCACAGAGCTGGAGGATGAAGGACAGGGTAATTGTCTTCTCTATTCTTGGTGTCCTTTTGGGGAGGTGCTGTTTTATATGGGTGTCATGTCTTTTGGTTTCATTGCCGACCCCTGCACGCTGTGTTGATTCTTTCAAGACTGTACTGGTAATTTGTATACAAATTATAATGCAATTATGTGCGTGAACATATTTTTTTCAGAACCATAGTGATATACAATTCAGTCTTTCAGGTTTGAGATTTCCAATAAGGTCGAAGTAGCATTGGGTGTCAACTTCCTCCACAAGTAAAACTCACAGCAAGCGTGAATAGACGAAGCAAGCAGTTTTTTATGCAAAAATGTCACGTGAGTTTATGGGTGTTAATAATCTCAGCACCAGCAACTATGATATAGCAGAACTTCTGAGGGGAGAAGTACAGATCCTGGGCCAGAAACCAAAAACTGAAAGGGCCACAGTTACTCCTTGATCCATGTTTTGTTACGGAGATATTCTACTGAAGAGAGGGGACAAAGGGCTCAGAAGTGGATATTTAAGAAGGATATTTATTTCCTTCAGTGGCCGGTTTACGCGTTGTTGATTTGAAACCACCATTACTAAGAATGTTGGTTATCGGACAAGATGTTATCGCTTGCCTTCCCACCGAGAAAAGATTGTGTTTGATGTTAGCGAATGACACGCCTACAGATCCAGCAGCATGATTGGTTGCAACAAATATGAAGGGAAAGAAAGTGAAATGCCCTGTTCCCCCGGATTTGAGCTAGTCGGCTATCAGACTTTAGGTTAGTGATCTAAAGTCTGATTCGTTAGACAAGGTGCTCGTAATACTGTGCCTCGATGTTGTCGTTTCTGTTTGGTTCTGTTTGGTTATCAAATGTGATCCTCCATGTGGGCTCATAACATAAGTAAATATTGTCACATAAACAAATCACTTTTGAGGATTAATATGTTGCTGTTTTGTCTTCATCCACCTCGTCACAACACTTTTATTTTGGCAAAGTCTAGTGGTTTAGTCATAGCCCACCTTATATGTTGGATCGGAGATGGTCATAGGGTTCGGCTTTATCCTTGTTTCAATTGATGGGTCTCATGCTTTCCTCTGATTGATTGTATTTTCTAATGTTATATTCGAAAGCCTCAGTACATTTTAGTCTAACATATTTATTATAGATCACCTTTAATTATGAAGTTGTAGAGAAGTCCACCAAGTTCTTACCTGTTGAGTTATCATTAGACGTGCTAGACATTAGCGTTCTGCTTTGAGGGCAAATCAATCCCAAGGCAACAAGGCTCCAGCGGTGCACCAAATTGTGAAACTTTATTATTTCTATGCTCCTGTGCCCACTATTTCATTTAGCTTCGGGCCATGCATGCTATTCTGTGGCAGGTCTACCTCAAACCTTTCCCACGTGAATGGTTCAACCGCGTTTCTCTGGTGCTCTGCTGCTCTCATAAAGGTACCTTTTGATCCAGCCTGCCTGATTATATCCACGCCTCAAACTTATGAAGAGATATAGTTCTAATAATGCCAGATGCCACACAGTCATACATAACCTGCACTGCCTCAGCTCCTGGGGTAGACATTCAGCAGAATGACATTTTAACACCGCTGTGCTGTTCAGACATGGCCGGGATTACGGCGTGGCACGTGGTGAGCTGTGGAGCTCCGGGGGACTGCTGAGTAAAAGCGTGTCATTAAATATGAGTCCGATATTGATTTAAAAGACGGAACTACTCCGAGCTCAGATCTCCTGTTTCCTCGTCGGGCTCAACCCTGGTAGCGAATTAAGGTGAATTTACTGTGTGCCGTTCATCCTTCCTGCTCAATTTGAGGGAGTTGTTGACGCATACGCTTCTACGCTGAAAGTTGAAGAGAACTCAATCCGTAAATGATTTATTGTTGTGGTACATGGATAGAATCCGTCAAGATGTAGTCCTGTAACCATCAACCCACACACACCAGTGAGAGAATACCCAGTGCAATCGATGGCAGGAAAGCAGACATATAAAGGAACGAAATAAAACAGCGGAAATAGGTGAAGAATAAAAAGAAAATGTGATGACATGAATAGGATCTATTCAAGGTCAGGGCAAAAGAATGGAAGAAGTTGAAAGCTGCAAACTTCAGCCAATCATCGGCTGTAAAAATATGGTTGTGTTTCGGGTGACATAATAAGTCATGATAGAGGTCAAATGAGGTTGTGCTGCTGAGCCAGTCGGTCTACAGGAATCCCTAATGGTTGTGTTAGGAATAACGGTGCGGATTAGAAGCCCAGTATAGCTCGAGCAACATTGGAGGTGGTGTGGTCTGTGTACCATGGCTGGCTACACTCCATGACTCCATTCCTCAATGCACAGTACAATGTGTTGTAAAGAAAATACCACAACCTAGTGTGTGATATGATACTAGATTTGTACCTAACCTAGTCGATCATCACATGCTGAATTTCTAATATCAGTCAATGTGTTGGAAAGCCAATACCATAATCCTAATCAAAGTTAACACACCAATCAGTATAATACTATCGGCTCACTCTAAATACAATATTGTATAAGTGTAGGGTTTTGTGGAACAAATCCCTGGGGATGTTTAACCTGATGGAAAGCAATGAGTGCTTTCCTGAGCTAGCTGCTATTCCAACAGTTAGGATAGTCAGAGCTCCGCTGATGGGTCTATTGAGTAGGTCAGAAATGATGCTCTGCACCATGGGAAATCAGTCTACTCTAGTGCACACATGCGCGCTCCCGCACACACACACCATGCTGCTCAGTTTGAGATGATAAAGGGCAACATAAGAGATTTGTATCATAATTGTGTGGCTCTGTTCCTATATGTACAAACATTTGCAAGTGTGTTAAGATGGTTTATGGTAATTTTCTGCGAATATAGACGCGTGTGTGCATTTCATTTCCATGATGGCGTGTATGCGTGGGATTTCTGTGTGAGTACTGCTTGGAGAAGCTGTTTGGCACAGTGGTGTGATAACAGTTTCTGGGAAGTAGAATGGCTATCATTACTGTAAAGAAGGTCGAGGTCAGCTTCGAATGGGTCTGGGTTTGATGGAAAATACCTCCACTTAACCAATAGTGGGCTGGCTGATCATTGGCAACCGGCCATCAAGATGACAAATAGTGATTGACATAGTCTCTCTTTATTGAGTGACCGTAGCCTAGTCATTAGCTCCTTCTTCTGGGTGATTGACAGGATATTTACCCCTAGTGAACTGGATTGGACCACAATGTGGAAGAATGGGCAGGACCTTTGCTTTGCTTGTTTGTTTGTACAGTGGAAGTGCTTGCAGCTGTGGGTGATTAGCAGGTCAGAGCATAATGAACAAGAAAATAGTACTGCGCTGTAGGAGCCAAATAATCTCAAAGTGCTTACATGGCTATTTCTCCAGGATGGTTATAAGATGATCTCTCATCTGATGTCCCAGAGAGAAGGAGCAAGCTAAGCTTGCATGTCTTCATTAGTTCTGACGCAAAATTGTGGAGGCTAGTTTATGGTTGATCCCTCAAACGTGACACACTATGTGAGTAATGTCGTCCTGTGTGTAAAGTAGACATTATAGTGCAAACGGGGACAAAAATAGTACAAATATGTTGCAAAATAAAACTATTCATTCTGCTATTTAAACAGCATATTTGCCATAAAAAAGAAAATCTGTGAATCTGTTATTAGTGGCTTAATTGTTTAATTTTGTTAAAATTACACCTTGTCAACCATTTTTTTAATCTATTTTCCAGCTCCACTATATTTTAGCTCAACCTAAACATGTCTGTAGCAGTATAGACCTATTCAAAATGTTATGACAGATTATTTCCAATATAAAAAATAACATAGCTGCACATATTGGTGCACATAAGCTTTGGTTATATTTAACTCCACAAATTATTCTTTTTTCTCATCATAGGGCAGGCTTATATCTATAGTACTTATAAAGCTGGGAGGATAAGTCGTTTTCATTGTTACCTGGGGCCATAAGCTATAGCCTGCTCAACGCTCATTTACATATTCCTAAAATACATTCTTTTATGCATGTTTTCAAGTTACAAGTGCTCATACATGATTCAATGATACTTAAATCATGTATGAGCATTTGTAACTTGTGAAAACATCCATTAAAAAATGTATTTTAGGATCACGTTTAATAAACTCTTTATATTCCCTTCAACCTTTTTACTTGAAAAATAGATAGAAATAACTCTAAAGGCTGAACAGACTAAAGCTCACTGGAGCAGCAGGGTAATGCGTACTTGATAATGTTTGTGAACCGAGTCCCTGCGGCGTGTCAGAGCTGAAATTCCAACGCTTGACCTGTTGCGCGCTGGCTAGTGATAGCATGCCTGGAGCCGATCGATGTTCCGTGCTATTTTAATAGCCTTCATTTATTGCAGGCCGCACTAATGGAATAATCAGAGCCAATTGATCCCGGCACGGAGAAGTGCTGGGGGCAGCAGGGAGGCGAACCGGCTGGGGCAGGGGAGCGGCCCGGGCCGGCCGTCCCCTGGAGAACCATGTGCCATTTATTAATGACTGGAATATGGCCACCAATTACACACATGAGCTTACCCATAGAGACAAGCTGGTGGGAGACAGCTGGGAGGAAGTCAGGACAAAGCTATGGGGAGTATCCGTGGTCACTAGTTATGAGTGATTGTCCACTAGTGGCCGTACACCACCTTGAATATATACTTGCAAAAACAACATAACAAGTTTTATGTATTTTTTTTATTTGGCCCTGGATTCAAAGTTTGCATATGAAGCCAAATAGGTTGCAGGCGTGTGGTCTTAAGACACACAGCTGCATTGCTTTTTTAACCCTCTCCCTCTTTCCCTTTCCGTTCTCTCTCTCTGTCTCTCTGTTTCTGTCTCTCTTCTCTCTTGCGCTTGTCTCTCCCAGAGCCAGGATTCGTGGTATTATTGGAAATCCATGAGGGCCAGTGGACTTGTATTACAATCTCATTTAGTTGAGACTTCCTTCTTTTAGATTCATTTCAAAAGTCAAATGAACACATGCCTGACACACACCCGATTAATAAAGATACTTGTTGTTATTGACACGATGGTATACTCACTTGGTGGAAAGGGCCTCTTTAATGCCTCTGCCCTCTATTCGCCTCCGCCATGTTGTCCTAGGGATTTAGCCCCTTATCTATCCATACATCCTCTTTGCCTTTTTGTGGTGTCATGCCTCTGCCTAGCTTATGTTAAACGCAATGAGACATGTTGTTCTTATCTGCCTACTGGGGCCCGACAACATTTATTCAAAATGTATTCATTTAAGTCGTGACAGATTCTCCATTGTCTTTTGACATTGCTCGGCCTGTCAGTTATCTATTGTAAGCTGTGGGTAAACTGGTTGCTTACCGCTGCTGTGTGTGCTTGTTTTCATTCATTTCACTGTTACCGGCCTACAGTTACCGGCCTGCCACTCGCTGAGCGAACGGACGGCCCAGTTGTTGCTATCGCCCAGAGGAGCTCCGCAGCATACTACCCGTCGGTTACCAGTTAAAATATGGGCCAGGCTAGAAATGTAGAGGAATTATTTTAGGGGAGAATAAATGATGACGGGTCATAATAAACAGAATTTATTAACTTAACACTGGTTGTAAACACGGGCATAGGAATGTATCATTAAATCAGCTGAAAAATGCACACGAGTAATGTGAGCAACGTCTTGTGTGATGATGAGATGGGACGGAGTAGTTCTACCCCTCCATCCGTCTCTGTTCATATGTAAATGTTCATCCGTTGTGTTATTACTTGCCATCGTCGGACAGGGAGGGAGAGCGTAAATTCATTCAGGCTGTTTATCATGCGTTGTAAATCATCTTTGCGTCTCCATTGAGTTGACAGTGGTGCTGGAGTAATGTCTAGTATGTTACATGCCGATCTAAAGTTGCCTGATCAACCTGACGCTGATCCAGTCGATGTAGCTCAGTTATAAAAGCTTTGCATTCAATCCGCCAGGGTTGCAGGTTCGACCGCCACTAGGGCCACCCATGCCGAATGTGTGAACTCACGGTATTGTTTGGTTCTCTCCCTCTCCCTCCCTCCCTGCCTCCCTCCCTCCCTCCCTCCAAGTGTCCACCAAATGGCATCACATATATTACAGTGCCTGGGAATAGACCAATTAGAGAAGGCGTAAGAATATACATTTATTAGACATCAAGGGAGGCAACAGCATTCTTTCAGACACAGGCCCACAAGAGACCTTCAGGAAGACATTTTAAATATATTTTTGCGACTTTGGCCATTGCCAAAATAGGGTACTACAGTATATTTGGGCAACAAAACGTGTGCTCCAAAACCGAAACTTCAAGCACCATCAGCCAATTCCTTACAATATCTCATGTCTGTTTTTCGATGTTTGTCCAAAGAAGCCTAACCTCTGTTAAACTGTTATTGAGTTTTTCTTCCTGCCCTCCTCCCACAGATATTCACCACACATCCATCTGACATTTTTGTCCAAACAGGGCTACAATGGCCTTTTATTCTAACACAGAACTTTGGCCTTACCACATCCCCAAGGCTCGCTGTCCTTTCCACTGTTGGTGTGTTAAAGGCCAAAGCGCTGCCCCTCATCCCTAATGGGGTCCATGTCATGTGGCTGATATTGGTAGTAAAGGTCTTTCTCTGTAGTGCCACACCACTCCAGATGTAGCTGAGGTACACACCCAGTTGGCAGCTAATGCAATTGAACAGGTGGTGTGTAACATCTCATCCGTCTGTCCGTCTGTCTGTGTGTGTGTGTCGGTCTGTCTGGATAGCTGGATTTTGTATGTAGGGTTGATAAAGGTTTTGAACCTAATTGTGTACAATCTGCTGCTAAGAAGGTCAAGGGACAAGTAGGTCAGGAGGAAATAAGTATGAGAAGGTGATGGACATGTGTGTGTGTGTGCACACACTCTCCACAGTTGCGTGGGACTAGCATACTGACCTTTTCCTTCGGCCTGTGGAAGAGAGGTTGTGGCTTTAATTAGCTTCATCATGATACCTGGCTGACCACACACACACACACACACACACACACACACACACACACACACACACACACACACACACACACACACACAC
>JAOPJO010000111.1:19919618-19942055 GCA_027123675.1 Molva macrophthalma
CCCCCCCCCGTGCCCGCCCCCCCCCCCCGCCCCCGCGCCCGCCCCGCGGCCCCCGCCCCCCGCCCCCCCCCCCCCCCCCCCCCCCCCCCCCCCCCCCCCCCCCCGCGGCCGTGCCGTGCTCTGTATCATTTTCTGCTTTTTTTGTCCCATGCCAATCCCATGCCTGATCTATCTCTGTGTCTCTCGCTGTCTCGCTCTCACTCTCTCAATGGATAAGAGTGTCTCTCCTCCATACTCTTATCCATTCATTCACGCGGTCAGTTCATTCTTCTGAAATGCCTCTCTATTGTAACCGTCGCCCCCTTGTCCTGCAGGCTGTAGTTCCTCACCTCTGGATCTCCCTCCCTCCCCCTCTAGTGCGCATGGCGCTGTGGAAGAAAGGGGTGATCGCGGCCTCCTGCCTGCTGGTGTTCTGCGTTGCGGTGCTGCTGTGCGTGCTGCGCTTCAAGTCCCGCAGAGGTAGAGAGACCTACAGCCCCCCGTCCACACTGGCCCCCGTTGTCTAACCATGTACGGAGAGGCGACCGCATTTTCACCCCTCCTTTCTTTCTTTCTCTCTTTTTTTTTTTCCCCCACCTTTCCTTCTTTCCTCACCTCCTCCTCTCTTCTGCCTTCAGGTAAAAAGGAAGTGACGACAGAGCTATCAGTGTGAGTTGTCCCTCCTCCTTCTGCTTAGACACTGGCCGTCCAAAGTAGAGCTTCTCCTTTAGCTTGACCTCACTCGTAAGGAACGCTAGTCCCCCACGGTACTTTAACAGGGTGCCATCCCCTTTCCTCGTTATGCCATTGAAGATGGTTTCACGCTAAGTGTGTACGATAGTTTAGGCACAATAGAAATGTAGCTTTTGATTTCATATCTTTTGATATTTGTCTTGTTTGAAACGACACACCATGCCCCCATGTGCCTACAATGACTTTATTCTCACCGTTTCTCAGAAAGCCTTCGAGCTCTAAATCAGATGACTCTTTAACAGTGAGTCTCACCCACGACACAGAGGCTTATACGGCAGCCACAGGTAGCCTGCTTTCAATACCTCTCTGCATGTCGTCACACCCTAACAGGCGTATGTCCTCGTCATTATTAATACGTCCCACTTTTATGTACTTGTTATTCATTAAAGCCATGGCATGTTCATGTTCGAAACCGTCAGCCTACGCTGTTTTCTAAAAGTGACGCTAATGTTATGGCGCATGGTTTCAGTGTCTAATTGTTGTCAGGTCCCTCAGCTAAGTCACATGTTTAGGTACGACACGTAACATGGTAGTGTGTTCTGGACTATTTCATAGTTAAGGCTAAAGGTACTTGCACACTGCCCCAACAAACGCAAACAATTGCCAACATGGGGCCAGTGTGCCACACCATTTGGTGGTTGTTGGCTGTTGCCTGGAGGTTTTTTGTTGGCGGACATTTTGAATCATGTTGGCTAACCTTGGCCATGATTCTGTTTTTGGGTGTTGGTATTTGTTGGGGCGGTGAGCATGCACCTTAATAGTTACTTTAGTCACCTAATGCTCACTTAAGTCACATAATTGCTTCATAGCCTAGTTTGCTTCCAACACCTGCGACTGTTGCAAGCAGACACTTAAGAGCTTCAGGTATCGCCTTCGTCGCCTTCATCATCTTCATCCTCTCCGTCTCCATCTTACAGACGCAGCAACGCACAATGAGGGCACGGAGGGGAGAGCGACCAATGGGACGCGAGATAGTGTGGCGTCACTGCCTGCTGACATCAGCAACAGGAGCAGCTACAGTATCCCGGCAACAGTGTAGAACAATATTTTCAGTGGACGAAAGAAAACCACAACAAAAACATTTTTTTTTTTTTAAATCAGAGAGTTTGACATTTGGAGGGAAACTAAAGGAAGACCAAAGAAAACTCCAAAAGTTGGAGTGTCTGGGGAAAAAAAATGGCTTATTGACGAGTCTTGGCCTTTGTTGTCTGAAGACACACAAAATGAAAAGGAGTTGCAACCCCTCATCGAGCCTCCCTCTCTCCTCCGTCCGCTGTCTGGCATGTTTCCGGCTCTCACAGCAATCAGCCCGAGTGTCTTTCCATCTTTTCCCATTTTGTGTGTCTGTCTCATTAGAGGCGGGTGCCTTTGTCACAACAAATCTATTTATCTGAAGTGCACTGTTCTATAGAAGACTGTAAATACACTTTGTCACTATCAGTAGAGAAATGTGTGTGTATATTTTTGCATTGTGTGTATATATTGATTTAGAGGACACGCTCTAGAATAAAGATGTAGGTTTTGATTACTGCAGCGTTTCAGTGCCCTTTATTTTGCTCAGGCTATGGAAGACTTGCCATCACATGGGGAAATGTGTTCTTTATCGCTAAAATTGTACGTGTCTTAAACCCAAGCAGACACCAGCACCGAATTCTTGTTTCATCAGGCTATTTCATCACATGTTCGAAATGCGTGCAAAAAGGCTTTCTCCAAACAATATCAAGTCACACCTCCGTGACTTGCTGGGGTTTTTTTACGGCGCGAACACGCATCAGAGCGCGAGAATAACAAACTCAAACAATGTGTCGCCACGAAACGTCTTACATTGGCGAGCAGCGAGCCGCACCACGCCGTGAGGCGGAGGATTAAATGCATGCAGCAGGTGGAGGAAATGAATCACATGCGGCGCGGCGGAGCGCTATCTGGACGTGCATTGAGGAGTGCAACATTGTTTTTGCCAGCGCTTATTGTTTAGCCGCTCTGGACCAAACCGGCCCATTGTGCACAAGGCAGAGGGGGGATATCTGCAGCATGCCAAGTAAACACATCATCCGCGCCTTTTGTTACGATGGGCTTGTTCTTTCCTCTCCGTATAAACCAGTCTCAGCCTTGTGTTTTACAACTCGGTGGAGAAACCAGCCTGTGATTAAATTAAATCCACAGGGGATGACTAAATCTCACAACATTATTTGATATACTCAGTGTATACATTAGTGCTGCACACAAAATAGCACTAGGCAGGCATATTCATATATTCAATGGTAGCATAGTAGTTGTATTGCTTTGAATCACGTACGCTGCACGTAAGAAAGTAATTATTTGCGATAAAACAATGCCCTTTATAAATGTATCCTTTGTTTGCTATGCGTCTTGCACATTAGGGCGCGACACGAGGCGTATAACTCACGCGGATCTCTAAAGACCAACTGGGCAGGTGTTCTGCTGCTGTACTGCTAGTCTGCTATCTCAGCAGACGAGGCTTAATGCATGTGTGGATGTGTGTGTGTGTTTCATAGTGACAGTGGACAGAACGACCAGCAGCATGTGGAGCGTGAGACCTGCCACTGCAGGTGAGGTGCATAATAAACACACATGACCCCACCGTCGACCATGCATGCCAAACGAATAGGCGTTTGGATTCAAACCTTTCAGCCGTGTTTCATAATCCCATACAAGCGCGGAGGTTTAGCTCAGTTGGGTTGAGGTCGGTGATCGATCGATCGGTGGCGTGACTCTGTCTTGACATGTGGGGTTTGATGATCCCCAGCCAGCGACGAGGAGGCCAGTGTTGGGTCTCGTGAGCCTGACGTAGAGTACACCGAGGTGGTGCACCCCCGGCCTGCAGACCCGGCCAAAGGTAGCACGCGCACACGCACACGCACACACCTGTTCTTCTTCCATCTAACCTGATGAACTGTTCTGACCACCATGTCTTATTAGATATAATCTTCCATCCTGATTCCTATCCCCCCCAGTTTGTTAATTAACTTAACTCATGTCGGTTTCGATATCTGAGAGCGTCAAATTCCGGCCCTCAACATTTCCCTTTCCTCCTCTCAACCACATCCTTTCCGTCCCCCTCGTTAACCAACCCCAATTCTTTTCATTCCTTGTCGACATTGCCTTGTTGTTGATAAAGTCATAGCAGCATAGCTTCCTGGGCGGGGCCCTAATGACCCCTCATTAAAGCGTGTGCAGGTTGCCATGGCAGCCTGGTTTCCAGGGGCCAGCATGTAAACAGGAAGCTAGGGCTAATTGCCATGCAGGTTCCTGCTGGTTTAGCGATGTCCGCGTTGTGCTTTGAAGCCCTCCCGCAGACCGCGGCTAAGCTACTTGACAATCACTAGTTGGCCCTTAAAGAATATGAATAAATTAAATTAAATAAACACATTCTATGATCAGGGACTATTCCTAGGTCTTTTGATGTTTAGGTAAATTGCCTTTTTCTTTCTTCTGTTGAACAGTCGTACTGAAGAAGGGCACGGACACGGTGTACACTGAGCTGCAGAACTCTCCTCTCAGTAAGTTCAGCACGTGGTCCTGGTGACGCCTTCTGACCTAAGATTCACTGCACTTTGTTTTATGTGGCTTTGTAATACTACTGATGTCCGGGCCGTGAATCACCGCACCAAGTAAATCACCGACATTTCTGCTGTTGGAATACAGAGGGAAGCTACAAAAAGGTGACCGTATCCTGTTAGCGTCAGCTGCAACTTCCTGTTAGTAGCAACCCAAGCTATAACAAGGCCAGAATGGGACATACAGAGCCCTCACCAGATACCAAGTGCAACAACGAATTCTATGATTGGTTGGGAAGTCATTAAGGGTGCTCAATATTTCCAGCCATAACAGACGGTTATGCCAGGTATTTACACAGTACACACTCCTCTATGGAGTCAAACAATGGAAGAAAAAAAAGGGGGAACTAGCAGGTCAGCAGGTCATCATATCTGTCAGATGGCGGACAAATTACTGTCTGACTTTCCAGCTCACCATCGAATTCCATCGCATGGTGGGCATGTGAGCGGGCAAGGCAGGACGCGCATGCACGCAAACACGCGCGATAACTGTTTTAGGTAACTCCCTTGGCAAACACTTGCATAATAAAATAATGTCCCACAGGTGTGGCTGCTGCTGCTGTTGATCACGAATACGTGAGTAATGTTTATTTTTATACTTTCTTTCTTTATTTATTTACATCTATTCAACAACTCAACACATGACCTTGCGTTTCACACACGGAGGAAGACCGACCCAGGTAGAGTTGCACATACTTTAAGTTCGCCCCTGGCAACATGAGTGTTGGTTTCCCCCCATTGCTCTGCTGCTTCTCCTGTGGTTCAGCTCCTACCACATCCTCCCTGCCTCTCGTCGGGCTGATAGGGGTGGGGTGGTGGGGTGGGGAGGGGTGGGTGAAGTGGCGCTCAGAGTTTCCAGGCAAGAACAAAGACCTTTTGGGCTGGGGCTTCCTTCCCTATCGCTTTGTACCATCAGCACCCAGTTCAATTACCCTCCGGACCATCTCCTCCTCCTCCTCCTCCTCCTGCTCATCCTCCTCCTGCAGCTCCTCCTCCTCCATCTCCTCCTCCTCCTCCTCCTGCTCATCCTCCTCCTGCTGCTCCTGCTCCTCCTGCAGCTCCTCCCCCTCCTCCTCCTCCTGCACCTCCTCCTCCTCCTGCAGCTCCTCCTCCTCCTCCTGCAGCTCCTCCTCCTCCTCCTCCTGCACCTCCTCCTCCTCCTGCAGCTCCTCCTCCTCCTCCTGCACCTCCTCCTCCTGCACCTCCTCCTCCTGCAGCTCCTCCTCCAGCTCCTCCTGCTCCTTCTCCTGCTGTTCCTCCTCCACCTCCTCCTCCTACCGCTCCTCCTCCTCTAGCCCTGAGTCACTACCACCCGGTCTCTCGTGACCCTACAAGGTGCCACGTGAGTCCGGCTGTCCTATCTAAGGGGAGACAATGTGATGGGTCATAATGAGCCATGACATCATGGTCCAAAATAGGAGGGAAAAAAAACGGTTTCTGTTTGAGTTCTTGCGCTATCTCTGTCGAGGATAGTTTTGGAGCGGCGAGATTATGCTTGTTGGTCTGTATAAATAAGCCTGTTCCTGGCAATGATCTGTTATAAATATCTTTGTCTCGACATCCATGCGTTGGCATGGGAGTTTTAATATCAACCAACTTAACTACACACTAGATATCCCCAACTACAACTGTTACGAGATACAAATGAGAACCTGTTAACTTGATTGAAGTTAAAATATGTATATATTTTTTTACCTATAATATTTATTTTGTTCTGTGGGGGGGGGGTCTTTATGCTTTTTTTTAGTATCATCATCATGATGGTGACAACATTTTGGCGATTATAGGCGATATAGTTGTAAAGAGGGAGAGCAGAAGAGAGATTTTGAAAGTAAACAACCGAAAAAAACTCCCTTTCCTCTTTGCTCCCTTCCTCCCTACGTTTCTCTGCCACTGCGACGTGCTGCACGCGCCTGTGTTTGACAGGCAATAAGAATTCTCCAACCAATCAGGGAAGAGATGCCCCTATGACCGGTTGAGATGCCCTGATGCCCGGTTGAGATAACCGTTTTGTGTGACTTCTCTGTGCAGGGTTCACTGCAGTACGCCGACCTCAAGAACACTGACCCTCTGGTCAGTCGAGACGACAACTACCACCATGGTCTCCCTGAGCCAGTGGATTAAAGCCCTCTCTCGCTCTCGCTCGATCTTCTTACTTCGGACACTTGTCTTTTTCTCCTCCCCTCCTCGCTCTATTTTACCAGATGCGATATAACCGTTTTTTTTGTTTTTTTCAGTCTTGTGTCTCAGTAATTCAAATGAGTGATTATGCTTGCTGTAAATACTTCATCCCAATAAACCGCACTTGAGATAAATAGTAAGATACGATGTATTCTTGTCGTTAAAATCTTTCGTTTTGTCATCACTGCAAAGTGACCACAATATTGGAATCGTACTCGGGTCAGGTACAAGCGTAGAAGAGTTCTTCTACTTCCCGAGTGAATAAAAAGTGACGTGAGCCACACAGCTATTGAGTTATGGGATCCAGGACGCACAAGCCAGTACACACGCACGGTGTCCATGCGCGTTGAACATAGCCATCGTCACAGGTCTTTACAACAACGCCATGTCTGAGACAGCAGCAATATGAGTGACTCACCACACGAAATCAGACACGGAAAGTAGTGACGGCATGTTAACACGGGCCAGCCCTGTCTCAGCTGCCTGTGCCAAGGTTCTGGGTGCCAACTTATTGAAAGTGTAAGCATATACTTCCTATGTTCATCCGTTTCATTATTATCACACATTAACCAAACAATGTTACTATTTTATTTCACTATTTTATCCATTGAAATGAAAGAACAACACGTTTGTTTGAAAGTAGCTTCCGTTAGAGCGCCATGCATTTTTTAGTTTGTGAATGGCGACATCTTGTGGCAGAACGTTGTCAATGATCAAAAACGCACACACACAAGGGCTGCATAGTCAATTCGAATAATGCGTTTCAATACAATAAAAGAACAACAACATATATGTGTAATTAGGATGCAAAAATAATTGGAGTAGGCAATACATCGTATTTTTTCTAGAATTCCATTTTCTTTAGATATAGCCTTTATATCTAGGAAAGATATAGTTAACACCCCTATAAAATAAGAATGGAACAACCCGTTGGCTGTGACAGACCATTTGCGTGTTAACACGCCAAAACGAGACCTGACGTGTTTACAAAGGAAAAAATATTTATATTTACATGAACTATATACAAACATAATTTATAGATACTTTTTTAAAGGTATATATTAGAAATACAAATAAAACAGCGTTTTGTCCGTTGTCATCCGGTCCTTTGACGATTTATGCGGTCCTTTGACGATTTATAGCGCGAATCGTATGTCATTAAGGTTAAACAATACAAAGAAAAATGCTGTGATCAATCACCTTTTGTCATGATTGCAATAAAAATGCAATAGGCCAATATGTACAATCCAGAAAAACCCTGCTGGCACCGACAGTGGGCAGTATTTCATACAAATTGAGTGCGGGACATGAGTTGCGCTTGCACAGGCCTTTATCCCCCTTGAGCGTTTCCACATTTTGTGGTGTAACCATGACATTAGCTTCCATTCAATTGCCATTTAAATGTTAGGATTTATTAATGATTTATTAATAACAATAAAACATTGAATCTAATTGGGGAGTGTGTGTGGAGGATGGCTGGTTTAAGCAGCCTCACCTGGCCCGAGTCTGATTGGACTCTAGGCTGGGTGAGGCTGCACACCTGTTGCGCATTGAGTAATCAATGTGCACAGGTTAAACCAGCCATCTCCAACTACACTCAGGGAGATCTGCATGGCAACATGGAGCACCGGGTGGGGGTGGTGTTGAAAGCTGGTTTATTGTATGGCTTTCAGATAATTATAACATGGTGCTGGTGCTCCATGTTGCCATGTAGGAGATCTCCCTGAGTGTAGTTGGAGATGGCTAGTTTAACCTGTGCTCACTGATTACTCAATGTGCAACAGGAGTGCAGCCTCACCCAGCCCCAGAGTCCAATCCGACTCGGGCCAGATGAGGCTGCTTAAACCAGCAGTCTTCCACACTAATCTAATCTTAAATCGAATTTGCATAAAAGTATGCCATAGTATCCGCCTTTCAGAACAACCTTTGGCTGCAATTACAGCTGTGCGTTTTTTCGACAAGTCTCTACCAGCTTTTCCCATCTAAATGCAATTTTCTTCCTGAGGAATGAAGTCAGGTTGGATGCAGTGAGCAGCCATTTATAAGTGTTGCCACATACTCTCAATTTGATCAGGTCTTAGCTTTAGCTGGGCCACAGCATTCTACAGCATTCAGGTTTTTAAACTACTCCAGCCAAGCATCGGCTGTGTGTGAAGGGGTCACTCGACATGCTGTCACCACCACAACGCCATGCTCCCATCATTACCTACTGTTGTCCCATCGGAGCCAGTGATGGTCATATTCTTTGTGGGTAAAGTTGCATTGATTTCAATTTTCCATCCAACTTTCACCCAGGAGATGTTTAAAAGATGGTATGTGTCCATGAAGCTGTTTGCCTACTCTAACAAAAGCATTTAAGATAAAGGTGCATTTGTTTTGTGATTAATTAAGTGAAAATGGGCTTCTTTACGGACCTCAAAAGACAGTTGCACCAGAGCAGGGACTTTTTCTTCTAGTTATGTAGGCTATTAAGCTACCATCACTACACAATGCCATTTTAATTGAATGTAGCACTAAATGTTGTAATCAACCACCACATTTTTGTAAAGGTTAAGGCAGTTTAACCTTGGGCCAATCTGCTTCGCTGAGTGATTAGTCAATCGTCTTCTGAAATCCACTTAGTTTACTTTGTATGTGTTTGTTCAATGTCGGATATCAGATGTTTGACTGTTCACTCGGCGAAGCAGAATGGCCAGTGAATGCAGCACACAGGATTAACCCTTTGAGCCTAATGGTTCAGGGTGTGTTTGAAGGGGGTGTGGCCCCTTGCATTGTGGCCGAGCTTTAACTTCACCCTACAAACGGTGAGAGACAATGGTACAAGCATTTGTTAAATAAAAGCATGTACGCTTTTCAGTTTGCAATCGTTTCCCTCTTGGTCAAAGCAAACACAGGCCTTTCCTGGATGAGACTTTATTTCAGTAGTCCTCAGAGAGGTTGTTTGAGGAGCTGTAGGCACACCCAGCACATACAGGGGAAGAGGCGAAGTCCCGACACGTCAGCCTAAAACTTTGCGACAAAGTCGATGCGGACTAGCAGGTTTGAAAGCGAGATGATGTGGCACTAATCAACTGGCTGTTATGGCGGTGCTCCGTGTGCACATGACAAATGAGTAAACACACCTTGCACAACATGTAACGTAATTCAGAAACTGATATGAGTGTAACACAAGCAATTGAAAGCCTACGATGTAAAGAGCCTAGGCACAAAATGCCTTTGTGTGAAACTTCAAGGTCTACTGCACATTTGTGAATAAAGTGTGGCTTGATTTGTGTTATGTTGTTGACAATGCAGGCGATAATTATTTATGACCATTCAGCTATTAACAGGTTGTCTATTGTTTTTAAACACAGAACACCAACTCATTATTTCCGGCCTTGATATATAGAGCATGGATAGAGACCATGCACCATTCTGCCATTTGCAGATGAATCCGCTCTCTTTATTAACCTCAAGTACCGCACAGGCCCCTGCTTAACAGTTGGCATGGCAACAGCACGTGGAGCCTTTTTACCAATTTAACTGGACAAGAAGGATATACATAATTCTCTCTTACACACACACACACACACACACACACACACACACACACACACACACACACACACACACACACAAATAGCTTAGTTATTCAAATAGTTATTCAAATAACCAGATTGGCCATAACAGGATATCAACAGCAAAATAAATTTGTCTTGTGTCCGTTGTGTGTGGTTGGGCTACATGTTACTTAAGGATGCCCTGTCATCTAAAATGAGATAGGAACTAGTTCCTCATGACTGGTGAGGTTCATTGCTGTGTGTAGTATTCTTGAAATGGTTATTGGCTCTATGGCTAATTAAAACATTTCTCTCCTTTCCAGTTTTCGACCATATTCCCAATTAAAGGTCAGTTGGAAAAAAGTTGTGTTGGTAAGGCAGTTTATACATAAGTATACATAAGGTGTGATAAATAGTACAATTTACTGTAATGTCATGTAGGCAAACATGACATTGCTCTTCTAATGAAACTGCCATTTGTTGCATTGAGGCCCAACTTCTCCATTTCTTCTTCTCTTTCTTGGTATTTTAACCTATTTAATCGGTTATCACCAACGCCAACTGGTCTGGGGTGTGGATCATTAGATTGACATGAACCTCAAAAATGAAATACAAATAAAAAATATTTTATTAAATTAAAAACATATTTTTTTACAAAAATATATATATATGTAAAATGTATATGTAGACTGTGATTGAGCCCTGTATGGCCTGTTCTTAACCAGGTTATAATACTTTATTCTTTACGATTCCTGCCCCCATTCCTTCCAGCACATCATGATTTTGGATTCTGTATAGATGTCTGCCTGTTTAACTACGTTCCCATTACTCTTGCCAAATGATTTATTATCTTATTTTTACAAGAATTTATGTAAGCCGTAGGCGTAGTTTCATTTTTGCTTAATGTCATCTGTAAATCTGTGCTCCGCAATGCCCACTTTCCTTGGAAGGAAAGCCATTCCCGATTATTGGACATTAATACATTTTTAATTATTATTTTTTGCAAGATCCAGCTCAGTCTTGTATAAAAGCCGCCATGGATATAACTAAAACAAAAAGCGAGCGTCACTGATTCACTTCCAGGTACCCTCAGCTGTGATCCAGTCACATTTCAACACGAACAGCTTGCGACCTGATAAATGCGCATGCGCACAGCAGCTGACCCCTCCGGTTCCTGCGCGCAATGCCACGTTAGTAGCGGCAGACACAAGACACTAGCTTCAGTTGTAACTAAAAGAAGGGAAAAGACCAACCAAGTGGAATTCCCAGTCAAAACAGTCGTGTCTGTTATTCATTTTCCTATTATAGGTTCTCGACAGCAACTATGTTCAAGCTTTTTCTACTGTGCACTCTGGCTGTGGCCAGCAGGTCCGAAGTCGCCGAGGAAGATGATGTCTTGGTGCTAAAGAAAAGTAACTTCGATGAGGCATTGAAAGCACACCCCAACATCCTTGTTGAATTCTGTAAGTGATGTTCATTTTCTACATAATGCATTTGATCTATCTGCTGTTTGGCTGAATGAACGTAAATGGTTAGTGGTGCTGAAAACTTGAGTGTGACAAGTTGCAGCCATTGTAGTGCTAAGTTATTCGTCGTTCCTTGAGCAACAAAGTTGGCTCTGGATGTTTTCGCCACAATACGTGAGCTATAAGGAGGGGGGGGGAATCCTTCCAATAACAGCTGATCTTACAGGAACCCTGTTGGGCACGACCTCGGTTGTTAAACACAGCCAGCTAGCGATAGCATTCATATAGGCGTAGCTCGTTGCTGGAGGCAATGTTTTTTACGGCCTGTGAAGCTGCCCAGATTTGAGGCTTTTTATAATTTGGCTACGTTGTAAATTACATTTAACTCTTTTGCATATTGTTGCGCATACCTAAACAAAATAGGCCACGGGTTTAACAGCCCGACTGCTGTAACGATTCGCGCGAAAGATTAATACGACATTCCTCCATTAGTGAGCTTCATTGTACCGCTAACTTGTACAGGCAGTGTGTGTTGTTGGGAAGAAGTGTGTGCTTGCACTTGTGTTCAGTTTTTACACGTGAAGTGTCGAGTGCTCAATGTGTCTTTTCTTTGCCGTTTGTTCAATATCACATTTATGTAGCGTTTAACTGTCGATTTCAGTTAGATCTCCACCCGGATTCGTGTGTGTACAGCTTTCACTCTTGAAATGTGCGTTTTCAAAGGCCCGATCCATGGACGACAGTTTAGTTGTACTATTGACCAGCTCATCCAGGCCTTGCGCCCACACTGACCATTTGAACTTTAGGGGAGGGATACACTTTGGTTCCGACTCTGTATTGCACAGATGGGCGGGACCTTGGGGAAGGGGGTGGGGTGGTAAGGAACTAGGATGACGTGTACATTGCAAAAGTTCTCATGTTGATTGCATTTCAAGCAGGTTTTGTTGCTGACGTGTTGAACACATTTTTAAGTACTAAGTATGTAGGGTAGGCCCTAAAATAACTTGTACATAAATTCATGTTCATGTATGTGAAAAACATTGATGCAATCCTAGCTGGAGAGACGCACTACCTGCATTATAAGAAAAAATACTTGATCTCAATTACATGGCTGGTACCAATATGAAGTATTACTGTTCTATTGGTATTAACAACTTTAATAAAAAAATTATAAATGCATGCATCCTGTTTTTTCTACGTTTCAATTTTGATACTATTGCCCTTTAGACCTCAACGCTGGTCCTAATGACCAGGTCCCATAACACCCTTCATAGAATACGATACTGAGGCAGCCCTCTCTATTGTCTACTGTGACTGACGCGTCTCGCCGTCCACCACCCGACAGACGCCCCGTGGTGCGGCCACTGCAAGGCCCTGGTCCCCGAGTACGCCAAGGCCGCAGGCATGCTGAAGGCCGAGGGGTCCGAGATCCGCCTCGGTAAGGTGGACGCCACAGAGGAGACCGAACTGGCCCAGGAGTACGGCGTCCGGGGTTACCCCACCATCAAGTTCTTCAAGGGAGGAGATAAGGAGGCACCCAAGGAGTACTCAGGTGGGCCGTTTGTCTTTTTTAAACCGACCGATTATATCATCCAATGCCGACGAATGTAATTTGGATAAATCCCGGTTTTGGTTGCGTTGCTATGCTTATGTGAAAGCATGCTTCACAGCGTGACTTGGAAACCTCTGCAGGTTTATTCTCAGATGTGTTTCTTTTATTATGGTCGTGTAGCTCACGCGGAAGAGTGACATGCGTGTCGACCAATGTCTCGAGGGGCCCCGCCAGTCAGGAATGCAGTCAGAGCCCCTCCTCCACAACTTTCCCCCATGCGTTGGGCCCTTGCCCAGCCCAGTGATGAGATGTGCAGTTCCTCACGTCGTTGCCTCTCCACTTGCCCGCCTGGCCCAGGGATTGTGGTTAAGGGGCGGGGGGGAACTTTGGGAACGCTGGCCTGTGGAGGACTTCCTTGAATCCCAGCCAGCTTCTAGCACTTTCTACACGTTTTGCTGAGTGGGCCCCCCAGGAGAATTACCACCATGTGGTCAAGTTTTTATTTTTGGGACCAGCTCTGTGTCAGACCGTCATGGATACATTTCAGTCACACGTTTTATAATTTATTTTCATCCGTGCGCGTTTGTTGTTTTGCCTCTAAAGCCCATTTGGGGCTCGCCCTTTGCGCAATACAACTTTGCTTTGCATACGCATAGATTTGCTTTGATTAATGCCCCCGTTGTAGGATTTATTCTCCCTGGGTCATTTGTATAGGTACTCGCCTGATCCAGCTCTTTTACGTGTACTTACTTTTGTTTGTGGTTGTTTCTCCATGTTGTACACTGATGTTGACGTGCAGCGGGTAGGCAGGCTGACGACATTGTCAACTGGCTGAAGAAGCGCACAGGACCAGCCGTGACCTCCCTGACAGAGGTCACAGAGGCAGAGGCTCTGATCGCCAACAACGAGGTCGCCATCATCGGCTTCTTCAAGGTAAGCTTCAATGTTACTGTTGCTCTACCGGTCGTATAAACGGGCAGTGTTAAATGTTGTGGGGTGTTCAGTTAAATTGCACATTTTCTATCGCTGTGAAAGCTTTTGCGTTGCGGTGATGGCTAATGGCATGCATTACATGTTCCGTCATTAAAGTGCAAATCAAATGTATTCTTTGAAAAGCATTGTGTTTATCAGTTGTATTTGGGCTGTTTAGACATTAAGGGTAATTTGCCTCTGTGTTGTAGGATGCTGAGTCTGAAGACGCCAAGGCCTTTGAGAGGGCTGCAGAGTCTATTGATGAAATTCCATTCGCCGTCACCTCTGATGAATCCATTTTCTCCAAGTTTGAAGTGTCCAAGGATGGGATTGTTCTCTTTAAGAAGGTAGGTCATTAAAGAAAATGTATGTGGTATACCAAATGTAGATCAACCAATGTTTATCTACAGAGAAACATTACCAGTATTAATTTGTATGTATTTTAATATATACAATTTTGACACCCACTTTACCATTGCATACGTCTTTTGGGATCTTTTCGAAGCAATAAAAAAATGAACCACATGCCCCACATTGATCACCTACTACGTGATTCAGTCTAATAGTCCACCAGTCAGACAAGCAGCATGGCTTTCATATCTTTACATAAGATCGGCCGTTGTAGACGGCATTTTGTTTTATGGCTTTTGGACTTGTTGTCAAGGCCGGTTATGCGATCCTGTTGACCTCATATCTGTGACCACTATATCCCACTGGTGCTAATCTGAGCATCCCGATCTCTCTGGGGAGCTCTGCGACTTAGTATTGACATGTCGGTAACGTGATTAATTGCACACTTTCACAGGCGTTAACATGCTTGGCCATTTTATTTAGGTATTACAATGTTGTTTATACAGCTCTACTAAGCGTTGGTGTCTTCTGGCCAGGAAATGGTTAACTGATAATATACTGCTCGAATACTTTTCTTTTCTTTGGCCTTGAATCTGGCCTTTGCCTTTTTATGTTTATTGAGTGGGTTGAAGAGCTTCTGTATTAAGGTCAATCTAGACCAGTTTCATCACAAGTACTCAATTAAAAGTTTCTTATTTCATTTTTACGTAAAGTGTTTTTATAAACCACTGGGTATTAATGTTAAGGGCCACGGTCTGTCTGTAAATTTGCATATGTTCCAGCCAGGACTAGTGATGGCCTTGCCAGCGCTATTCTTGACCACCATTACAATTATTCATCCCAGTTACCCAGTGATTATTTTGTATTTAGCTTTTCGGTAATTCTATGTTGGGTTCTGGAACCTGCCAACAGAATTGACACAAGCTTAAAGCTAGGGTAGGCTGTTTATTTTAGATGCATTTTTGTCATATTTCTTGCAATACTCTTCTACATCCCAACTGCAACCAATTAATCAAATGCTCTGACAAAAATAGAAGGAAATCTTGTCTGTGGCTGTCGCAGGCCTGTAATAAGCCCACCCAATCGTTCCATTCGGCCTGAATGAAATGATTGGATGGCCTACATGTCTGTCTACGTACGTACCTACCTACCTACCTGGCTACCTACCCAGCTACCTGCGCGCACTCTGCCTATGCGGTCATTGTGAATGACCGGCGTCTTCCACAAGGCTAGGCAGACCTATTGCTAAAGCTAGTGAAGGGATTTGGGGGAGTGGCTTTGACTAGAGGGCTGAGATTATTATTTTTTTGTTGGATAATTAAAAAGCCTAGCGTACTCTGGCTGGCCTCTCCATATTGCCAACCCTAGCTTTAATGTGTAATTTCAGAATTGATTTTCTCACCTAAAGTGTCCAATGTGTTTCTACAGTTTGACGAGGGCCGCAACACATTTGACGGAGACATGACCAAGGAGAATATCCTAGCCTTCATCAAGACCAACCAGCTCCCCCTGGTCATCGAGTTCACCGAGCAGGTAATGGTTTGGTTCAGCCCCGCCATGTCTGATCCGTTGAACTGCAAAAAAAGAATAACAGATAAAGTGTTGAATTAATGTTTTTGCTTCTTTGTTGCAGACCGCCCCCAAAATCTTCGGAGGAGAAATCAAGTCCCACATCCTGATGTTTGTGCCCAAGACTGCCGCAGACTTCCAGGACAAAATGGACCAGTTCAAGAAGGCTGCCGAGGGCTTCAAGGGCAAGGTAATGAGCCTTTGGAAATGCAACGCCTCGGGTCATTTGATGGCCAATTGGCCGTGACCTTTTTGAATTCCAGTGTCTGGTCCGCCAAACTTGCCGTTTTAGTGGGAGTTGTCACTAAATGAAAATTCTTAAAAGAATGTCTCCTTTAAAAGAACATATATGTACGGAGCGTCAAAACAATCATTCACCTCCTGGATCTCCCCCCCCCCCCCCCAGATCCTGTTCATCTTCATCGACAGCGAGGTGGAGGACAACCAGCGCATCCTGGAGTTCTTTGGGCTGAAGAAGGAGGAGTGCCCCGCCATCCGCCTCATCACCCTGGAGGACGAGATGACCAAGTTCAAGCCCGACAGCGACGTCATCAGCGCCGAGAGCATCACCGCCTTCTGCACGCGCTTCGCCGAGGGCAAGCTCCGGGTGAGGGCCGTGGGGTTCCCCCGTCTCGCTTCTGTAGCGCTGAACCGCGGCCGAGCAACGCGTGCGTTGGTCGAGGAAAGGTGTCGTTTCCGCCACGGGACGTCCTGTTCCCTGTAGTCAGGCGATGTTCACGTGGGGCTTCTGAAAAAGTTGTAAATCGTAAAAGTGATTGATAAAGTCTGGACAACTGTTTTTTTTTTTTTTGTACTAACGGTTCTGTACCCCTCTTCCCCAGCCCCACCTCATGAGCCAGGACATCCCCGAGGACTGGAACAAAACCCCCGTCAGCGTTCTGGTGGGAAAGAACTTTGAGGAGGTCGTTTTTGATCCCACCAAGAACGTCTTTGTGGAGTTTTGTAAGTCGTCGTGCAGTTTATTGAATCTTTGTGAATGTTTTAAATAGGCAGCCGGTCTAGGTAGATAAAAATAACCTTGACCTTTTTTCTCTTACAGAGTCTAGCCCTGTAAGAGACCAGTATTTTCTGGTGCACTCAAGTTGATCACAGGTTATAAGGTGGCCCGTAGCAGGAAATCCTACCCTTGATTATGCAACTGGTGCCTCATAGGCTCGTCTTCACCAACGCCCACATGCAAATATGTAACGTGACACTGAAAAACACCATTTGCTTGTCTGTTGTCAGTGCCATACTTGTATATTTAAAGAACTATTAAAAGCCTTTTTATACCGCTGCTTACCGTCACATGGGCATGATGGGGGGGGGGGGCTAGCCGTATAGCCTGGCAAATGAGGGAGGAGGATTTTCTTGTCAGTTAAAGGATGAGGTGGGTATTAAGCAGAGGACGCGTGCCAAGGCTGCATGCCAGACCATTGGCAGCAAGGGCGTGGTATGGCATCTTGTTTGAAGGAATTCATGTTTGGGTTGGACCAGTTGGAAGTCTAAATCTCCCATTTCATCGCTCAATATCAAGTTAAAGATTTGATTACTTTGCTTAACTGGGTTACTGCCCTTTTCTTAGGAGGGAATTCTTGAATATAAAAGGATTGCGATCAATTCAATCATAGCCATGTTTTTGTTCTCCCATTAAACCCTTTTTCCATGTACTGCAAGTCTATAATGGTACCTTGGGCGTGCCTGTTTTGAGTTTGTTTGGATGCTTGCAGCTCTGGATTCACTCTCTCCACTTCCTTGGTTCCAGATGCACCGTGGTGCGGACACTGCAAACAGCTGGCTCCCATCTGGGACCAGCTCGGGGAGAAGTACCCAGAGGGCTCCGACACCATCATCGCCAAGATGGACTCCACAGCCAACGAGATCGAGACGGTCAAAGTCCACAGCTTCCCCACACTCAAGTACTTCCCTGCAGGAGAGGAGCGCAAGGTCAGTGCTTCTCCACCATGGGAAACGGCCTCTTCCTTCCCCTCTGCAGCAGACCTGTTGGGATGATGTGGATGGCCATTTTGATCTTCTAAAATAACTGCTAAAAGTCTGTCCTTTTTATAGGGCTGTCCCCGCCCAATAATTTTGCTAGTTGATTAAAGACAATCCATCTCAACTTTTAGTTGACTATAGTAATAGGTCCCAATTGCGGTGTTGAATATTATCCATTGAGTTTCTACATTTAATTCTAGTTATTAATAGGGATGTAAGAAATACCCCAAATCTAATTGAATGCATGGTCCAAATCATAACGTGGATGCTAACTAATTCTTTTCACCAATTTACGCATCTAAAGTCAGTTTTTGACGTGTATTTCATGCAGTTTATGTGCATTACACCCACACCAGCGTTTCTTAGCTGCTATACTGTTGCAGAGCTAGCGGGATATATTGCTAAACTGCTCAGGGCGGTGTACTTTTTATTTCGCCGATTGTGTAGAGATATTGACCTAACGATGGCTCTTAAGAGAGGGATGCTATTGCCTGACGACTTCGCTTGGAAGCCCTGTCTGAGGAGCGGTAATTATTGTTAAGCATGTCTCCGCATACCGTTGGCAAACTAACTAAGTCGTAGTTTCAACAACAATGGAACCTGGGGAGACTATAATAACAATGAAAGCACACGTTTATCATAACAACAAAAAACGCAAACCTTGGTCCGCTAGGAGCTCCACCACTAATAGGTGGACTATGAGGGGTCAGCTCTAGTCCTTAAGTGAGTCCTGCTAAGGAGCAACTCAAACATTTGCAAACAGCTGAGCCCTCTGGCCTGGTGGTGCATCGCTGTACGTCTAGATGCCGAAGTGGTGACCTCACTCACATAAGGCTGTTCAGTTGGACTCCCCGCATCGCAGCGTTCCTTGGAGGTCCGACTCGATGCAGTCTCGCGTCAGCCCTTTATTTTCGTCTTGCTGCAGTGCTTAACGCTGGACCCCGGGCAGAGTTTGAATATGAACTCCTGCTACTATATTGAGTGTGGGGTGGAGCGTGCCACACTGCTTCAGACATGAAAAGGAAAACTGGGTGAAGGCCAGGCGTGAATCTGGTGACACTGCAATCCACGGATGAGACTTGCAGACCCAGTGTTCGGGTCCTGTTTACTCAGGACGATTGAATGCGTTGAAGGGCTAGTGAACCCAAAATTGTGTTTTGTTTTAAACGTCTTAATATGTGTTCTATGATTCTATGATCAACATGGTAATCGGGGCCGTTTTGTCGCCGTTATTAAAATGAATGGGGTCATTCAGAAACGGGTGTACAACCAGTTTATGAACATTCATACAGAGGTTCTTACTAGAACGCTCATATTTAACGATGTGTACAATGGCATAACACTTTTTTAGCTATATTTAGAAGGGTTGTAGTGTATTGATACACCTGCTTCAAGTTCCAATCCCGTGGTTTATTTGTAAACGTATATTAGAGCTTTAAGTGTCACTTATTAAATTACACTATACCTGGAAATGCACCCTAGTACCACCAGTAATCTGAAGATGCTTGCACACTGCCCCAAACAAACACCCAACTATTGAATGTTGCCCACACTCCGACCAAAGCCCAGTCAACAGTTTCTTTTGCCAACATAAAATCAGCCAATCACCAACGGGTATGACACACTAGCCCAATGTTAAATGGGTGCAGTGTGCAGGCCAAAACGGGCGGTTCACTTACACTTAAAGTCTCGGATTAATTCTGTGGGCAGTCAAAGATTTAATCAAAGTAACAGAATACGATTAACCATCCCTGCCGCGCACACAAGCCAGGGATTCTGTCATTGTTTGATATAAATAAATAAAAAACTAACGACCCTGTTTGAGTAATGAGTTTGACGTCCTGAGACTGACCCATATTTGATGTGATCCCAACAGGTGATTGACTACAACGGAGAGAGGACGATGGAGGGCTTCACCAAGTTCCTGGAGAGCGGCGGCAAGGATGGCGGCGCGCCAGCGGGAGAGGAGGAGGAGGAGGATTTGGATTTGGATGTAAGTGAATCTCTCTATACTTCGCAGCCGATTCCACCGGTCGGATCGAGCAATCTGGAGGAAGTCAGTTGAAGTGCTGTACTGCAAAAGTAGCTACCGTTAGCGAACATTAGCGCTACCGTTCTCGTTGACGTAAAAACCTCTTGCGTTCGTATAAAGTGAATTCCAAAACATCAGAAATTGTATTGCATTAATAAAGCCATCGTACTGTACTGCCCCGTCGTAATCATCTACATCGCTCACTGGGGTTCGCTGATTGGCTGACGGAATGTCGTTCAGTGCCTAGCAGCTGGACCGGTTGGACTGGTTCCTGAGTAATATCTTGAGGCAAAACCAGAAGTGATCTGTCACGAGATTTAGGCTGTACGTGCGGTACGTTGGGGGTCTGGTGGTGGTTTATGAGGGTAGGATGAACCCTTTAAAGAAGGTAGCTGTAACGCTTTAAATAGACCAAACCATAGTCTGGTCTTCTCTTGATGACAAACCAAGATTATTTTATTTTTAATTGGAAGTCTATGCTTTGGTGGCTTAGCCAAAAGCATATTCTTGGGCTGGGAAAAGTTGACCAGCTTTACACTAGCCACTATTATTTCTCACCATTCCCAACACCACCCCGCCCTTGTCCTTCCCAGAGGTCTAATTGGGGACCAGCAGATGGACGCTGGTCCCCAACCAACGACAGCTGCACTAATGCAGCTGTCGTTGCTGTCGAGTGCGAACGGCCCCTGCAGAAAGGGGACTTTAGGTAAAAGGCACAGGAAAGCCTTCCCACTAGCTCTGTAGTAAACACGACTCCCAATCACTCCTGTCCATCTCCTCGTTGCTCAGGCACGTGCGGACGTGCGTTACATGCGGTACAGATGGCACGTCATCTCTGCCATGTTATGAGGTGGTGTGGATTTTGTTCTCCGTAAACGGCTTAACAGTACATGCATTTATTATAGCCAGCTATAGAAGGGTTGTAGTTTGATTTTTACACCCGCTTCAATTTTGCAGCCCGTGGTTTATTTGTAAGGTGTACGTTCAAAACCCCCCCAAAAAACGTAAGAATTGTTTTTCATATTATGTTTCTCCCCCCTTTTTTAGGAGGAAGGAGAACAGGAGGAGGATTCAGATGGCGAGGGGGACCACGATGAGTTGTAAGAGGTGGCAGGAGGAGAGTCCTGTGCCCTGCAACCCCCTCCGCCTGATCAACACCACCAACCTCACCTCCCTGTGGGACTTCCCCCGTCCCATGAACTCTTAAACACTTGCCCCTTCAAACTACTCCTCCGTCAGCCCACACATCTGTTTATTAGTGGCGTGGGAGAGCGTGTGCTCAACCAGCTTGCCTACACTCCTCCCCCCCCACCCCCCATCACCACCACCACCACCTCCACCCTTAACTACTGGACAGGATGGTCTAGTCCCGCTGTGAGGGGGAAGACGGTGGCTCAGTTAAAAAGTTTAAAAACCCACCTCCCTGAGACCTCAATGTCTTCTGTACCAAGTTATATGTTAGCAGTTTGCCGTGTATATTTTGAATCAAATGTAAAGAGAAAAACTGGCATCGTGATCCAACTGCAGAAGGTATTCGTGTCACTTTCTGTCCCTCTGTTTCCTCATCCCTTTCGAAAGAAAACCCTGCCATTGTTCATTTTAAGTAAGGGAGGGGCTGCCGATGTTCTCGTGTCTTGGGTGTAGATGAGGACCAGGGTTTGTGGAGTGGGTCTCCAGAAGACTTGTCTCTCAGAGCACTTGAGGTGGGGGGGTTGGGCCTCATCTTGTATGTGTAAACATTTTTATTTGTAAAGCGATCACTACGATGAAACCAACCGTTTAGCACAATGATTCCCCTTGAAAGCAATATTGTGCACCTGTAGCCAGGACTTTTGAGGCATTTGTTTTCATTCATTCCTTTTTGACGTGTTTTTTTTTTTTATTTGGTTTGTTTTAATGATTTCAGCGCGGCTACGTTTTTAAACGGGGAGCAAGGGTTAGCTCAGAAGGGGGGAGGGTGGGGCAACAACATATTTTTATTTAATTATATTTTCTTAAATTTGTTTTTGGTTGCATTTTCTTTTGGCTTATCATTGATTGCTTTGTGACCGATGGACCCACGATTGGTCTTGCTGGGGGGGGCCAGGGTTGGCCTGAGCGGGGTAGGTAGGCCCTTTGGACCACACCCTCAGAACCTCGCGCGTGGAGACCCCCCTCTGAGCGGTTCGGGGTTAGGTGGCACTGCGTTAGCGCCAGTCAGAGATTCATTACGGTTACTGAAGGAGGCGGAGGTCGTTGCTGTAGGAGAACCGTGGTCGGGGGCAGGCAGGTCTGAGGGGGAACGCGTCCACAAGGTCAGCATCTGACCAGGGAACAGTTGAACAGCCCCAACACACACCCTTACTGAACCCAACCCATCCCTCTTGACTCTATCTAACACCCCATTCTCTACTGAGGTGTGTGTGTGTGTGTGTGTGTGTGTGTGTGTGTGTGTGTGTGTGTGTGTGTGTGTGTGTGTGTGTGTGTG
>JAOPJO010000111.1:19972917-19991161 GCA_027123675.1 Molva macrophthalma
CACACACACACACACACACACACACACACACACACACACACACACACACACACACACACACACACACACGCGCACGCGGACACACACGGACATGCACACACACACACGCGTTATCAGGACACTACTAAATGTACACATCGCATGGGCGACATGTAAGGGTCAGACTATTTGAATGTCATATCCATGGAAAGAATCTTACATTGGCTTGTTTCTGGGAGAGCTCTGTCAGGAGAGCCTCGACGCTCTCGTCTGCCACGTCAAACGGCGTTTGACCCTTTCGAAAAAAAGAAAACGGAATTGGAAAAATGGAAACGAACGACTCACATGCCCCTTTATCCCCGTTTGTCGATTATATTAATATGGTAGTATTAGTACATGGTGTTATAATGCAATGGTGGTCTCTCCATTTATGCTTACACAATGAAACACAGCAAAGGCAATCTGGAGGTCAACAGTCAACTATTTTAATCATTCAGCACATGAGCAGGTTCCCTATTTATGCTCACGAAACCCACAACAGCACCTGGCTGCGCTCTGCACTTCCCCTTACCCCGTTGCTGTGGGCCTCCATGTTGCACAGCTGCTCCGCCAGGATGCAGCAGGCCTCCGCCTGGCCCCAGTGGGCCGCGGCGTGGAGAGGGGTCCAGCCGTCGCAGTCGATGGCCGACACGTCCAGACCGCACTGGCACAGCAGCCTGGGGGGGGGGGGGGGGCACGAGTCACATGACACCGGTCGCCATGACACTGGAGGTGTTCACTGTCCGCTCATGTTTGACTCGATTTTCCGATGGACTCTGACACATTGGTCGTTGACGAGCAGAAAAGGCGTCGAGCCCGAGGACGGCTGCCGCTAGGCTAGGCTATTCACACATCAATAACCATGTCCATGGACGTATAGGGAACCGCTAAAGTAAAGAATAACAGCCTTGATACTGGAGATAGCAACATCATAACTCGCACGGTAACATCACTCAACGTGCCCGCGTGAATACTACTAAACTAATAAAAACTCATTTAAAAAAAGGCTTTAATACGCTCCCTTTCCAAATCACATCCAGAAAAAACAAGCGAGAGCATCTCAATCTTGGCTCAGCATGAATAATCTAATTCAGGACCATAAATCCCAATGTATGTGCATCTACACTCCTGACACTGCCCATCGTTACACCGCATATTTGTATTCAACACACACAGGAACACGCACACGAACACGAACACATGTATACGGGCTCCGTACTTGATGGCCTCCAGGTAGCCCTTGGCTGCGGCCACGTGCAGGGGCGTGGCCCCGGTGCGGGGATGGCGTGTGTCTCTGGGCAGGCCCTCCGTCAGCCAGGCCCGGGCGTCCAGCATGATCTGTTCCTCCTCCAGACGCTTGGCTGCATCGATGTCCACACCTGCAGGATAAACACACAGATGTCCTCTTCACGTAACAGAGTCCACTCAGGAACACACGACAGCAGCTTCCAACCAGGATGCCCTCGAAGAGCCAGGGAACCCAACACCGTTTTTTGTTTTTGTATTAAACGTGGTCATTTGTCTTGTATGATCGTCAACATAGTACATTTATGCCGTTTTATCACAATTTAGAGAACATTTAGAGAAAAAAAGGGGTAAAATCCTATGTTGTTGCCATCCTCCCCAAAACACGATGTGAACGTCGCACTCTGCTGCGAGCACAAGTGGTGTTCTTTTCGTGACATCTGAGTACTCAGACGTCACGACCGAGGAGCAACGGCGGCGCCTTTTTTGTGGACGCGTGGAGCTCCGTCTGGGCAGCGGTTGACTATGGAAGGCGTCCGAGAGAAAGTTGAGCTTTTCGGACACATAGTATGTGTCCAATGTGCTTGGATGGTGAAGCTCTGTCTGAGCTGCGATGAATTTAATATCCACGTCTGAGTGAGGGTTAGGCTTCCCGGACACCTATAGTATAACGCTGCGGTGTGTGTGGATGGTGAAGCTCCGTCTGAGCAGCGATGAATTTAATATCCACGTCTGAGTGAGGGTTAGGCTTCCCGGACACCTATAGTAATAACGCTACGGTGTGTGGCGCATTTCATATAAAACGTCACTCATTATAACGCTCATACACAACGACGGCACTAGCAAAGTTGCCGTGGGTCGTAACCATGGGGATAACACGCCCCCCCCCTCCTTCCTAGAACTCTGTGCCCAAAACGCTATTTTTTTTTAATCTCATAGTGTTCGGATTCCAGCTGAAACAGTGGGTTCGCTGGCTCTTTAAGGGAAAACAATGCGAGGAGACCCTAAACAGTGCCCTGAGGATCGGGCCTTGGGGTTTCACTTGGCAAGACTGGAACAGAAAAAGGGGAAGCTTTTATGTCTGCTTCTCTGTTCCTTGTCTTAACCAGCCGATCCGGTACACTTCCCCATAGAGTGCACTCTACCCTGCAATCCTGCATTTACAACACCTTTCAGTTGACTTTCAGTCATTTCAGTCACGCAACACATTGTTTTCTCTAATTTTGGCAGCAAGTTCACCTGAAACGCATAGGATATAAAGAGGCGGGTTTCGCTCCCCAGTGTCCACAGTATACCTGTAGGCATCCCAGAGCAAGATGCCAAAACATACCTGCTGCTTTATTAAATCTATCTCAACTCCCTGCAAGTCGCAGTGTCTGTGTGTGTGTGTCTGTGTGTCTGTATGTGTCTGTATGTATGTGTGTGTCTGTATGTATGTATAGGTGTGTCTGTATGCGTGTGTGCGTGTATGCGTGCGTGTGCGTGTGTGAGACACTCACCCTGACTGCGAGTGTGTTCCTGGAGGAGGGTTTCGGTCGCCTCATCTACGGCGATGTCAAGGGGGACGTCGCCGTCACAGTTGACAGCAGACAAAGACGCGCCTCTCTGCAAGAGAAAACTGACCAACCAGAGAGAGAGAGGGAACTTAACAGTCTGCGCGCTACGACACCAGAGCTAGAGAGCCAGTACAACTCAGTTGATTATGCATTCAAGAGGGGGCAGTGTTCTTAACTTAACCACTTCATGGTCTAGTGCAGGGTTTACCACCCGTGGCTGTCCAAAGCCCAGCTCAGCTCAAAGATTTGCGTCGAGACGCGCAACAGCGTGCAAAAGAATCACAAGGTGATGTTCTGAAACTGGACCGCTCGCATCTCTGCCACGAGGGCCAACGCGCGGCCGTCTGTGGCTGTAGCAGCGGCAGAGACGCTTGGAAGTTATGCCAGAGGTTGGAGGCTGGTGATGCACCGGCTCATGCAAAAACAAACAGTAACTTCAGGAACTGTCGCCCGGGCGGAGTTTAAATGGATGATAACGCTGTGCTTCTCTGCAACTGGTGAGAACCTATGCTCAACACGGAGGAGTTTCCACTTGTTACATTTTTTTTTTTAAAGTGCCGTCGCCTACTTTTGGTACTCCGCAGACAAGCCACCGTGTTGTCAGTGTTGTGATTGCCATGGTCAAATACCAGGGTAGATACGTCCCCTCAATTGGTCCGAAAACCTCACGCTGCGATTCGACAGTAATATCTTGAACCACCGCACGCCTCAGGATGCTCAGCAACCCCGGTTCACACCGTGGCAACTTCCACTGCAACATCTTAACAACGTTGCGTCTCCTCGCAGATCTTTGCGTCTGAGCTGGGCTTTCCGTACCCCACAGGCTCATTGGCATGGCTCAAGTACCCCTTCATCAACACCAGACAAACCAGAAATGCTTTCCTTTGAACTAATACATACTATTATCATTTAGCATCGTGACTAACGTTGTAGTAGCCAAGCGTTTACAATGGAAGAAGCTGAGGGATTACTTCTATTTCTGGTCTTCGTCGACGTACATAATATTTAACAAATTCAACAAATACAAATATTTTACGTCCTTGTTTTTGTTTGTTGTTGTAACAAAGCAAAATCATCTTTGCAAGTCCCCCCCCCGGAACGTGCTAACTTAACCTGTGAACCACTGTTCTGCCTAGTGGCTAGGATGGGGCAGGTTGTTCCAGTGGCCGTGGTGGACTCACTATCAAAAAGTTCTGGGTTTGATGGCTAATTATCTCAGTCTCTCTGTAAGCACTTCCCCTACTTCCTAAACCTTCCTTTTAGCATTCTTGGGCAAGATGCCTAATCCATCCCTACCTGCGCCTTAACGGCGCGTATCTGTAACTTGCAAGTTGTTTCCGATAAAAGCGTTTGCTGAACGCTTGAATACTAATGATAGTAATAAATAGCATGACATTTTGATTCCACAACCGAATGGTCAAATGCAAATAAAATCCAGTGGTCCAACCATCTGTTAATGCCTCACTGTGACCAAGTGTGTTGCAGTCTAGTGGCACTTGAGCTGACTGTGGTCTTGCCAAATGAGCAAAACAATGTTAGCATTGTTCAAATAAAAGGCAGCACTAGTCTGGCTCCCACACTGTGTATTCACATCCCCGCAGAATACCACATTACACAGTTGTTACATTGTCGTTGTGCTCCGGCTTACTCTGTTATTTCTATGTGTTCACCGGAAGCCGCGACATGCAGTGGAGTCCATCCCTCGCTGTCAACCTGGTCCACATTGGCGCCTTGGGCCAAGAGGAAGGACACCATCTCCATACTGCCGTCGATACAAGCCTGTGTGAGGCGAGGCAAAACAAAACGGCATGAACCAATCTTCTTCAACTAAAAAATCTGACCCGTTTCGTAGCCCAGTACCACGTCGAGCTTTTACCTGGTGGAGAGCGGTGATGCCGTCTGCATTGGAGCAGTTGATTATGGCCGTTAGGTCTTCTCCGTCCTTGGCTGTCGTTTCCCTGGCCTCCTTCAGCATCTCCCGGGCCTCGTCCGTGTCACCGCTGGCACACGCAGCTAGGAATTCCGCCGCTCGGTCGAACCTCACCCTTCCCCTAATAAGACAGTTGAATAGTATTAGCCATTCAAATGTAATCACGCTCACGCGACCGGTTGTATTCTGTACGGCCGCGGCGTAGGTGGAGTTCCGCCACATAGCATCACTAGCAGAACTTCGCAATAGGTTATCTGATCATCAACCACAGCACAACGGAACACATTTGGCATTCAAATACAACCTTCGTTTAAGTAGAGGACCGGTTCCGTGGTCGAGGATATCCCCTTTGGTCGTTCCATTTCCATCTCCATCGCGAGTTTGGTCCCTTTGCTGGTCGTTGTTTACGGCCTCTGAGTCGCCACCATCCTCGACATTACCCCGCCACCTCCTTCTGGGCACTGCGGGCTCCTTATCCGTGCAAGAACCGGACCAGCGCTTCAGCTGTTCCCGTCTTTTATCCTTTGCAGAGTCCCCCATTATTTAGCCACAGAGGACTTTTTTCAAATAAAAGAAATATCGGTAGGAAAAGACACACCCTCCATGTGTACACTTCCACTTCCTAGTTCTCGCACTGGGTGTGAAGCCCCAGTTTGTGTTGGAGGTGGTGGAGAATGCGCACGGGATGCGCAGTTATCTTACGTCACAGCATTGGCCCATGAATAGCTTTAATCTCCAATGCATTAAACTGCCCGTTCCATCGTGAAATAACAAGTTATTGGTAATACTTGAAATACTTAAAAAATAGTAAATATAAATAATATATAATAGATCATAATAAATATGTTATACATACATACATACAAATAACACACACACACATACATATTTCTTAGGAATCAGTGTAATGATTGCGCATACAACACGGATCAATCACATAATATATGCAGATGTATGCAGAAATGTAATGTGCAACATAAATAACATCCAATATACACGGATGACGACGAACAACCGCCTCATGCGGGAGGCGCAAGGCCATTTGTTACGAACCCCTCACGGGTCAAATTCCAAGAACATTGAGCATCAATGCGCTACCTAGGTTTTGTCATAATTAGAACTGGTTAATAGAACTTCATCTTTGACAAAAAGAAAACGTGAAGATTATGTACGCCACTGTCACATCGACTACTAGGCCTAAAGCTGAACACATGAGTAAGTAGACGTTACCATTCGCATGTTGTGTCCTACACAGCAGTAAGGTCAAAGCATAATGCAAGAATGACCAAGGGTCCTTTGAACCAAGGTTGAAGTTTAAATGAATATCTTCTGCTTTAAACAATCACCTCAATAATAGAGAAAAACTGTGAATGTACAAATAATTCCTAGACGAAGTACCACCAGAGAGGGCAACTTTGGGTAGGCCTATCGTTCAACTTTAACTGCATTTAACAACATTTGAATTAAGTCGGCTGTTCGTGGGAGATTATATACTTGCTGAGATAGTTTAATTGTAAAACAAAGACAGCAAGAAAAGTAATGTAGGACTATTGTTGGACCTATTGGATATTATTGCACCTATGGGATAAGGTAAATACGCGTCGCATAGACTTTGGTTAAACTACAACGACCAGAACTCCCAAAGTATGTCTGCATCTGTTCGCTTTCAGGATAATCCTTTCACTTGCATGTATAATTCGGCATATTATATTGTCTTTCATCTTCTTTTGTGTCCAAATGTCTTTTGAAAACTAGAACATAGCAAAATTACGGAATGATACTCTTCTTATGATACCAGGACAACAAAAAAAGTCCCTCATCCCTCACTTACAGTTCGTAATCATGAACTGATCAAAGAAATACCTGACATAACATAAATCTTATGACATGTTTAGCTGTTGGTTGTTGCAAATTGTGTTGACACAATCGACCATCATGTGCCTCAGTTTCAAGGGTCCAAGCAGCAGGGAATACCCGGGATGATTGGATTGGTTGGTAACACTTCTAATTCCTCCAATCGTGAGCCCCCTGGAAGTCAGGTGTTCACATGTGTACAGGGCAAAACAAAGCGGCTCCGTATACAATTTAACCAATTATAGCCACCTATTTTGAAGTGAGTGAGTAGCTTTTTGAATTAAAGTACATTTTTGTATTAAACAGTTTTATGTATGTCAACAATGATCCAACTTAGATCAGGATAATCAACAAATTCTTACTGTGGAATGGACTAATGCTAATGCTACATCACTAGGCCACGCTTACTAGCTTTGTATAGCTGGTTCCCATAGGATAGTTGTAACGAGTAGGATCGGGGATAGTTGTAACAGACATGTTACAATTAACCCCATTCGAAAAAAAAACGTGCGTAGTTTAAATTAATCTTATTTTATTTTCAGCAATGCCTAGGTTTCGTAAAAGGAAGACACAGCGGGGGGTGTCTGAGGAAATACTTAAAAGAGCTTCGGATCAGGTTGAGCAGGGAGAGACAATCAGATCTACTGCAAAATCCTTTGACATATGCCATGTCACACTCGCGCGCTATGTCAAACTGAGAAAACAACTTCGAGATCAGGGGTCCAATGAAAGCCCAAGAGTAGGCTACACTGGGAAGAAGGTTTTTACAGATGAACAGGAAGTCAAAGTCGCAGAATTTCTGCAGGAAGCGGCAGATCTTAGATGTGGCCTGTCACCGTGTGAGGTAAGTGGTGTGCATAAGATACGGGTGTTTAGAGCTGAGCATTGATAGTGCAGTGGGGGTAAATAGTGAGGCTGAGTGAGGCACACAATAATGGAAAAAAAATGTTCACAGGTTAAAAGATTTGCCTTCCAGCTGGCTGTGCAGTACCAACGAAAGCGTCCCCCATCGTGGGATAGACAGTCAATGGCTGGAGCTGACTGGTTTACTGCATTTATTAAGAGACACCCAACTCTCTCCATCAGGAAGCATGAAGGTTGTGACCCATCTAATACATTTTATATAGGCATCTTACATCCCTAGGCGTCTTACATCCCAACTAAAGTGGTGTTACAACTCACCCAGGGCGTGGGGTACAAACAAGTAATATTTTTCTTTGAGACCCAATAATGTTTTGCGTGTTTTGACAACCGGGGTATGTGACAGACAAAGGTAAAAAGTGTACTGTGGAGTTGGAGAACGCAACAAATCCACTTGCAACATAGATATGATCAAGATTATAAAAGATCATCCTGGGTCTGGGTCTGATCCTGGGTCTGAGTCTGATCCTGGGTCTGGGTCTCCTCTTGGGTCTGAGTCTCATCCTGGGTCTGGGTCTCATCCTGGTTCTGGGTCTCATCCTGGGTCTGGGTCTCATCCTGGGTCTGGGTCTCATCCCGGTCTCATCCTACATGATAGATCTGTTTTTTTTTTACAAATATTTTGCCATGGACTCTTGTCCAATGACTAAGATGCTATACACATTCCATTGGAAAATATGAAATATCAATGTTAAATCCAACATCAAGATCATCAAACAGGTCAACGTCCTCAATATTCAGTCCTTGCTCTTCTATTCTTTCTCGACAGCCTGTATGCCCATCCCATCTCCGTGGCTGAATTTTCCTGCACCTTTGCAAAGTCCTGTGTGACGCGTGTCAAAGGTGTACAATGCTGCGGCAACACCGCAATTTGGCAGAATATCATTTCTGTACATTGTGTTCAGCACTCAGCATTTCGTTTAGTTTTCAAAAATGTCCCGAGAATGAGACTGAGCTGAGAAGCGTGACCATCATCGCACCTTTTCATCCTTTCACCACCAGACGATCGTTCCCCCGAAACCTGCACCCACGGGTCGATGGTTCCACGCCAGCACGTCGTGGCGGCCCACGCCATCCCGCCACGGGCGCTCACGCAGCTGGCGCGGGATTGGCTGGCGGAGGACACGCCGAACTTCGACCCTGCCGGGGTTTGCGTGGGCTCCGGGGAGGTGGAGGCCCGCTTGTTCTGCAAGACGGCGCAGAGCGTCCTGGCCGGGAGCCCTTTCTTCACGGCGGTGTTTGCAGAGCTGGGCTGCGCGGTGACCTGGCTCTACCGAGAGGCCGCCGAGCTGGGTGAGCGTCCAAAGGATCGGCGTGTCGTTACTTACTTACTTGCCTACGGGTGTGTGTGATGCGGTAGCGGCTAGGATTTAAGTTGTTGTTGAAGGAGTGCAGTACCTTTTTCCCCGCGCGCACATGTTCAGCCGTCACCGCGTTACTCTCAAGTAAATCAATCACGATCGGCCTTCCTCCCGACCGTTTGATGGTGGATCCACTAACACCGTCGGCCCGCAGGTCCGGATGGCGTCACGCTGGTGGCGGAGGTGCGGGGCCCGGCCCGGTGTCTCCTCCTGGGGGAGAGGCCGGCCCTCAACTGCCTGGCCCGCGCCTCGGGCATCGCCACCCGCTGCGCGCGGCTCCGGAGGATGGCGGTGGACGCGGGCTGGCGCGGGGAGGTGGCCGGCACGCGCAAGACGACGCCCGGCTTCCGTCTGGTGGAGAAGTACGCCATGTTGGTGGGCGGGGCGTCCATGCACAGGCAGGACCTGAGCGGGATGGTGATGCTGAAGGACAACCACGTGTGGGCCTCGGGCAGCATCACAAAGGTGAAACAATCCGAAAAAAAAGGCCATCACTTCGGCTTAGAAACCGGCCCCGACTAACCGAAAGGGAACGCGGTCACGCGGGAAAGGACGATGACCCCCCCCCCGAGCGTGGCGTCCCCTTTTTGGCGGTCGACGGTCAGCTTATCCGGCTATCTGAAACGTTGGTTCCTCCGCAGGCGGTGCAGGCCTCGCGGTCGGTGTGCGGCTTCAGCAGTAAGATCGAGGTGGAGTGCTGCTCGACGGAGGAGGCCCGCGAGGCGGCCCGTGCCGGCGCAGACGTCGTCATGCTGGACAATCTGGAGCCTGGGGTAAGCCCGCGAGGCAGTAGACCCTTGCTGGTTCTCATGCGTCCTTGTTTCACTTCTGCTTTTCTCCCGGGGCAGGTCTAGTCTGAGCGGTCAGGGTGTCTGAGCATCCAGCCGATAAGAGGACTTCCCAGTTCCCCCCCCGTAGTGTAGCGTTTGTAACTGTAGGCATCCTTGAGCGAGGACCTGCTAATCGATGACACTAGGGCGGTGCCTGGGCGGAGGACATGCATGCGGACATGACAAAATCACTTTATTCCCCCCCCCCATCCCCTCGCTGTCCTTCTTTCTAATCCTTAATTTGTATACTTGTAAATGTTTTAACTTTATATTGACATGGTGTTACTATAGTGTTATGAATGTTACGACCTGGGTGTCGCTGGCGACAATGCTCGTCACCAAAGGTCTGGCCAACGAGAACGAAACTTAAATCTTCGAGATTGCCACTTTCACTTTCCTGTATTTTGAAGTCTTATGTAAGGTGTCATTGACTATTTAGAAAAGCGCTATACCGTTAATGTATTATTATTATTCTAATGATTAATTATGTGTATGACCCAGGAGCTCCACGCTTCAGCCCTCGCCCTGAAGGAGGAGTTCCCGGCGCTGCTGGTGGAGGCAAGCGGAGGCGTAACCCTGGAGAACCTATCGCAGTACTTCGGCCCCCATGTGGACATCATCTCCATGGGCTGCATCACCCAGGGGTGCCCCGTGGTGGACTTCTCCCTCAAGGTGCAAAAGCCCTCGCCCCCCTCAGAGTTTTTCCACAGCGGAGGCGCCGTAGCAGCGGCAGACCGGAGTCCGTCTCAGGGGCTAAGCCATGAGGAAGTCCCGGCTGAGGCTTCGCTCCTGCCAGCTGGAGGCACAAACTGCTGACATGGCATTGTGAAAGATGTTTGCAATTACGTTTCATATGGGAGTGGAAATCAAAATAGGTCACTGTACTTAAGAAGACCAGATGGTCTTCTTAAATACAGTGGTCTTCATTGAGACTAATCTTAATTAAAAGTGGATTGATTATTGTTCCCTGTTGATTTTGTTGTTCATATGTTAAAAATACTATTTGGTTACAGTGTTTCCCCTATGAAAATGTGTAAAGTGTATTATGTGGATGGTGCTGATGTGAGCGTGCACGGCGCTGATGTGCGCGTGCACGGCGCTGATGTGCGCGTGCACGGGGCTGATGTGCACGTGAACAGTGCTGTTGTGAGCGGGCACAGAGAGGTTTTAGTGTGACCACTGATTCCAGTAGGGCTCTGGTGCATTCCAACAGAAAAGGTATCATACAACGGTGTAACAATATAACATAACAGAAATAGCATGTGAGCACACTTAGTGTGAGAGCCACATATCTTTGGCAAAACTGTTGCTTCTGTTCTGTACAATCAAATATGTAGGCTTCTTTCTAGTATTAAGTCACTTTCGTGTCACGGTTTATCTTAATGCCTCACACATTTATTCTGAAGCCATTCATGAGCGAATGTCAGCTAAGGTATGCATTTTGTATTCTTCTATAGCAGAACACTATTTTGTTTGTCAGTATTTTTTCACAATATTTCTCCAATGACAATGTAACAATTGAGGGTGGTGCAGCAGGGGGCACCTATGAAATGCTTTTGAATAAAGCAAATGGCTTTTAGGGTGCCAGAGATCCAGGGACAGTGCTGCAACACTGCATGTATGGGAAAAACTGGGTTACATTGTTCAGAATGTATGCACAAATAAAATGTGATGTTTTGATCCTGCAGTACTTTGGCTTTTTGCTCTCCTTTTTCCCAAAATAATATTTCAGTTACTGGTGATGTAAGACCAGTTGAAATAGCATTCAGAGCACATATATTTATATGGTGTAGATAATACAATTTAGTAATTTAGTGAGGAATTATGAGGAGGGCTGTGATTTCATTGGCTCAAGTGACAGAACAGGCGTGCGGTATTGTTTGTTGCAGGTGTTATATGATGGGGAGGGGAAACATGTTCACAGTGTTGGTGGAAAGTTAAGCAGGCGTCTTTCCACACAAGTTGTTCAAATTAAATGTCGAATTCGGTTGTAGAGAAATGTATGTTGAAATGTAGAATGGGAAAAACGAAACTGGCAAATAAGATGGAAGGGCCCACTTTTCTGCGTCTTAAAAAAAGGTAGTCTGTTCTTGATGAGAATTGGTGGCGGCCCCACCAATTCTGGGTCGATCACCACCAATGGTGTAGAATTGTTTAGCCACAATTGCTTAATATCATCCTCCTATATTAAGCAATTCACTAAAAAAACACTTGAAAATGGGAAGCTAAGAGTACATCTTGAAGACCAAATACAGAAACCATGGTACAATCTGTTGTGGAAACACCCTTTTCACACAGCAATTGCAGGAAGTAGCGACACCCTCCTCATGGTCTAACCTTCTATTTCCTCTTTCATGCTGAGCCCTGCTGTGGGAAACATGTACGGTCGCGGCTGTTTCCATCTTCTTTCTTTCTTTGGGGTTATTGGTAAGCTTATGCTTTGTAAACCTTCAAAATGATAGCATACAGACGGAAATATTGGTGGTTGTGATTTGACCTTTGCCTTAATAGCATTCAATGTGGCCTTGGGGTACATAGTGGTTACTATGAGAAACTAATTTGCTTATATCACATCACAAATATCTATTAGCGTCTGCATTATTTATTGATTGATGTTTTGGAGTATCAACATTTTAACTTATGGGTTACAACCAACTGAGGAGAGTTCATCTGAAACACTAAACCTAAACCACACCACAACTACACCCCACTACATTGACTGAATCCAATTTGAAACCATGGTTGGTTTGCGGTGTCAGACATTTTCGAAACATTTTTCTAAACGTTTTCAGCGTTGTTCCAGCCTGTCTGCCTAGCCTTTAACCTTGATACAGCTGACCCCAGCATCTACTATGGTGATGAAAATGGTTTCTTTGGACACAAGGTGCTGCAGGTCATCGATGGCAAAGACAAAGGGTACGTACAGCAAAAGGCAGTCTCTGATGAAACTCACGTCGTTTGAAGATTTGATACCTAAATAAATGTGTGAGTTATCGGAGGAGTTCCACAATCTCCATTGGCTTTGGCTTCCCTCAATAACTGAGCCTGCTAGGTCTTTCGGACCCACCTGCACTCTGGTTTTGACATGTGTAGAAGCCGACTGCAAAGAATTCAGTAGTAATAGTAATTAAACCTTGTCCATGTCTTGTCCATGCAGGTTTTTGGTCACTGCCCCCCTGCAGCAAAATGGCTCTGGAACAGTATGCATTTACATGAAACACACAAACAGCTGCTTCACCCCTAATGGTAGTTAACAACAAAATTGAAAATATGGCAGCAATGAAGACATTAACAGTAACCACAATGACTTGAATTAATTCAAGAATATGTATGCGATTATTGTAATTGTAAACCTACTTTCTGAATTGTAATTCCACTGCTGTGTCGCTCTTCTCTGCCAGCGACCATGCCGGTCCGGCTGATGGGATTGTCAATCGCTCAGGAATCAACTCCGTCCACATTCACAGTAAGAAAGCAGATACACTGATTAGTTGATTATCACACGTACGTTATGTTATGTTATAACGGATTATCTGTATTTCTGACCTCCTCGTACAGATCTGCAGTCCAAATGTAGTTCATGAATGCTATGAAAACTCCTACCTGAATGGACAGTGCTACCAGCTCAATGAAAAACTTGAACCCATGTCCAATTTCAAACCTGCTTTTCAAGGTAATGATATAGCAGAAATGGTTGCAGGAATTTGAGCACAAATACAGTTCTTGGGGTAGGATCAGGGCCGTTTCTTGCTATATGCGGACTATGCTGTTGCATAGTCCTCCCAAAGACACAAGAGGGCCCCCAAGCTTCCATTTCAGCCTTTTTTTGCATTATTATGTTTTGTTTTATTAATTAAAATAACCGGTCTCCCTCGGCAGTTGAGTGAGTGCAAAGTTGAGTGAAAGCATCAAAAGCAGCTAAATGCTCAAAAACATACATTAATATATACGTATAGCTATGAATGTTATCTATAAATCTATAAACGCCATCACTTTAAATAAATATTTGGTCTCATTTATACGCATATGGAAGATGTTATAATGCTTTCGTTTTTGATGTAGGGGAGCCCCAGTCTTCCAATTTATCATCTTTTAATGTGGGTTTAAATTGCTGGGGTCAACTTGAGATGCTTTGAATTTGAGAGAAAAAAAGATGTTTGGTGTGTATTTACAGATTGCACAAAGAAAACAGTGGACCTTGTCTTTCTATTTGATGGATCTGCAAGTATGACTAAGGAAGAATTTAACAAAAACAAAGACTTTATTCTGGATATCATGGATAGCATCAAGAACTCATCCATCAAAGTAACCACACGCATCATAAATCGTATCATATTGCAGTGATCCTGCGCTATCTTTAGTTTGTCACATATTAATACTAATATTATTGTATTATCCTGTGTAATATTTTCAGTTTGCTGCAGTCCAATTCTCATCAATGCCTAGGAAAGTGTTTGACTTCAACGATTACCAAAACGGGAAGGCCACCAAGTTACTGAAGGATGAACCATTTATGCAGACTCTTACCAACACATATCTGGCATTAAACTATACGCTGTAGGTTAAGACACACGTCTTTTTGCATTTTCAAGAAATTGCATTGTTCAAGGGATATTTAAGGACATATCTTGAATATGAAATTTGACAGAGAGTGTATGAATATAGTTTGTGCTTGTTACCAACATCACTGGCACTTACCGCCATGATTGTTGACACAGTGAAACATACAGTGGGCCTGCATTTGCATGCACACCGCTGGTCGTCTGGTTGAAGGACCGACATAGGCCTACTCATCATCATCACCACAAATAAACAGGTACATTGGGCGTTGTGTTTCAGGGACAAACTCTTCAAAAACCAAAAGGCGGGGGCGTCTCCAGAGGCCACCAAAGTCCTGGTGATAATCACAGACGGGGACCCTAGTGACACAGACAAGAAAGAGATCGTGAAGCAATATGACACGGAAAATATCATCCGCTTTGTTATTGGGGTGAGTCGGCCACATGAAGGTAATACATTGATGTGTTGTGGCCTCCGAGGCCCCGCTCCGCAGAGCCCCGATGGCCCTGTGTTGCCGTAAAGCTCCCAAACCCCGGAAATTAAGCGTCGGTGGTGACCAACTTCTGTCGAGATTGCCGTTTAAACACCCGCCGCCATGTCAAGGATATATCAGCATTAACCCACTAACAGGAAACGTTAGCTTAGACCGTGGGACAGGTTTGTTTATTAGGTTAGGTGAATGCTTCTGAAAGTGCTTGTGGTTGAAATTGTGTCAATAATTGGTAAACATGAAACCTAGGCCTATTCCTTGCACTTTCTTTATTGCATGCTATTTGAAAAACATGCTATTAATAATAAACACTATTATACACTCCAGAATATACATATATATATTGATCCCGTCTAATGCATATCCAGCAGTAGAATTTGCTTTTTTGCATTTACCAGAACCACCGTTTTTTGGCTTCTCCTCAGACATCAGGCTGCCAATGACATACTTTATCTTGACAGGTCAAAAATATTGTTCTGAAGAACCTTTATGCCATCGCTTCGGCCCCAAAGACAAACAATACGTTTCACATCAGTAATTACGATGGACTCGCCGGAATCCTGGAGAATTTTGAAGAAAAGATTTTTAACATAGAAGGTACTTTGGTATTTTCCCTCTGTATTAATGCCATTTGAATTCTCCTTTTCAGAGTTTTATTTTTTAATAAAAATGTGGTTTTTCAGCTTCTCAAACGGCACTTTCTGAAGAACTGAAGTATGAAATGTCTCAGAGTGGGATCAGTAGTGTCTTCCACAAGGTAAAGGAATTTCAGTCTTATTTTCACCTAATATTTCAGTTTTGAGCCCACTAAATGTAAACATTTCTTAAACCCCACAGTATATTTATAAGATATAATTGTGATCTTCTTTTTGCTCTGCAGGGCAACTTGGTGCTTGGTTCAGTGGGGTCAAATAACTGGCGTGGGTCGCTGTATGAAGTAGATGGGAAATCACACGGACACGGGACACACATTCAGGATCCTGATATGCAAGACAGCTCGTACATGGGTAATAATTCTGAAGAAAATACGTTTGATCTATATATTGTTTTAATACATGCTTATTTACCAATAGACGCAATAGGCTGGCAGCTGCTCTTTATCTTAAGGAGAGCTTTGACAAAAAACTAATGCTGAAAGAAACCTATTGACTCCTTAACAGAGAGAGAGAGAGAGAGAGAGAGAGAGAAGAGTGAGAGATTAGTCAAGTAGTACAATTCTGAAGCTGCGTGTGATGACCTGCTTCAGCAATAGTATTGATTAGTGATGGTATTATAAACACGTGTCATTAAACGGAGTGTGTGCTGTCACACAGGCTACTCTGTGGCGGCTGGAGAAAAGGACTCGGTGTCTCTGTATTTCACTGGCGCACCACGGTTCAACCACACAGGAGAGGTGGTACTCTTCAGAAAGACCGACAACATCTGGAAGGTGCTGCAAAGAGTGTCCGGAGAGCAGGTTGGCCCCTCATTTTAATATTATGAATACGGTCAGAATAATAAACCCGCTGGAGTGCTATCCGTGTAGGCCTCTTTCATTTTAAAGCCCTTTTTTTCAATTTAAAGTCCCTTTTTCACTGGACAAGAGACCCACTAACAACCACTAGCCTATGGCTTTTTTTGTTTGGTGGGAAAGGTTACAATCGCCGTTCATTCCTGGGACAAATGACTGCAGTAGCCATTGGGTATTTAAACGGCTCTGGCACCGATCGGCAGTAATAGAAATATGACACCCATGTGGACACCCTTTTCCGGCGAGAAAGTTAAAGTTACGAAAGTTGGCGCGTAAATAGACGAGGACACGTGCAACGGCGATTTTGTTCTTCAAACCGAGTTTGAAAGAGGCGAGTTGGCCGTGAGCATGAGCTTTTTCAATGAAATGATAACCCGGTGGAGATGCCTCGTTCAGGTGGAAAATATGAGTGTATGTATTGGTCAGAGACCGGGTGTTTAAGTGGAAATCTCAACGGAAGTTGGTCACCACCCGACGTTTCAATTCCCGGGGTTGGGGAGCTGTACGGCAACACAGGGCCATGGGGGCTCTGCGGAGGGGGGCCTCGGAGGCTATAACACATCAATGTCCTTGAGCTGCAAGTGATGTTTCACGCTCTCAAACCTTTTCTGCCATTCCTTGAGAGCAGGCGTATCTTGGTCAGGACGGACAGCACCTCGTGGTATTTCAGATCACCACGAGGTGAAGGGTGGTACAAGGTTCGGAAGATCCTTCAGGGTAACGTGGCAGCTTCTTACATGGGCCTTCCTTCTCTTTTTTGAGCCTCAGGGCAATCACCTAACTGGGGAGCAGACAAGGCTGGCGATTTTCTTTTTTTTTAAAGATTTATTTTTGCACTTTTAATGCTTTTTATTATAGTGTGAGATAGACAGGAAGGTATGGGAGAGAGAGGGGAGGACATGCAGCAAAGGACCACAGGCAGGGATCGAACCCGGGTCGCTGCGGTAAGGACCGAGCCTTTAATGGTGCTCGCTCTACCCCGTGAGCCACCGGTTGCCGATTTTCTGTCGCGTCCGTTCAGAGGTGGTGGAGGAGATATGGAGTAGGTACTGCAAAGCAGCGGTTTGTGCCTCAGAGGTCTCAATCCACTGCCTCCACCATGCCTTCCAAACAACCCCTCTGGTATAATATCGATTTTTCGATACATATCAATACTGAATATTTGAAACGGTTTCAATTATCATTCTCCGCAGTATCGATACACCAGTACCAGCTGAGCTTTCTCGCTCTCTTCTCTCCGACAGCGAGTTAACACACACACACACCCAGCGCTACAGAGCCCACATATCCACGCCTCCTCTCACTCACTCGCAGTGCGGTCTCTCGCAGTAATTCGGCACTAGTCTCAATCGCTCTATGTGTAATGGTGTTAGCTTAAAGTTAGCCAACACTCTTGATGTCAAGTACAGCGCCTCCGCGACCGGTTTTGGTTTTCCGGTATGGTGGAGTATTTTTTGGAAGTACTTTGGCCTTGAGGCAAATTAGCAAGGAAAGTCAAAAGACACATGTCAACCCATATGCAAGCGATGCCAAGCATCTGATGGACCGAAATGCGGACCACTTTAAAAAATGTAGAGGTTTAAGGCATTGGCAAACGTATGATAAATCATGTGACACCCCTAGAAAGATTACATTATCAACTTTTAGTCTATTATAACCATTGTAGCTAAACAAAAGACAATTCCAACCCAAAGCAAAATAAAAGTATGTAACAAATCGTTTTGTATTTCATAACTGCGCACGCACAGCAATAGCGATCTTTTTCACGTAATTTGACCAACACAAACTATACATTATATGAAAGCTGAGCTTCCACTGATTCCAACAGTCCAAACCATATCACTCTGTGACTAAAACTCGCAAATAAACCAAAAACAAACTTTACTTTTTGTTTTTACAACCAAAAAGGATGTCTTACCTTGGTTGTTTTTGTCCTCAAAGTTGTGTTTGATCGCATAAAACCACCATA
>JAOPJO010000111.1:19993489-20006392 GCA_027123675.1 Molva macrophthalma
TAAGAGAGGGTTTCTGAGAAAACAGGTAAATTGCCTTCAATCAGAACAGATGTCATTCATCGCCATCTGGTGGCCATTTGGTGTCATTCAATTATATTTGTCCTGACCTTTCAATAGAGGGGTCAAGTGTCAAAATTGTACCATGGGTTCTCAAGATATCTACCTGTTTGTGTCTCTTAAAGGTTGTATTGTCAAGGTCCTATTCTACATGCTATTCGCTCTCAACCCACTTTTTTGTCAGTGAACACACAACAGCCCATGAAAACCTACATTCTGATTGATTCAGAATATCATCGAAAACTGTATTTTCATGTATACTATCGCCCAAATAGTCACACCAACAATCACATCATTTCCACCTTCTTGCAACTTAAAACCTTTAAATGTAACTTTCTATGTGAATGCCCGCCGGCCCAGTTTGGTTCATACTTTGGGGCGGAGCTGTGCCAGGTAGACGTCCAATCAGACGGCAACACTGACTTCCTCCTGGTGGGCGCACCGCTGTTCCACAATCCTCAAGAGAAGAGAGAGGGCCAGATATACGTCTACAAACTGTCTAACAAGGTTAGGCTTTCTCAATGGTAAAGTGTTATAGGCAAGTGCGTTCACCTGTTGTCTTGTTGATCTGCAAATGTGAATAATCTTCACTTCTTGCCGAATGACTTAACGTAAATGTTCTGGCAGTTGGAACTGGAAAGTGTACTGAACGTGACGGTGCCATCACGGGGCCGGTTCGGCACGACGATCTCGTCCCTGGCCGACCTGAACGGAGACGGTTTCAGGGATGTGGCCGTGGGGGCTCCGCTGGAGGACGACAACAGGGGGGCCGTGTACATTTACCTTGGCAACCAACACACTGGCATCCGCCCCACCTTCAGCCAGGTTGGTGAGGCACTATTGTGTCAGGATAAGTACACTGAAGCAACGTATCGTCTGTGCCTGGTTCATTGATGTTGTTTCTGCATTCATTGACGACACACCACCGTTGCGATCCAGGGCCTTGGAGAGACGCAACAATCGAGTCTTCTTTACCTAAAAGCAGTTCCATATGGCAGATATGTAGCTGAATAACATGTATGTAAAAAAAAGTTATGTTGAAGAACTGCTGTTTTAATATTAAGTAATTTACCACCAGACACTTGTATCCAAGCGTCTGCAGATACAGGCCTTTAATGAGCTGGCATGAGGTAGCCATCTTGCTCAAGGATGCCTAGGCTGCGTACATTGGGGACGGAACCCGGTACCATTTGGCCCGGGAGTCGAACACCGTAGCCACGAGGTAATCCGGCCATCTGTTTGTGTTTCAGAGAATCCCAGCAGATCCAGAAAATGCGCGGATCCGTTTCTTCGGCCAATCGGTGGCCGGTAACTTTGACCTTGGAGAGGATGGACTGGCAGACCTGGTGGTGGGCTCCCGTGGAGCTGCTGTCGTCTTAAGGTATGTGTCCAGTTACTTTACCATCTTGAAAACATTTTGTGAAATGACAACTTTCACGTTTAGCAAAATCGTCACCGGTCAAATGGAAAAGGCCAGAGCTGAATCTCTTTCCTAGTACATCCCTGGTGGTGAACGGCAGTGTTTTGCATTCCTAAATCCGACTTTAGCACTTTTGAAGGCCTCATCTCGTAAATTACATTCTGAATGAGAGCAGAGAATGTACTGGGGTCTCACTGAACAGTGAAATAGATATGACTCAAAGTGATGTACTTAAGTAACTTAAATTAAACCATTACATCTGTCTCAATGGTCTTACTATAACACAATGTAATGGCCAGAAGCAATCACCACAAGGTAAACCCCATCCTCTGATGTCATCTAGGTCCAAGCCAGTGGTAAATGTCAAAGCGCGTCTGCACTTTGCACCTGCAGAGATAAGCACTGTCAACATCCACTGTCCAGAGACCCATGACAATCCTCTTCCTATGGTCAACCTCACGGTGTGCTTTGATTTGGCAGAAGTAACACGCAGAAGGACTGGTAAGAGATTACATGAAGTAGCACCATTCCTGATGCTTGTGATCAACCCAAACATGTTTGTAAGTAAGCATTATGGTTCAGCTCGTCTCCACCCACTAGACTATTAAAGAAGATATGGGTGAGCCAATCACATAAAGGCCAAACCCCTAGAAATCCCATTGGCCAAGACAGAGAGCCATAGCAAGTCTTTTCCGCAATATCTATACATACAGGAAGTTCCTCTACAGTTGAACACACCTGCCACACTCCTTACACCATGCCCATGCTCCATATCTACCTCAAAAAGGTAGTCTGACATCCTGTAAAGAGGCGAAAAACGATTTACCACAAATGTGGAAAAATTGCATAATAAATGAATACGTTTACATTTATAGAACACATACTAAATAGCCTAACTAAAGGGCATGGACCAGCTGAACCACTAAAACACAATTCAATTCACCTTAAACGTGTGCCTAGGAACTACAAACACGGGACTGAACATCTCCTACAGTCTGGACGTGGATCCTGTGAGACAAACAAGCCGTGGCTTCTTCATGAAATTAGGCCAAGGACATCTTCAGAGGACTGTGGAGCTGATGACCAAACACTGTTTCACTCACTCCATCAACATGCCAGTACGCAGATCAAAGCAGATCAATGCTTCAGAATTCATTTTTTGTTTCACCTTTAAAAAAGGTTGTTGATAATGCCTCATGTAACTAATCAATGGATTTTATACAGTGTAATGTTTTTTAAATTTTTGTCATTTTCACTAGACAGAAAAATGGAAATACATATAAAGATGACTGGCCTGTACCACTGACTCATTTCTCTTTGTAGAACTGCGTGTACGATACATTAGCCCCCATCGACATCAGACTGAAATATGCTCAACATGAAAGCGAGAGAGCGGCCAACATCCTGAATGTAGACAGTGCAACGCAGACTGCTACTGAGGTATGGTCACCGCTGAATGGGTGTTGCTCTGACAGATCTCTATGCAGACATCTGGATATATCTGTATCTGAATGGACTGCTTGCATGTAGAAAAGCATGCATTTGGAAGAAATCCCAATCCCAACTATATCTCGAAAAGTCAGAGGACATAGATGCAACTTTGAGTACGGTTTATTTGTTTGATGTTTATTTTGCCTTTGTAGATAATATGTAGAAGATACCATACTATCATTTGAAATAATACCTCTTTGAATTACCGCAAAGGAAAACTTCTGGATTTTTTTGGTTTTGTATACATTTTTTCAGTTTGATACATATCCTTATCTAATTCATGTTTCTCTTACCAGTAGAGTGTGTGTGTCTGTGGAAATAGTTTTTATCATCAGTTTTGTGAATGGTAAAGAAGTGTCTGTCCGAGTCTGTCCCAAACATTGCATCTTTAGTATACTCAGAGCCTTATCACTTTTACACAAGGCTTTCCACCTCATTTAAACTCTAACCCACACGCCACAATCTACCGTTATTCAATATCATATGCATAGTTATTTTTTGCTTCATTTGACTCCTTAACATATGAAAATATCTTTGTTATTCAATGACTCACAATCTATCGTTCTATTGCATCCCAAATGAAGGTAAAAACGTCTCTGTGTTTCAGGTCCCGTTCGAGAAGAACTGCAGAAACAACGACACCTGCATAGCAGAATTGGAGGTGGACTTTACCTTCACGTATGTACAGCATATATCCAACACATAACCGATCACTGTGCCATACATGAGTCTGACTAACGGGAACTCGGTCTTCCAGCACCCCAACATTAGTGGTGGTAAACCACAACAACTTCAACGTGACCGTACAACTGGCCAACATCGGAGACGACTCCTTCAACACCAAACTGTACCTCTTCTACCCCCCAGGCCTCTCCTTCTCCATGTTGAATCTGCTGAAGGTGAACGAACAAGCAGCGTCTCTCCTTTATGTAATGCGTTAAAGATACAACACTTTTTTTTTTAACCTTTTTCTTTCGTTCTCCTTTTTGCATTGGATTCAACAGTCGACTAGGCCGACGTTACCGTCGTGTAAGGATCTGGAGGGGGTTCTCAACGAGACCATGTGTGGCGTCAGTCTCCCCGTGTACCACAGTGGAACCAACGTGAGTTAATGACCACAACAAAGTCATTGGAACAAGGAGCCAATGTGAAGTTTGAGTTGTGACCAAACTATTCGTTAATTTGCAAAGCCCATGTAAGGGCTGTATATTAAGTAAGGAATAAACCATGACGGGATGCTCTGTTATTGGAAAATTACGGGATTAGTGATGCCGAAGTACATTATTCTCCAATAACGGGATCCCCGGAGTGGTTAATCCGCTTATACCACAGTTATGAACAATAATTACAAATAAGAATCCCTAGAAAAACAATAGGTATCCTAATTAGTAACCATCATCTATAAATGAATCAGCTGAAACTTAAATATTATTCTGCAGTGCATTGAGCATATTGTTTTTGCGTTGTCAAGGAAACATCTGGTCGAGTTGTTTTTTACAATTGGTTTTAATATTGGATGTGTAGCACATTAATTTTAAACTGTTAAAAGGCAGTTGTGTTCCGTGATTGAAAAATAGCGCACACCCTTGGAACATTATTGATAAATCACCATCAAGTATTTAAGTACAACGCTGTGGTATAATTTTAGATAACAACACAGCTATCGTCTCGTCGTTTTTCTAAACTAACGCGCAACATTTCCTCAACTCACATCAGCTGGCCAACAATCCTTTAGCTAAAACCACCCAGTTAACTCATAACAAACTAGCAGTTAAAAAGACAGCAAAAATAAAGAACTTGATGTAAATTAATTTCTTCTATGCTTTTTTTTAGACCACATGATATCCAAGCTAACATCAGTACCTCATTGGACCACATATTTGTAGCACTAACACCAGTCCGGAATAGCTTCTTCTTCTACACAGAGTGGTCAACACAACATCATATACAGTTGTATGGGTTTGAGATAAGTCAGACCCTACAAGCATGGCTTATTTACCATTCCGCCCATTACCAATATAAACTGAATTCTTACCTGTGTTCGGGAGATGCTTCAAGAACCACCTCCAGAGCGCACGCTCGTTTACCTTGTGTCCCTGAATAAACCACGTGTTGAACATTTACCACTCTCCCGAGTCATACCGAGCCCGTAACAAAGATACCACAAAGGATTAAAATTACGTTTCATCAAACTCTCCTCAAAATTCAAAACTATGACATCTTCCACAAGTCAATCGTCTTTATAATGTTGTTACTCTGACATACTCCGGCATCCTCACATCTCCTGGTTCACTGACACAGCGCTCCCAGCTTAAAAATGCTTGTGCTATTGGCAGACGCAGTGGTTAATATTGCATTTTTGTGTATATTTGTGCAGTATTTGAGTGAGTTTCGCAAATAGTCTACAGATTGAAGATTGGTGGGACTTACATGTATTTGCATTTCCATATTCTATTTTTTCCCGTCCTTGTGTGATGTGTTTCAAGGCCACATTTCAAGCTTTGTTCCGCATTATGGATACATATGAGTGGGACAGCGAAATATCAATGACCATTACAGGAAAGAGGTATGTTTTTATTTGTATTGATTTTATTATTATTCATATTTATTTGTTTTATCATTTATTTGATTAAATATTGTCATTTGCTCTGTTGTACAGCGATAATAATAACTCCACCATGAGCTCAATGACCAAATCCATCCCTGTACAGTATCAAGTGGTCTTAACTGTAGCAGTGTAAGTATACATTTTAAATAGAAATTGCATTGATACTGTGTGAAATTAAAACAATGATCAGTTTAATTACTGAACTATATCTAGTATATAGCTTTGTTTTGATTATTGCAAATGGCTGTGTTTATTTCCCCTTTACTTTTTGCAGGCATGAAGACACTTTTACCTACCTTAACTTCACTCTGGAAGATCATGCACCAAAGAAAGTGGTAGTCACATACGAGGTAGACTATAAGCACACTAACTGAGAAACGATTGAGATTCATCATAATCATAATGGAATGTTAGTACCATTACAACCATATTTCAAACTGATGTTGAGTACGTAATGCTATTCTTTTTTCAACTATCAGGTAAAGAATCTGGGTTTCAAAGAGTTTCCTGTCACTGTGTCTGTCACTATCCCTACTAAAATGGAGTATGGCTTTGAAATCAACAACCATCAAGTCGTTATCAAGTCGGAACAGGTAAACAGGTGGCATTCATAACAGTAGATACTATCAACAATTATAATTGTTTTCGACAATAATTTCACAAATTCTAAATCACTCCGCCTTTTATTTTTTTAGGACAAACGATGTGTGGAAACAAACATGATTAACTCTTCAGATGTGAGTGAAGCATAGCACACAACGCAACCAAAATGGTCATAACAATATCCACTACAAATATTTGATGATAGGGTTATCGTACTCAACTAACACTTTTTTACCACAGAACTGCACCTCTGGCGTAACCTGCAAGACCATGGTGTGTGAGCCTTTCTCTCTGGCCAGTTATTCGACCACTAAGGTCGTTCTGTCTGGGGAAGCATCTTTTAAGGACTTCGAGCAACGTGCAAAGGTTTGCGTGTGCATGCACTCATTCTAGCACTGACCACTCAGTGACTGTTTCCATTTTACTGTTGCATTATTATGTGACAAATAAATGCAATGTTTTTTTCTTCACAGGGCAGGTCAATGCCCCAGCGATTCAGTGGTGTGATACAAGATGTGATTTGGGAAAGCTCTATAGAAGTGACCTATGACAAACACCGCTATGTGCAGGCATCCAGTAAACAATCGGTGAGGGTTTATTCACTAACAATGACTGTGCTGTTGTGTTGTACAAATATTGTGTTTTGATTATCATCTGAATTTAATTCTTATAAATTTCATATTCTTGACTTCAGAATGAAGCAAGTTTTCCCAGAGCACAGGTATGCATTCACTTTTTTAAAGAAAAGTAAGACCAAATGTGAAAAATGCAAGGCCCTTTCATGACTTCTATTTTCTTGTTATCTCCATAGCCTTTTATTCGTGTGGAACTGATCATGGCTCCTGATATAATACTCATCGTAGCAGTGGGATGCAGCGCAGGCTTTCTTCTTCTCTTCATCATCGCTTTGGTCATGTTCAAAGTGAGTTTCACTTCACACATGAACAAGGAACGTTTCCCGCCAGAAACCACACACAAAGACCTGTCGGAGAGCCTTTTCCCCTCAATTTAGGCTTGCATGTTACTTTCTTTGTAAATCTGTCAGAAAGCCCTTAAACAGGTACATTCTGGAACGGAATTGATAATTTTTTGGTTGGGAATAAAAATGTATAAACTGTTCTTGTACAAACATGGCTTCGAGAAAGCCTACCGATCAGAACCCAAAAATGACGCCTTTTTCAAAAAGTATCAAAACTCAAAAGGTTCGACACATTTACATGGCTCAACTCGAAGGACCCGACTCTGTGGAAAGAGTCGCCCATCGTTACTGCCCAGCCAAGGCCCGACGTCTCTTTGTGAGACGCAACCGTGAATATCAGGATGGTCTCACAAGGCTTGAATTCAGACCACACCCTTACAATCCTGAGTCTTTCCCACACTGAGTTTATTGGCTGACTTTGACATGTATATAAATATACTTGTATATATTTTCCTGACAAGATATTTGGTATTTGTGCAGTGGATACATCCCTCTGTGATATTTTATGGTTATTTAACATTTTTAGATCCTGTAGTTGCAATGAAGTACTTAGGTTAGTGATTAGTCAGTACGTTACTAGTCCATTCAATTTACCTTAAATTAGACCAAAATAAAACAATGTGTTTCTGTTAATGCCAGATGGGGTTCTTCAAGAGGAAAACGATGGAATATTACAAAGAGCAGGATGAGATGGACAACGAGAGGTCGTCATTGATGAAGGACCCTGCAGCCCAGACAGCCCCTGCTGAATCAGTCACGGGTGGACCCCTAGAGGAGAAGGCACTTCTCCAGAGTCCTGACATCCAAGAGCATGCTGCAGGTGCAATGTTGGTGGCAGACAAGACCCAGGAGAAGGATAGTTCGAATCTAGAGGTTCCATTCACCAATGGGACCAATTAGGTGTATATTAAGATTCAAACATTTACCCCATCTTAAAGGGACAGCCTTACATTTAGAAAAATAGATTTATAGGTATGTAGAATAGTTAGACAATTGCTAGATACAGGAACGTCCGATCACTTGTTTGGAGTGAGAGAAACGGTCATAGGAGTGCAGAAATTGCAACCAATATTACGTTTCGTGAGAGTAAAAATGCTTCAAAACAAATAACTAAAAGGAATTAGGTCAAGTTTACTTAAAGTACCTGTATATACTGGAAGGGTTCGAAACATGCAAGGAAGGTAAATGTAAATACATGGGGTTTGGATATCATAGCTTAATGGTTAGTGCCTGTGTTAAAAATCTTGGTGTCTTGTTTGACCCTTTGCTTTGCTTTGACCAACATGTTAAAAGTATAACTAGAATTGCATTCTTTCATCTGAGAAATATTGCTAAGATTAGACCAATGTTATCTGCAGCAGATGCGGAGACACTCATTCACGCATTTATATCATCAAGACTGGACTATTGTAATTCATTGTTCTCTGGTCTACCTAACTCGACCACAAGAGGCCTCCAGCTTGTACAGAACGCTGCAGCCAGACTAATGACTAGAACGAGAAAATGTGATCATATTACCCCTATTCTCGCCTCTCTACACTGGGTACCAATAACTGCCAGATCGTATTTTAAGGTGCTGTTGCTTACGTTTAAAGCCTTGCATGGATTAGCACCATCCTACCTGTAATTAAATAAATATTTTTGGGTTTTAAATATTATTTACATGGTGTGTTTTTTCCTTCTTCTTCTGGCCTGGCGCATCAAGGTTTGGTCCTGTGGCAAACAGCTCTTGGCTGCCATTTGATACTTGACAAATTACCACGGTAATTGTATTACAACTGTAATACTCGTATTACCCTTCTTCAGCAAGACATATTAGTCGTTTCTATAGTTTGACGTGGTTAATCAAAATTACAAAAATAGGTTCAAAACGATAAATTACATCACTTTGTGCAAACTACCTTACCAGATTCCAATATTTAGCTAGCTTGCTAGCTACCTAATCTGAGCTTCTTACTGAATTTCAAGTTTCATTATATTTTCACATATACTACATAAACATAGCAGCAACGCATGAGGCATAATTTGATATTCTGTCGATATTCACTCAAGGAATTAAGCATTTTGGAAATAATGATCTGCATGATGACTCACGTGGGTAATTCTGGGTAAAGTTAGATCCTGGTGCATTCAAAATCTGAGTTTCCCATACACCAACGTTAAACGCTTAATTTAAATTAAAGATAGAAGAAAAATAATTGTGTAGACTAGTGTTGGTCCGTACATTTTTATTATATGTAAATAAAGACGGTACAAAATAGACTTATGCCCGCTGAATAGTGGAGAAGAGGACTCTAAAGCAAGCATCGCGTTATGATCTGTTACGACACATTTCATATTTTATAAAATAAGAATATAAGGACATGCATTAGATCATAAATAGCTGGAAATGTATTTCTTAGCAGAAAAGAATGTTTGAATAAAACAACAACTTTCAGTCTGTTATGATCAAGGAAACACTGGGACACTAACTTCCAAAGGGCGAGGCGGTGGGGTCCAGAGTCTTAAAGAGGCTCTTCAGCTGCTGCTCCATCGAGCTCTGTGCAGGTCGGTTCTGAGGCCGTGTGATGGGCCCCTTTGATCCGATCGGAGGGTGTGGAGCGCCAAGGGATACGAGCTGGACTGGATCCAAACGGCCTGACGTTTGCCCACCAGAAGGCCCTGAAGAGTGGCTGTGGGGGTTCTTTACCAGGGGCCGGTTTTGAGCTGGAGCTGGAGGCTGACTGGTAGGTTCACAGGAGCCCCGGAGCTGAGGGATGAAGAGAGAGCTGGCGTCAGGTGAATTCTGGACCGTGACTGTCGCCTCGAAGGGAGGACAACCAGAAAGATCAAAAAATATCAGTTCAATACATATAAATATTTGTTTTATAGATTAGTAAGAAAGAAATATTTTAGTAGGGATATGATTCTGTGTGTCTGTCGTGCATTATTTGTTGGTGTTCTGTTGTCATTATGTAAAACCAAGACGAATTACAAGCATTCATCTGGCTGGAAATCACTAAATATTACTTTCCTCCAGTCTCACAGTCAGGGTGAGACTGGAGGGGAGGGACAATGGTGACCCTCACCCCTCCTGGCTGAGGGTCCAGAGGAACCGGGGTGGCTTAAGGGAAAAGGTAGAAACGACCAAAGGTTGCTTTGTGCTAGAAATAATAATCCACTCCATCCATCCATTAGTTTGGGAGTATAATGGTGAACGCTGAAATGTGTGTAACACAGAAAAAAAGCCTTCCGGCCCACATAAAATGTTTTGCTGTTGCATGTTTAAACCCCCGCAGTGGAGACTATAACTGAACACATTTGCTGTATGAAAAGTGAAACGCCACCTGGTGGTCGGGATGCACACGACACCCTGCTGGCTCAACTCCTCCAAACATCTCCGTGGTCCTCATCTCCTTCCTTTTGGCTTCCTCCTCCTCCTCCTGCTCTCCCGTCGTTTGTGGTTCTTTGGAGATGGACCCACGGTTTATGTCGTCTTTGTCTACGCCTTCTGAAAGTGATATGATGAAGGAAATGAAACATGTGATGCTTCAAACATGTTGAGCTCATTCAAATGTATTAGTGTGATGCTTTGTGGGAATGAAATGTGCATTTGCGTGACTTTAATATTGTAAATAAAGTGAATTAAAAAGTAGTACGCACTGCTGTGGATAATACGTTCTTCTTCCTGGTCGTAGGGTCTCAGGTTAAGGAAGAGGGTCTTGAGAACTGAATTACTAGTGGTAGTGGCAGCATTGGAAGGGGCTGTGAAAAATATGTGCAGAGAAGTGTCAATTTCTGAATGGACAAATGCAAAAGAAATAGCATAGAGTAAATATTCTGAGCTCTTACCCTTGTCCGAAGAAATTTCGGGCATGTGCGAATCGTTCTGAACGGAATCAGTAGGCGGTTGACGGTCGTTTGATCGAGATTTTCGCTCATTTTGGTTCGGATGTTTTGGATCTGGACGAGAGGTAGGTGAGCCTATAGCACCAGAGTTCTGAGTGTGGTTCTCACTGCTGCCCTCTCCAGGGCGAGGCTTAAAAGTGCCAGGTTTCCCCTGTGATGATGGAAGTGGAGCAGTAGTCTCATGGATAGGGGTAGCAAACAGACAATGCAGAACTCCACCGGTGGCCTTGCCAGGTTCAACCTCGCTTGGCTCTGGGGAATCGGAAGAACCAATTATCAAGTCCGTTGCGATCTGTAAGGGAGGCAGGTCCTCATCGCTGTCGCTAACTGAGCTTGCTATACTGCTGTGGTAGGGCCTTTTCACAGGCTTACTACGTCCCAATACAGATTGATCACAGTGAGTCGGTTTACTCAGTCTGCAAGCCGTCTTGGCTTGGGGAGTGTGGCCAGGTGACTCTGTGCTCAGTGACTTTGAGTGAGACGGAACTCCTGGTTCAGCAACCTTAGAGTCAGCCCTTTGTCTGTGTGCAGGTTTATGAGTGAGAGACCTTGCTAAAACATGTGCGTTGTGGCCAGTGTTAGTATCAGAAGAAGCAGTCTTCTCCTTCCTGTTTGTTGAAGCTGTATGTTGGGCGTTTGACGGTGCAGCAGAAGGAAGTGGTTTAAGATGAAGAGAATTGAAGACATTCTGATTGAGAGGGCATGCAAAAAGGCTGTGGAAGGCTTTCTGCGTATCCTTAGCCGGTCGAGTTTCCGGTTGAACAGGTAGAACACGGGTATACGTGGAACTGTTTGAGTCAATAACTACACCGGTGCCCTCTGCAGAGTATGGAGGGACACATTTATTCACAGGCCCACAGCGATTGGCTTGTTTATGATCGTGATGTGAGGATGGAACAACTTGACTTCCGTTCGTCCTTGCTTTGGCCTCATGTGCTTCCACGGTGTCGGGTTTCAAACACAAATCCTTTCCATTGAACAATCCGGAGTTCCGGGAAGGTTTTGGGAACTCTTTAGAATGGTCAGAACCATAATAGGTCAATGGAGGATGGGCGGATAGAGGTGGGTCTCTGGCGCAGGTCAAGTTAGGACTTCCGACAGTCTTAACTGACCTGAGGACTGCCTCCACAGAGTACGGCGCCTGGACTTGGTTGGCCATGACCGACAGGCGTGCAAAAGAACACGTTGTGGACGACGAGGAAGCCGAGTCCCTGCTCGATCCAAAAAGTGACGGGAAAGGTTTGGAAATCATGGGTCCGAGCACCGCCTCAACCGAATAGGAAACCGCTTTGAAATCGCCACGGTCGCTTGACAGGGGGCTGCAGGAAGGGGATGCACTCTCAATGTGCGTTGGACCATGATCCTGCTCGGTGACGATCAACTCCTCCATCTCACTGTGTGGTTCGTCGGGGCATGAGCTGTTGTAAAAATGTGGCCTGTGAAAATATAAGATCCCCCCCTTAAAAATGACACACAACCAAACTAATAAAAAGTGACAGCATGTAAATAATGTCACAATTAATTTGGGACATTTGTGCACCCAGACCTGATGGGATGCAGCAATATGTCAGGTTTAGGTCCGCTGGCGTCTTCCTCGGCAGTTGCCTCCAGGTCCTCCGTCACTGGCAGAGCCAGGCTCTCCTGCTGGCTCTTCTTTGCCAACTCGCTGAGATCCTTGTCCCGCTGTAATGCCTGCAGAGATTCCCAGTCAATTGAAATGGAAAACCGTCCGTAAACAATTAATTCCATCACAGAGGGAAACAATGGGAACTTGGTGGGAAGGGGACACACACACACACACACACACACACACACACACACACACACACACACACACACACACACACACACACACAC
>JAOPJO010000111.1:20006794-20026563 GCA_027123675.1 Molva macrophthalma
ACACACACACACACACACACACACACACACACACACACACACACACACACACACACACACACACACACCTGATCCAGCAGTTGTTTGGTCAGTTCGGTGAGGGGCTCGTGGGAAAACCTGCAATCGTCTTCTTTGGAACACTTCCCCCGAGCGTGGAAATACTTGCAGGGGAAGGAGCGTGGAAATAACCCCGATAAGGAAATCATGTGTTGTAAATTAAATTTCCCCCCCCAATGACAGTCAACAGTTGCCAACTGCAAGCGGCATCGCATGTTGGCATCACTTCACAACCCAATTATAAACAACATAACATGAACAGAATACAGTCCAAAAAAAAGGATATTGTGCATGTATGCGCAGCTCTCTCCTTTTAAACAGCACCCTTGGATGTAAAACTTACACGCTTCTTTGATCAGATTATTGACGGCCTTGCCATGCACCAGTTGACACTCGTCGCCCTGCGCACAGGGACAAATGAAACCGCAACGGGACTCAAGAAGGGAGCGTCCACATGGAGATCAGCTGAAAATGGCGTGTGAAGTGTAATACGTTTCCCCTACCTTGGTGCATCTGCCCATCAGGAAGTGTTTACACAGTAACTGCCCATCGGCTTCCAAAGCATTCTGGTCCTTGAACTCCTGGGTCATGGGCCTGACTCTTTTGGCTGGTGGATTCTGCAGGAAATGGTCAAATGAACATAACAAAGAGTCATGACAAAAATCAACACCAGAGCCATTCGTACCTTGTAGGGAAGGCAGGATAGGCTAATGTTTAGAACCTTTAACTCTCCGTCAAATGGTTCAGGGTTTGAAACCCAAGGTCTGCACCTGTAGGCATCTTTGAGCAAGATGCCTACCTGCCCATCAATGAGAACAGCCAACAATGAGATTCATTGTAATTGTATAAAGGTGTTGCCAATCTCACCACAGTTGGTATGATACGACCACAGAAGCAGGCCAGCATTGCTTACCTGCTCGTTTTTGTGTATTTGAGTATTTCCTCTTCCCTTAGACGGAAACCATTCTCTGCGGTCAGCCTGATGAAATTGTCTTCTATTAGCAAACCCGCCACTGTTGCTCTGACTGTGGCCATTTTCCCGCCTCTTCTTCTTATTTTTCTTCTTCTTTTGTCCCATATTTTGTTGCTGCATTTCCTGCTTGAATGTTGTCATGTTTTGGATTTTCTGATGTTGGCCTTTCTGATCCACGGTGCGCTGTAAGAAGGCGCCGCTGTGCTTGAAATGGTCTCTCCCTCTGCGGTTGAAGCTGGCCGGTACCCTGGGCTTGCTGTCTGGGTTGTCATAGTCATAGAATGTTGGAGGTCCGTGAGTCCCTGCGGTCATGGCTTGATTAAACTGAAATGAAAAAAGAAATACAAAGAGATAGAGAATATGTATAATCTTGATTGAACGATAAGCCCTTGAGATTATCATCTCGTTTTCAATGGGGGCCTTGAGACAACTAAAACACAAGAAACATGCCGATACATATTCACTAGCATACTCTCGTGCCCAAACACACACATACTGTTGGCGAACACACAGCATTCACAACAACAAACATAAAACACTTGAAATAAAAGTGTATTAGTTGAATGTATTTTACATGTTGGTGTGTCTTTTCCTTCTTCTGGCCAGTCTGCTTTCCACCCAGGTTTGGTCTTCGCGTTGCACACAACTCTTGGACGCCATTTCTATCCATGTGGTGGATGACAATTGAATAACCCAATTGATCATATAAAAACGGGTAATACGTATTTATATAATGCATTTTTTGTAAAAGCTCACATTCAAACTGCTTACTTGTATGGGCGAGGTGATTGATATGGGATGGCATGATCTTCAGCGGTAGACAGAGTTTTAAAAAGGTTCGCAAATGCCATTTTAATTTTGATCATTAGTTATTTGATTTCTATACTTGAAAATGTTCACAATGCAGTCATAAGTTAGCTACGTTTATTCGCATTCAATATAACGTGAAGCTAAAACTTGACAACTGTCCTTGTCACGTCAACGAAATATGTTTGCCCTCCACTTAAAAATAGCATAAATAAAGTATTGAGGGGTTTCGTAACCTGTTAAAAAGCTGTACACATCTCTCAAATCGCAGCAGTTCGAGCATTCAGAGCATGTTTTTAATGGCTTCCGCGTACGTCATGTCACGTGTCACCGTGCTAGACCCTCTGCTGGTAGTTGTCAGAGCCATTTAGAGAGATGATATTATCTCTAAATAGCTCTGGTAGTTGTATGTTCCGCATCCGAATTCATACTGTATTTGTAAAATAAAATAATAATCATCCCAGATTCTGTATAGTAGATACTTAGTGCAATAACAATCATAGCTACTCATCATTAATATTTAGTATGTGTCGGTAATTCGATTATTTGGAATTACAACGGGTGAGGGATAGGGTTGGCAAAACACAGAAGGCGTGATTAATTCCCTAAAGTTATATTGTTGCAAATAGTGTAACATGATGTTATCAAAAACAAAAGCTGTCCTTTTGGGCGGATAGGCCTATAAAAGTCCTGATAAGGCTCCTCATGTTCACGTGGGCACCACCAATAACAATCAGACGATCTGTTGATTAAACGCCACGCGACTTTACCTCTAATGGAACTGACAGTTGGTCAGGAGTAATGTCTGCAACCGAGATTAAATTTTAATGTGACGTGTTTTTTTCTTGCTTAATAATGCAGGTGTAGATATGCGAAATCTTGATAAACGCTGAACTTTGTTCCTCCACAGTGGAGGACGACTGATGTTGAGCTCAAAGTCCAGGTCATGATGATATGCCACATTTTCAGGTTTCTATTCTGTACTTACTTGTATCTCTCCTTTAGTTGCTACGTTGAACCTGGTTATTGTCCTTGGCGCTTCGTTTTTATTTAACAACATAATCAAAATGTTAGTTAGGGTCCCGCTCGCCCCATGGCTTCTCTTGGTTGTGGTGCTGTGCCTTCACGGTATCCAGGGTCAAGACACCGAGGCGCCCTCAGCAGACCCCAGCTCGACTCCCGACACCCCGCCGGCAGAGGAGGACGTTGACTGGACGGGAATGGACAGTCTGAGGGGTGGCTTCGAGGCGGTTAATGGCTATTTTGACTCCATGCTGGAGCTCATGGGTGGTCGTGATGGAGTGTGTCAATACCGTTGTCGATATGGTAAGTAGATGCTTGATAATTAATACTTCGATTGAAGTTGATCCTTAATACTGTATTCAATATAAGTTAATTGAATATAGCTAAATTCATTATCCAATATGCACTTCTGTCCCAAAATGATTATGGAAAGCTTGGCCATTGAAATAGGATTTGAAATAGCCTGTTATCTATCTTGTCATCAAATTGAGTGGGGCTTGGCCGTGGACAATGGTATGATTAGATCTAAAATAACAGAAACTTCCTTATTCTCAAGTATATATTGAGTTGAAAACATTGTCATACGTCTACTTTGTTGCCTTTTGGAGCAGCACTACAGTAAAAGCATAAACCATAAAGATGATATAATTAACCCGCCAGGTAAAGCCCCTCTGCCACGGCCGGACTACCAGATGCCAGAACCGGACGGATGCAACTCTTACTTCCTGGGCATTCCCGTTCCTGAAGGAGTACGTTATAAAGCTTTGCTATTACACAAACACCTGGAACATTCACATCAATGTTACACTTAAACATTGATCAGCACAACGCCAATTCCATTTTAACACGCACTTATTTGCTGTATTGCCAGATGGATGGCATCCCAGCCATGACCAAATGCTGCAACCAGTTGGACATGTGTTACGATACCTGTGGCTCAAACAAGTACCGCTGTGATTCCAAGTTCCGCTGGTGTCTACACAGCATCTGCTCCGACCTCAAGAAGAGTTTCGGATTCGCGTCAAAGGTCGAAAGTCAGTAGGCCAACGGGACCTGTTTGAAAATAACCGTTGCGTGTCTTGTATAAATGAATCATTAAATGTCTGTTGCAAAATATGTCCCATTTTTACAAACCAAGGAAAGACGTTTTTAAAATAATAATATAAACCACTTGTGTGCGTCTTCCCTTTGGCCCCCAGCGTGCGAGGCAGTGGCTGACACGATGTTCAACACGGTGTGGACCCTGGGCTGCAGGCCCTACATGAACAGCCAGAGAGCGTCCTGCATTTGCGAAGGAGAAGACAAAGACGAGCTGTAAAATCGACCCAACAGCACACCGCCCCGCCTTAGTTTACAGAAAATGATTGGGAGTGCATTTGAACAGATGCTGCAAGGAATGGGTGCGACTAGCGACCTCGAGATGGCACTGTGTGTGTAATTTATTTAAGTTTTTGCTGTGGTTGTCAAGTGGTTTGAGATGGTGCTGTTTTAGGTGGTGCTGTTGTCAAACTGCATGCTGTGACTGCCCTGTCTTGGCAGTCCAGCGCTAGTTTTGTTCATTTTATTACGTGCTTTCAAGAACATTTTCTTTAAACATTAAATATTGCTTCAGGCTTCAAATAGATGTTTATTGAATACAATTTATATAATTAACAACAAAATATTTAGGTATTGGAGTATGATGGTGATAATTGCAGAAAACGTCCACAGGGAGTGCACAATTCAGTCATTGTTAACGCAATTTGTATGTCTGTACCACTCACAAAAAACGTTTAAAAAGCTGTCCACAAAAATCAAAAGATCTCCGACAACATAATGTTGGACGTACACTGAAATGATGTTTCTGTCAGGTCCCCCTGTTTGTCATGAAGGAAATTCCTCCCGGTCTAACAAGTTAGGTAGCTCCAGAAGGTGTATTTCAAAATAGAAGACAATACCAACCTGACTTAAGAATGCTACGTCAGATCTGAATACGTACAACTAGACACTTGTGCTGGCATGAAGGGGCTCTGCTTCATCTTCTGGTTGAATGCCTGAAGCTAAAAGATTGTTTGGGGGGGAAAAGGCAAATAAATTACTATTATTAAACAATGAATGTTATTGTGTCAATTGATAATGAATATGTGGAGTAAAGAATGCACCTTTTCCTTCAGCGTTGCCTTCATTTCTTCTTCTGTTGGCTCCTTTTGGACCGTAATAACCTCCTGCTTTTGGACCATAACTTCCTCCTGTTGTTGAGGCAGGGTAGCTGCCTGAGCAGCTGCCTTGGGTAAAGCCGGCTTTGCTTCGGTCCTGGGCGTTGAATTGTACCTCAATTGTAACTTATGTATTCTTTTCATCATTTTGGGGTTATTATGACTTGGTAGAGAATTCTTGGTTAGTGTGGTCAGGCAGCGCTCTTTCCCTGTGGGCAGTATGTTTATAACCTGTAGACAGCGTTGAGCAGACCAGTGCTGACCCTCACTCTTTGACAGATCTGGGTTGAAGAGGTAATCGAGCTGCAAGCCGTCAGCCGGCAGAGACCGAGGAGCGGAGGTAGCAGGTGAGGACGCGGTGTCCGGGACGGGATAGGAGGACGCGGTGTCAGGGAGGGGATAGGAGGACACGGTGTCCGGGAGGGGATAGGAGGGGTTCTGTGCCTCGGGACGAGTAGAGAGATGAGGGTAGGAGGTTGCGGCTCCAAGAGTGTTCACGTGGCAGGAATCGTTGATGGTGTTCTGAAAGTGCTCGGTTGAAGTACTTCCTGGCAACGCTAAGGCAGAGTTGGAGTCGGGGTTTTCCAGACTCGCTTCGGGACTGTGGGAGCTTATCTTGACTCTGTCGGTCTCCGAGTCTCCACTGCTAACTCTGTCCCACCTCTTGCCTATATCTGCATCTCCATGGTGATCTCTATGCCGCCTCTTGCATGTCTCCGAGTCTCTGTGGCGATGTCTAAGCCATTGGTCCGTCTCTGAGTCATCCCTGTGATCTCTTTCCCACCTCTTGCATGTCTCTGAGTCTCTATGGCGATCTCTCTGATGCCATTGGTCCGTCTCTGAGTCTCTCTGATGCCATTGGTCCGTCTCTGAGTCTCTATGGCGATCTCTCTGATACCATTGGTCCGTCTCTGAGTCTCTATGGCGATCTCTCTGATACCATTGGTCCGTCTCTGAGTCTTCACTGTGATCTCTATCCCGCCTCTTGTATGCCTCTGAGTCTCTATGGCGATCTCTATGTCGCCATTGTTCCGTTTCTGAGTCTTCAATGTGATCTCTAGCACACTTCCTGTCCGTCGCTGCATCTCTATGCCATTCTCTTTCCCACCCCTTGTCTGTCTCTGCATCTCTATCCCACCCCTTGTCTAGCTCTGCATCTCTATGCCATTCTCTTTCCCACCCTTTGTCTGTCTCTGCATCTCTATGGTGATCTCTATCCCACCTCTTGTCCATATCTGCATCTCTGTGGTGATCTTTCTGATGCCTCTTCTCTGTCCCTGAGTCTCCACTGGTATCTCCATCCCGCGTCTGGTCCGTCTCTGCGTCTTCACTGCTATCTCTAACCTGCCTCTTGCCTGTTCCCGAGGCACCAGTGCGATGTCTATCCTGCCTCTTGTCTGTTTCTGAGTCCCTATGGGGATCTCTATCCCGCGTCTTGTCCGTCTCTGCGTCTTCACTGCCATCTCTATCCTGCGTCTTGTCTGTCCCTGCGTCTCCGCAGCCATCTGCATCCCGCCTCTTGTCCTTATCCCTGCTTCTCTCTCTTTGTTGGCTGTCACGAGCACTTCTGTCTCTTGATTGGCTGCAGGGAGAGCGCCGCCTCCTCTTTCTGCACTCCATGAAGTTCTTTTCCTGGGGATGCTGAGGGAGAGGGGTGGCAGGACGGGGCTGAGGAGGAACGGAGGTAGAAGTACCGTCACAGATTTCAGGAGAGGGCTCACGGGGCCGCTCACTACCAGATGTTTTATGGAACCCCTGTCCATTGTCTTTCCTCTTCCCATAGAGCCTCTCCTTAGTTCGGCTCGTGAGTCCACTCATCTCCTCCTTATCAAGGCTCAAACCCAGAGTCTTAAGAATGCTCTGGAGCTGTAATTGCATTGGGTTCTCGTCTTCCGTCGGCGGGCAACTGGATGCACTGCTTAAAGGAAATTGTCTGTTGCCTCTGTCATTTAAATCCTCATTAGCAGGATTGTTCCTCTCTTTGGGAGATCCTTCAGGGTCGGGGAGCTCAGGGCTGCCTCCAAGGATGGATCGACTACAGTGCCGTTGCTCAGCCTGACGTGGATGGCTGTCATTCTGAGGAGGTTCAGTCCAATTGTTCTCCAACCTGGAAGGCTCATTGGGCGGGGGCTTGTGAAGCGGGGGCTCCTCGTTCGAGGGGACAGACTGGCCGTCATCGTTGACGATACTGGTGAACAAATCGATGTCCACCCCTCTGTTGAGTACATTGAGAAACCGCTGCATGCCTTGAGCTATTGCAGGCCTCTGTAAGGGGGCAGGGGATGGAGGGTCCGGGCTTGGAGTCCGGGATCTCTCGTGAGGCTAGCAAGGGGAAGGTCAAAGAAAACATTACTTACTGTTTGGCTTACAGATTAGGATTGATCCAGAAAATTGCAAATAGCAAGGCACAATTTTACACGTATCATAACATAAATCATAGAATAACGTTAGATGTTTTGTTAAAAAGTGTTTATTATTTATTGTATAGTATTTCTGTGTGTTTCCTTAAGTACAGCTGGGCAGATTTAGGTTTACCATTGGTAGGTCAGGGTGGATCTGCCCCGTGGACCATCCCTCCACGTCTCAATTTGGGTCTACTGTTTGTTTTGGGGGCAGGGTTTTGATGCAGGAGATTTAGGATTTGTGGGGCTGAACCCCCCCAAAACAGGGGAAACTCATGTAACCACTGGTGTGAGCAACACATTTTTGACCCAACAGTTAGAAGTTAATTTAATCCCTCTTATTTTTATAACTAATAAAATGAACCCAAATCTATGGCAAATCCAAGCGTATTATATTTGAGTCTCACACTGATTGGCCATAACTGGTTGTCTAAGCTAACAATAGCAAGGGAAAGGCATTTGCTTATCCCATAAAATTGGAGGTTTTAGATATTTCAAATTTGCCTAGTTAAAGCTCTATTGTTTATGTTTATTCAGGGTCTGCGGTCGGTTGCTAAACTGTTAATCTGCTCGGTCTGATTTATCAGAGCCAATGAGTGTTTTGTAGGTGGGGAAAAAACATGCTAACGGAATTCGTGTGACCATAGTGAGCAACAGAAAATAACATGTTGATTCTGTCGTGAAATGTTTGGATTTTGCCTCTTTAAAGATTCTGCTATTGAAGCTGTTTTGGAAAAAACGTCCTGAAATAGCGCCTCTAATCGACAGCACAGGGTAACGTTGTGATCTGCTTAGTGATTGGTTAAGGTACAAGCAAGCCCACCCAGTCTCTTCAAAAATGGCTCCTTCAGAAGAAACTTCAGACTGAATAATGAAGTGAAACGAATCAGAAATGCTGGATGATTATCAGGCTAGTTTTAAAGGTTAGTTTTAACATCGATGGGAATGGTTTGATCCGGGACTCCTGACCCTCCTTTGCATCCCATAATATGTCAGCCGGGCTTAATTCCCGTCTGCTGTGGCTCTGTTTTGGTGGGAGGGTTCAACTGTTTTGATGCTGGTCGACATACACGGTAAATATACACAACACGCAATTTCAACAAAGAAAGCTCATTGGCCATGACCGGAGGACCGTGTGAAGATCCCATTGAGTGAACTTCCTGATGGTGTACCTGGAGCGGCTGGAAACCTCCAGGTGATCCAGGCCTCTGCTCTGGACCAGGAGAAGGAGCTTCTGGGCTTGGTCTCTCGTTAGGAGACTAGCAAGGTGAAACAAAACATGTCTTACTGTCTGGATATTCCATCACGCATATTCATTAGGGCATTGTAGATGTTACAATTCTACAATGAAAACAGGGCAAATTCACAAAGATATTGTTCAAATGTACATGCTGGTGATATAAAATTATGTTTTCCTTGTTATTTTCCTGTAATTCAAGCAAGGTTAGAGGTGTATATATAGGTTTACCATTGGTGGGTAAACAGCAACCTGCATCCTTCGCTGTTCACTAGCAAACCGTGGGTCGTAGGCTGGGCTTGAATTCCGTCTGCTCTGGCTCTGTTTAGGGGATCATTTTCAATGCAGGTCAATGTACAACATTTTCAACCAAGGAATCTCATTGGCTACGGCCAGTGACCCGGACATATCGAGCTAGCTTCCTGATAGCGTACCTGGACGTGCTGGAAAACCGCAGGTGATCCAGGCCTCTGTTCAGGTCCAGGTGAAGGAGGGTCTGGGCTGGGGGTCCTTGGTCCATCGTTAGGAGACTGCCAAGGTCAAAACAAACTTCAACATGCGGTCTGACCTACGGTCCGGCTATTGTTTTATAACACGAATTGAGTGGGATTTCAGCGCTAACAACTATAAATAACATATAGGCTTACCATTGGTTCGTAAGGGTCCACCTCCATCTTCTGCCCTTCTTCTGTAGGCCAGGTCTCATAAGCTGGGTTTGATTCAGGTTTGCTCCGGCTCTGTTTTCAGGAGGGGTTAATGCAGGTCAATGTACACCATTTTCCCATCAAGGAAGCTCACTGGCTACAATCAGAGGCCATTAAACGGGTGCAATGAGCTGCCTGGCTCTGTACCTGGAGGTGCTGGAGACCTGGAACAGCTGGAGTACGGTTCAGGGTGGCAGCGGGTGGTGGAACACAGGGATTCTAGGAAGGGCAAGACAAGACAAAACATGAATGACTGCTTGCTTATCCCAAAACATCATCATCATCATCATCATCAGCAACACATCATTCAACAACTAGCAGTGACAACGTGAGGTCATCCCTTCACTATTCTTCTTCCTGTGAGGTCATAGAGCATCACAGGAAGAACGATCCCTTCACCGTTGGGGAAAACGATGGACCTGCGTTGTTTGACCGTCCTTTGCCATCCGAGCCCCGAAACCTGGGTTTAATTCAGGTCTGCTGCGGCTCTGTTCAGGAGATTTTGTTTGCGCAAGTCAGTGTATGCAATCTCAATGAAGGAAACACATTGGCTACAACCTAGCTTCCTGATTCTGTACCTGGAGGTGCTGGAAACCTTCCGGTACTGCAGGGCCAGGAACAGCTGCCGGTGCTGGGGGCATGTGAGGAGCGGGCATGTGAGGAGCGGGCATGTGAGGAGCGGGCATGTGAGGAGCGGGCATGTGAGGAGGTGGCATGTGAGGAGCGGGCATGTGAGGAGGTGGCATGTGAGGAGCGGGCATGTGAGGAGCGGGCATGTGAGGAGCGGGCATGTGAGGAGGTGGCATGTGAGGAGGTGGCATGTGAGGAGCGGGCATGTGAGGAGCGGGCATGTTAGGAGGTGGCATGTGAGGAGGTGGCATGTGAGGAGCGGGCATGTGAGGAGCGGGCATGTGAGGAGCGGGCATGTGAGGAGCGGGCATGTGAGGAGCGGGTACGTTAGGAGGTGGCATGTGAGGAGCGGGCATGTTAGGAGGTGGCATGTGAGGAGGTGCCATGTGAGGAGCGGGTACGTTGCGAGGCTAGCAATGGAAAATAGAAACTGGTTACTGGTTTGCTTATCTCATTCAATTCAAGGTTTTATTAAAAGACTAAAGTAGATAATTAATATCTACTATTAAAGATGTTACGTACACATCTACTGCCATCCACTCTGGCATCAAATTTTTGTGATTTAATTTCAATCATTTTTTGATTGTGTAGTGAGTGGATGCCAGGGTTTTAAGTACAGCAGGGTCAAACATATAAAAGACTTACCATTGGTGTGAACGGGTGGACCTGCGCTGTTTGACCATTCATCGCCAGCCACGTCGCTAAACCTGGGTCCAATCCGGGTCCGCCCTGTTTCGGTGGGAAAGGTTTGGATGCTGGTCAATATACACAACTTCAATCAAGGAACTCCATGGGCTACGGCCAGCGGCCCACACAATAAGATGCATTGAGCTAGCCTCGTGATCCCGTACCTGGAAGTGCTGTAAGGCTACTGCTGGTCGCTGTTCAGGAACAACTGGAGGAAGGTTCAGGATCGTAGCTGGGAGCGGAGCGCTGGGATACTAACAAGGGCATGCAAAATAAAACTTTGTTTGTTTAGCCCTTTACATAGGAGGCTGTACATACACTGCTAGAAAGGCAGGGAAAGGTAAGAGATGACAGAACTACCTACTATCAAAGAAGTAATACAGCCAACCACGGCTTACCTTGAGTGATTTCTGTTTGAGGTGACGCTGAAGCCAGCACCATGGTGTGCAAAAGTGTATATTTCTTCAACTAGCTGTAGCATTAACCATAAATATCAGATATTGGCTTCATCCCATTGGAACAACAACTCTGAAGTGGTCTTCGAATCCCTCTGCCAATTCACTTTCTGAAATATTCCTACTGAGTGAAATCAGTAATTTAGCAAGAAGACACACCAAGCCATACTATTTGCTTTGCCCATTGAGAATGAAGAACAAGACCATTATCTTGTGGCTCACGAAAGAGAGAGGAATGGCAAAAGCCCTTATGGGAAGTAAAGAAAACAACACCCTAGAGAACAACAGGATGACGTCTGAAGAATAATCTTACCATTGGAGGGTAAGGGTTGAGCTGCATCCTCGGACCATCCACTGCGTGCCACATCCCAAAGCTATTCCCAACCGTTCTGTTGTGGATCTGTTAGGGTGGGAAGGTTGTGATGCGAATCAATACACGATTTCCATTGAGTACAACCAGAGGCCCATAAAAAGGGCCCCTTGAGGTTGGATCAATCAGTACCTGGAGGGGCCGGAAACCTGCCGGTATTGCGGGGCTCTGGATAGGAACAGCTGGAGTAGAGTTCAGGGGGGCGGTCTGTGGTGGACCACTAGGATTCTAGCGAGGGCAAGACAAAATAAAACCATCACCCCATTACATCATGCAGTGACTACCAATGGCATCTGGAGAATCACTAGATTCATTCGTTGAGGTTGTAGGATCTTTTTCAGGAGTACATTAAGGACGTCAAAGTAAATTGGCACTTCGATTCTAGTTTGGTCCGCATTACTGGATATTCCAAAGCAAGTAGGTGATGGTGTGCAGTACAACTAACCTAACCATCTAACCAACTAACCTTCTAACACTAACTAAATCACAGAGGAAAATCAACCAATACCAAAAAACCTGTTGGTCTAAATATACTTCCAACAAGGTGGAAGCAGGTTAAATTTAGACACGCCCTGACATCCAGACATAAACAGTTTAATGTACTGTGTTGTGACAAAAACAATTCCTGGTGTAAGTAAAGTATTATTAATAGTATTATAATAGTAATATATATTGTTATTACTATGCAGCAGTTTTGCTTGTCTGAACACTGACAGGTTGTCGCCCACAAGGCAAGGATATTATTAATGATGAATAGATGAACATCTACATACATATTTTATGCTACATTTCATCATTGCATTTTTCCTCCTTGTGGTATCATTTTGGACACATTAAATAAATTCAGAACTCTGGTATCATGCATTCCCTGGAATGAATTTAGGTGATTTCAGGAGGATTACCTTCTTTTAGTAACTGCAGGGTTAAGCATGTGTTAGGCTATGTTCGAATTGGTTCACTTGTTCCCTCAATCCCTATTCCCTATATAGTGTACGCTATTTAGGGAATAAGTATATTAGGATTTTGGAAACTAATCATGCACGACAAATCCATCAGTGTGACGTGTATTGGTCGCACAAACAAGCACACAAGTGTGAGATGTCCCTACGTGACTTCTCATTCACGTAAAGAACCTGCATGTGCTCTACTGGAGAAATCCGATGACAATAAAAACTGCTATGCATCATGGGATATAGCGCGGAAATAAGTGCATCATGGGTATTTAGGAGTGCACTATAGAGGGAACCAGATTTGTACACTCACATTTTGGACAACACACTACAAAATGGTGACACCCCAAGCAGTGCTGAAGTGCACCAGTTCGAACAGAGCCTTAGTCTTACCGTCGGTGGGAAATGATCAACCTGCATCCTCTGATCATTCACGGCATGCCACACCCCAAACCCTGGGTTTAATTCGGATCTGCTGTGGCTCTGTGTTGGTGGGAAATTGTTGATGCTGGTCAATATACACAATTGTAATTAAGGAACTCCACAACCAGAGGCCCATGTAAAAAGGTACATTGATTCAGTACCTGGGGGTGCCGGAAACCTGGCGGTACTGAAGGGCTCGGTACAGGGATAGCTACCGGTGGTGGCATGTTGTGAGGAGGTAGCATGTTGTGAGGAGGTGGCATGTTGTGAGGAGGTGGCATGTTGTGAGGAGGTAGCATGTTGTGAGGAGGTAGCATGTTGTGAGGAGGTAGCATGTTGTGAGGAGGTAGCATGTTGTGAGGAGGTTTGTTGGAAACCTAGCAAGGGAATGGCAAAAACATTTGAGATTGTTGATTTTTTGAAGACTGGATGGTCTTTAAAAACATATTTTAAGAAAAATATTTAGAATAAATTACCAATAACAGCAGTGTTCAACTATTCTGTTTTTAGTGGGGAAGGTTTTTAATGAGGTGCAATGCTACCTCACCAGGACCTAACTACACAGCAGTGAGTGTGAGGAACGTCGTGCCTTTAATTCTAGTGGAATATTCTCCGGTCCCAGTCTTGTGATTTGAACCGAAGAGGTGTGACATCGGAATGGGTGAGGGAGGCGTTCAACGCATCCATGTGGTATTAAAAATGAAAACCTTTGCGTACCTCTCGGGTCGTTCTCGATTTGTTGTTCATCAGTCTCTTCACGCGAAGTTTCAGGGGATGTTCTTCCTGCTGGCCAGCCCCATCTTTAGTGGAGCTTGTTGGGTCTCTGCTGTGCATCTGCAGGGAAAATCAGACGAGGCTGTAGGAAAGATGTAGAACTCCCATATGTATAGAAAGCCATTTTGTTCCAGAGTACATCAAATCAGCCAATTCACTGCTCACCTTTGGCAAGCCAAGAGACTTCTTTAGCTGCAGAATGCAGTTCACCCTTTCTTTCAGAGAAGCTTCTCTAGTAGTAGTTAAACATGTCTCCACTAAATCTTTCTTGTGGTCTAATGGAATGTCAGATAGTTCAGCTGTTTTTTTCAAATATGGCAAGACTTTCTTCAAAGCAATTGCAGCTTTCGTTTGAATAATCCGATTCTGAATTTCTTCAAGCTTTTTCTTCTTTCTTTCCAGCTCGTTCTCTTTCTCAGCTACTTCCACTGATGGTCCGTCCGGGGTCATGGTCCTGTCTGATCTAAGATCAGCTGATGGTTCTCTGCAACTATTAGGACTAGGAGAAGTATAAGGAATGCTGTGCTGTCCAACCTCCATCCACTTAGTGGGTCTTTGTTGTTCTCTTTGATGATATATATAGTAGCCATGCTGAGAATGAGGATCATTGTCGTTTACTGTGAATTTTCTAATCTCTTTTTCTGTTCCAGCCCATTTTCTATGATCAAAATCATACATGGGCCTTTGAACGCTGTCCCAATCAGGTGGATTCATCACGTCTTGCCTAGAAAATATGTATACATCATTATAGAAGAAATACTATGAGCGTAATAATTATCTTTCGTTATATGTCTAAATGGTGTTCAGACAATAATTATTATTGTCAACGTTAGCTATTAAATTACTGAATAAACATGTAGGATAGCACTGAAAACAACATTGATCATCAAAGGTTTGTCATTCAACCACTCTTAATTCTTCCCTGACAACCAAATGTTTCAAAAGGAAAATACGAACACAACCTGTGATTTGTTAATGTTTACCTCTAGCGAAGTCAGCTAACATCCACACAACACCAATAAAATGGCAGTACTGCCGATTAAAGAAAAATAAAAACATGCACATTTGCATACCTTATCGCCTTAATGGTAAGGACAGCATTGCACTCTTCATTATGTCTTCATAGTTTAAGTTTGTGCTAAACGAGTGAAGTAAGCACACACAAGCGGTACTCTCCTCTCGATCGGTGGTAAACGCAGTAGAAACAAGAGCTGCTCTAGGACGCCATCGTCTGGTTCGGAGCGCCCGGTCTCAAGGCACCAGTTCGACCCATGAGTTGGGACCGACACGGGGGTCATTTGGTTAGACCATACAGACTGTAAAAACAGTCTGGGACGCAAAGTTACCGTCAAGTTTCACGTCACACACAGGTTTGTGTTGTCATAATTTTCACCTCCCCTAAATCGACCCGTCCACACCTGAGATGTTCAGCAATCTTTTCCTTGAGTTGTGTTCACCAGCTCTGGTCTTTCTCTTTGTAGAACCTAGCTATTAGAATTTAGTAATGAACCAAACATATGTTTTATAGACAGGCCTGTATTTAATTTGTATTATTAATAAAGTAATTTAAATAAAGTAAATAATTCGGTGCATTGTCTTATTGATTAAAAATGTATATTTTTAATTAAGCCAATTAAAGAGGGGGAACTAAATCGCATCAACACGTAGAGGTATTCAAACATTTGCACAAAGTATCACAGCCACGACAACGGGGTCACGAAAAGTAAAATAAAAATACTTGGCATCCGACCATCCTCATCCTGGATGTTGACAGGTCAGAATCATCTCCTATTAAATCTCTCCTAAAAGCCCATTTCCGACTGGGTTGTAAGTGGAAATTGACGTGTTGGTTTCTTGTAAAGTAATTTGTAAGCCTTGTTTTAAGAAAATCCAAAAATGGTTATAATCATCGATGAAGAATCAGCACTAAAATAAATAACATGCATAAAGAAACAACAAAATATCCACAAATTATAGCCATTTAATATTACCAATGCAACTTTTGGAACATATGTACAATCCAAGTTCCTACATATTTCAGAAAAAAGGTGTAAGGCAGTATGCATATATTCTGGTACTTTTTGTATCAACAACTCTTCCAGATTGTGTTTATTTAACGTGTTATAGTGAATTAGAAAATGTGTGGCATATTGTTTAACTAAATTTGATAGCACATTTGAATTACACATGTATTTTTCTTCTAGGCATTATCAACCATGTTGTTCTCACAATATGTATAGTGTCTCAGGGAAAGAACTGATAAGACAGGCACTAAAACAAGATGTGATCATACAGCATAAACATAGGCCAATTCATAAGGAATAGAAATCATATTTGCAACCGGCAAAATATTGAATTAAAAATAATCTGTAAGGTTTGCCTTTTGAATGAATATTTGGTGTGGACTTTGAAATCAAATACCTATTAGTTGTGCTTCAACTACTATAGCCAGTGCATTTCTTAAATGTCATGTCCCATGTTAGAAAGCATGTCAGATTAAAGAGTGAATCCGTTTTCCTATTACTGTATTGGTCATTTTCCTTCACGGTTTAAAGGCGCAATTCGATCAAACTTCAACCAAAAGCCAAAAGATAGGAAGGTTTAGTTGCTTCTGAAAGAGCTTTGGAACTCTGGAGCCCAATGTAATCAGTTGAACATGAAATCTTCAAAAAAAGATTTACGTTTGATTAGCTCGGTCTGTGGCTATAACCTGCAAATAGCGGGGCCTTGATGTTGATTTTAGATTTTTTTGATTTTCTGTATGATAGTTTGGAAATGTTGGAACGCTGGGAGATTGCATATGCCCGGGGAGATAACTAGTGGGGTACTGGGGAAAAGGCATAGTTCCAGCAGGGACTCCCCAGGGAGGGGGTACGTTGTAAGCAGCCGGTGGATAAAGGTGTGGTGAGAATGGGGTTGATGGGTAACTTGGCGTCAGACCCGTTGGAGCTTGTGGTTGAGGTAAGTTGTAGGAGGCGTTTGGAGCAAATGACTGAAGTGCAGCACTGCTCTCCTGGCACCCTCTGTCGCCGTCATAGTTTCTAACCGAGGCTATGTTACACACACTTGCCGCTTGGTCAGTCTCAGAGATATTCACTGGAGCCCCTAATGAGTCTTTCTTCAGAGAGTTGTGCTGTGTGACAGGAGGTCCAAAACTAGATCTGCTTGATGAGGAGGATCTGCTATTGCATCCGGGAGAGAACATTTGCCTCGTCTCTCTTCTTGTCTCCTTTTCGGATTCCCTTCTCTCTCGGTCCTCCTTGTTCCCATACAACCGCAGCTGAATTCGGTTCGACATTTTCCCCAGCTCATCAAGTCCCAAGTCCATACCAATAGTCTGAAACAAATGCTGCATCTCTTTGCACTTTTGCTCCTCCTGTGTCACTTTTACCTCAACCACTGCTTGCGTTGTAGTCAATCTAGTGTTAGCGTTGACATGATTGACGTCAGACATTTCATTAGACAAAGTGTTTTTACTAGGTTGCTCACTCTGTTGTTGTTGGGGTTCATGGTTCTTATTCCAGTATACTGCGTTTTGGTGTGTGTCCTGCCTCCCAGTGCCTCTGTGACATCCAAGAGGATCAGCAATGTTCCGAAGATCAGCAGTGTTCCGATGATCAGCAGTGTTCCGATGATCAGCAGTGTTCCGATGATCAGCAGTGTTCCGATGATCAGCAGTGTTCCGAAGATCAGCAGTGTTCCGAGGATCAGCAGTGTTCCGAGGATCAGCAGTGTTCCGAGGATCAGCAGTGTTCCGAGGATCAACAGTGTTCCGAAGATCAGCAGTGTTCCGAAGACCAGGAACACTGGGAGCCTGACTGACTATCTTGTTGAGCATGTTCACGTCCACCCCTTTGTTGAGCACACTGAGGAAACGCTGGAAACCATTGCTCCTGGGTGTCTGCTCAGGAACACTCTTAACAGGAGCAGGGCTGTGATTGGTGGAGTTATGTTCCGCCTTTGAGAAAAAAACAAAACAATACAAACACTTATCTTTCATAAAAATCAACTGGGCTTCATGTGTGAGTGTGTCTCATATGCAGTACCAATATAAAGCGCATAGAAAACAAATGGGAACAATTTGCTCAGAGAGTTCTAAGGATAAGACCTTGCATCATTCAATCTTGCAAAAAGGCCTACCCTTCTGCTAGTTTCACTCCCTGGAAAGCTGCTGCTGTGTTGCCAGGGATTATAGTTCAGATGGGAAGCGGATTCATTTTGGTCTCGTGTTGCATCATACACCTGGTCAGAAGGTTGACAAAAATAGATTTGGAAAAAAATAGAAGTCAAGTTGATATGTTAGTCAAAGTGAAGTAATAGTCATCCTAAATAATCAACCGCTTGAGCAATATCTTCTTAAAAGGCCTGAAGCATTGCAGGATGCAATCTAAAAATAAATTGGTTGTTTCTGAAATGTAGCACTTGCAGCAGTTTGCTTATCTGATGAATTGCATGTATTTGCATGATTCTTGCAATTTCTGGGTTGCATCTTTATTGTTGAATCCACTTATTGCAAGTCGCTTGGATAAAAGCGTCTGCCTAATAAATGTAATGCAACAAATATTTCAATACCTTTGAAGAAGAGTCTGGTAATTGCTTTGTGTCACGCGTCACGTTCCTGTCTTGCGTCTGTCTGTCCATGGCATATTCAGATGGATGTCTGTACGCAAAGTCTTCAGGAGTTGGTCTACGTTTTTTTGAATCTTCAGGCCTTTTATCATAGTCTATATCATCTTTTGTTGGTGGCCAAGATCTGAAATCACTGTTGAGCCTCCTGTGTTGGAAATGGTCCTCAAGACTTTTCCTCCTTTCAGAGACTCTGTGCTCTTGTGAAGTACTTTTCTCCGGGGATAAGTACCTAAATCTTGTATATTCCCCGTCCCCACCACCGCCGCCTTTGTCAGGTATAACACATCTCCGTTCTGGGCTCCTTTGGTTTCGATTGCGATGAGATGGCTCTTTGCTGTAGGCCCTCTGTAGTGAATCACTGTACTGATGCTTTCCCTTCGTCCCGGCAGAGTCTTTGGGATGCTCTCCATAATAAGTGCGGTGAGAGTCCCGTGATGTGTTACTGCGACATCCTTGGGGTTCTCTCCATCTCTCATCATGGTCACCCCTTTCCCTTGGGCTTCGCTCTCTAAACTGCCGCCTTGGAGTGCATTCCAATTTCTTTGAGTTCATCCTCAGGCTCCGTGTTGGTTACTAGGTGATTATCAGTGGTGTGTCTGCAGAAAAACGTAAACTTTAAATAACTATGTTGAAGTCCACAACATACTGAAATTGCTCAAGCATAAAATATGACATTTCAGATAACTTGTTTTAATCGTCCTATATTAATAATGTTTAAAGTATACAGCCATCTGAAAAATAATACAGGCGTACAATAAACCATACGATCATAGATAAGAGCATACATCCGTTATTCAAGTATAACATTTCAGTATTCAACCAATTCTCTAACACAACTCAACATGACGTGTATCGTTAAGATCTGAATACATTGTAAAAATACAATGTGGGCTAAATACACATATCCTTGCACGACCTACAACGGGAAATCAATGTTCAGTTTCAGACCCACACATGGACCTGATGCTAAGTGAAATAAGGCTAGCACCTTCAGCTAGTCAATTTAACTGTTTGACCCGATACACATGTCTACGCTATAAACAGACTCTACATAGCGTTTTAGTTATATTTGTTGTGGCTGTCGATGGTGAATAAGATATTCAGCTATCTGTTACATAGCACTCCACTAATTCACGGAGCAGCTGCAGGATTGTGTTTGCTATCTGAAATGCTCGCTAGCTCTTCTACAGTTACGGAGCAGGCCTACTGGTACCGTTTCTGCCGGATGTATTCTTCATAACGGACACCGATGTCATGTGTAAATCTTGTTAAACTTGCAATCCACACGGAAATATTATTAACTGTTATCTCAATTTCTTGTCATATTTACTTGAAGAACGTTACCTCTTGTCGACTTCTTCATTTCCATTCACGTCATGACGTGAGGTCGCTGCAGCCACACTGCCCTCTACAGGTATAAACTTGATATATATATATCTATATATATAGAGAT
>JAOPJO010000111.1:20048342-20060343 GCA_027123675.1 Molva macrophthalma
CCCCCCACCTAGCTCCCCACGGCCACGCCGCGTGAGAACTTGGGGTGTGTTTTGGGGGCGGTAGTGTTATGTGGTAGGCGGATTTGGGGGATTAAAGCGCTTGCGCAGAATCCCTTTGATAGGAGTTTGTACTTGCATAAACAAACACACAAGCAAACACACACAAGGCATCGGATTGTTGGATGTATTTACACGTTTAATTACGTTTTATGCTTCTTTTGGTGTGATACATCAATCTCACATCAAGCCCCTTCTCTCTTTTCTTCCTCTGCAGGTATTTCTTCTCTGTGGACGTCCCGCTAAACAATACAAACTCTGAATCCTCGGCCCTCATCATCAATCTCTTACCTGCAGTAGACGTGTCCATGGCCCACCCGTATGAACCCTGGCTCAGAACAGCGCCGCCCGGTGGCAGCTCAGAAGATATGAACATTCCTTCCTGGTGGGACCTCCACACCGGGCCTGGGAGCTGGATGGACCTGCAGGCCGGCCAGGGCGTGGGACTGCCTGCCGTTGGCACGGGGAGCACAATGGGACTCCAGTCCTCTTTGGGCCATTATGGCTCCGAACCCCAGCTGTGTACTCTGCCACCGGCTCAGCTAGACCCAGGCTGTCACTCGGCTCACCTCTTCCAACAGGAAGGCTTCAAGATGGAGCCACTCGGCCCAGAAATGCTGCAGCAGGAGCGATTCTCCATGGAGGAACCACAGGACAATGCGGGCACAGCTCGACCCAAGTCCCAGCGCCGTTCCTCTTCCAGGGGCGCTGGCCAGGCGGTGTGCCGTTGCCCTAACTGCGTTCATGCCGAGCAGATGGGTCAGAGCACCGATGACGGCAGGAGGAAGCACATGCATAACTGCCACATACCTGGTTGTGGCAAGGCCTACGCCAAAACCTCCCATCTGAAGGCTCATCTTCGCTGGCACAGCGGAGACCGTCCATTCGTCTGCAACTGGCTCTTCTGTGGCAAAAGGTTTACCCGCTCGGATGAACTTCAGCGCCACCTACAGACACACACTGGCGCCAAAAAGTTCAGCTGTGCTCTGTGCCCCAGAGTATTTATGCGAAATGACCACCTGGCAAAGCACATGCGCACTCACGAGTCCTCACCGGGGCAGGCAGAAGAGAGGGTGAATGGAGAAGGCAGGATGGATAAGGGCTTGGATACGCCGACACCTCCTCAATCTTCCTCCCATGCGCCTGCAGCCGATGCGTCAGAGCCGCCCGCCAAGATGAAATGTGAGACCGACCCTGTGGTCTCAAATTGAACAGGGTCGTCTGGCTAATTGCATTGCATTCTAAAGAATTGAATTATCATTCGACTGTTACTTTTCTTTATGTCTGACAAAGGCCTTTGCTGTTGTGGGCAATCTGATTATCACTCCGCTCCTTAGTCAGAAATTAATCCATTCGAAGACTATTCCCATAGCTAGATGTTTGGGCCAAGCAACTTTGTAGTATCAGCATTAGTCTGTTAGAGGCACTTTAGAAAAAATTATAATATTATAATCAATGGACAGAGAAATTAGAAAATGTTTACATATGTTATATGAAAAGTTGGCAAAGGTCTGGTAACAGAGGGATGCTTTTTATTTGAATGAAGCCGTTACCAGCTGCTTTGTAGACACAGTGAATCTAGACAAGATGTCAGCCTCGACAGGCTCGCTTTCCTCTATCTTGCCCGAATGAAGCGTCTATCCAAGCTGGAGTCAACCCTTGTTTCTAGGACTTCAACCGCTGCTGTTATCAATAGGACATATATTAAGACGTGGAATAATTTAACCTGAAGGGGATTTGGTGATACGTGTTCAGTGAAAATAGGTAACCAACACTGTTACTTGACCAAATGTGAACCGTGCATTATGCCCAATGCAAAGTTCTTATATTTTATGTTACCATTTTTTTTAGCAGCATTTATGTCAGGGCAAAAATGTTGTTTTTTTTGTGAGCATCAAACATCTATAATCCTGCAGTTCCTGCATCTTTTAATTGTACGACACTGGATACTGGAAAATAACTCTTTTCTCATTAGCCATTTTATATTGTTCCACTAAATGTCATACATTCAGGCATTGTATCTTTATGCAGTGAAATTGCAATTGAGAAAAAACAAGTTTGCTGTGCAATGGCAACATTCTGTTCAAACTAAATATGAGAATTTATATAATGTTACTGGAATTCAAAATGTATAGAATATGCAATTTTATTTCAGTGGAAATGCTGAAGATGTTTTTCAACAAAAATTATAAATGAATGAAAATGACTGAATTAAACAACTTTTGTTTTCGGTTTTAATGAATTTTCAAGAACAATTTTGTGTTTAATGATCTTCTTCAGGATACATCTAATTTATATGTCAATTATAAATATGTCATAATGTCGATTCCTTGTAATCCTCTTTGTGAATGATGGTCTGTTGACTCTGCCGAGTCTGTTTAAAGGAATTCAAAATACCACTGAAGAATATCATCAACTTTCTATGTCCATTCCACATAAAACTATAATTGTTCATGGATGTTGATATTGGATATTGTCTGAATAAAGAATACATAAGAGGGATCTCGACAACTTAACCACTACAACACTACTAGCATTTCATTGGCTGATTGCTTTAATAATAGGCACAATAGTTGTGTAGCAGGCAATACAAGCATCTTTACAGGTTTAATAGTATTAGGATGTATGTAAACAAAGAAAGACTTAACATTGAGAATTATACCATTTGAATTAGGGAATGATACATGTTAGAGGCTCTATTTTGCTGAATTTATAATTAGAAACTAAGGAATGAGAGCAAAGTAGTTCATATTTGTCAATTGTTTACTATTGTAATATCTATTGTTATCATAGGCTAATGTTTTTTTCCTTTGTTGTTTGTCAAAGAACAATATTAAAATTGTTCTCTGTTTGCTTCGGGGTATTTTTAGATATAGATATTTTAGATATTTTAATAAATAATTTATGTACCTACGTGTAGCTGTTTGTATTTTTTTATCAATACAAATATCTTATGGAATAAACAATAATGCTACAGTGAGTGTGCTTATTTTTTACATGATCAAAATAAGGTCAATTTATAACACGCAGACAGACTTACACAGGCTCACACACACACACACAACACAAATGTGCAGCATGCATTAGCTTAAAATAAAGCGCACACCATTTTCAACAACTCAACACACACTCATACACGCGCGCACACGTACACACACGCACACACACGTGCGCGCACACACACACACTATCAATCTATAATTTTATATACATATAATGTAATGTATAATGTATATGTATGTAAATATATATATATATATATATGTGCATTATGCTATGTATATATATATGTGCATTATGCTATGAATATATGTATATATGTATATATAGCGGACAGGACAGACCCAAACTATGGGCAATCTATGCAATAGATATACCGTATATTATTTTTGTTGAAGATTCGTCCCTACAACCATATTTGCACGACTTATCAGATACATTCGATTCTGGTTGACACCGCGAGACATTGTGACGAGACCGGAAAAAGAATTAGATATAACAGGAAGTAAATACAAGTACCATACAAGTAGAGAAAGCTAACTGGCTGGAAAGCCGACGATATTCTGGCTTCGGTTTTTCAAAACAAGGCACATTCCATAAACAAACATCTGTGTTTAACCATTTCATAGTTGGATTACCCCAATATTTTGTCAAGATGGGAGGCGGCGATCTCGTAAGTAGTAACTTTAGCTTTGATTTTGTAATAACGTATACAGGCTAACGTTAGCCCGTTATGTAATGATACCACGACGAAATGCCCACAACTAATCATGTCTTCTTCTTTTAAAACAGAACTTGAAGAAAAGCTGGCATCCCCAGACTATGAAAAATATAGAACGGGTCTGGAAAGCAGAACAGAAACACGAGGCAGAATGCAAGAAGATAGAAGAGCTCCAGAAGGAGTTGAAGGACGAACGAGCAAGAGAAGAAATCACCAAATTCGCTCAGGAAACCGGTGCTCTCAAGTTAGTACGCCGTCATAACGTCGCTTCTTTCTAAATAGTCGCTTATTTATACAGGGTTGCCAAAAAAAGGAAAATAAAACATCGTTTTATCTCATTACATGTGTGCCCCAACAGGAAAAAGGATGACCGTTTGGACTGGATGTACCAGGGTCCAGCGGGCCAGGTGTCCAGAGATGAGTATTTGTTGGGACGTCCCATTGACAAGCAAATCACGGAGCAGTTTGAGGAGCCCGAGAGCGGCCCATCAACCCAAACCGGCCTGCTGCCCGGCTCCATCTTCAACCCTACAACCCCTGCATCCACCCTGGACTTGGCTGCCAAGATTAGGGAAGACCCGCTTTTTGAAATCAGGTCAGTACTTGTAGTAATATTTTAAATGTTGTTATTATTGCCCTCACGACCGAAGACTTATGTATACCATATATTAAACCTCTTGTTGTTTCCATGACACAAAACAATTGTTTAAATTATGACAGCGCTATGCACATTTGTTTTCAATCCTTACTTTAAATATTAAATTAATATCAAACCTAATTGTACTATATGTTTCAATATAATGATTTTCTTATTCTCGCCTAATGAGGAGTAGTAGCTGGAATTACATTTCAATCAGTCAGTTCCTTTTAGGTTCTGGCTTTATTTGCACATTAGAGCCGTGTTATTGTGTTGTTTTTCATCTGTGTCCTGTTTTGGTATTGAAGGAAACGTGAAGAGGAGAAAAAGAGGGAAGTATTGACTAATCCGGTTAAAATGAAGAAAATCAAAGAAATGGTAAGATGAAAATAAAATTGTTATTTGAACTGTTTTGTTGGCTAGGATAGTAACAACCTCCAAGTGCATTGCTAGTTATTAGTTGCTTTATTTTTTTTGCAATATTACAACGTGCCAATGTTGATTGCTTTTGATGAGTGGTGTATAACTGACTTTATAAAATAAAATGTTTGGCCCCTCACTAAACACACCTAAACCCATCTACTCCTAAACAGCTGCGACAGAATCTTGAAATGGAGAAGAAGAAGAAAAGGAAGAAGGAGAAGAAGGAAAAGAGGGGAGACAAGGAAAGGAAGAAGGAGAAGAAACACAAACGTAGGACCACAAGTTCGAGCTCTGAGGAGGAGGAGGTCCACAGAAAACATGGGTATGTACTAGGGATGACCTCAAATCTCAGATGACTTGATTCTTTGATTGAATAACCCCATTGTGTTATGATAGTGGCACTATCCAATCATTTTCTTATTGAAGTAGAGCACCTTCTAGACCGTAAGCCTAGAAGGACACACAATTTCAGGAAAAAAAACTTCTAAAGTTTACCAGTCGCACTTTTGAAAATGATTTTCTTCATCGGTACTCGGTAGTGCATTTCCGCAGTTCTGCTAAAATGAATGCTGGCCCATTTGGTCTTTAGTCTATGCTAAAACGCAATTTTCAAATATATTTTTACTCAGGCAAACCCTTTTGCATTCTCTTTATCGATGCAGGTTTTGTCACGATGGGATGTGAATACCATGCACAATCAGACAGAACGGAGCTCTATGTTTCCCCAGACACTGTTTGATTTCATAGATGTATTGTATTAATACAACATTAGTCTATATTATAGTACATAAGGCTAATAGTAATATTCCTATATGATTCGACAATTGGTTAACATTGGGTCTGGCCGGAAGAATCAGATACGACTATGCAAAATCTTAGTCGAGGACAACACTTCATACATGCTTTTTGGTGTGTTGCTTGCTTCATGATAAATCTTGAGGATATCTGGGTGTTTTTTTTTATCCTTAGATCACATTCCAAAAAAGAGAAAACCCAACATACTGACAGGCCCAACTCCCAGAATATTCCTGGCTATGGACTTCAAGTGAGTAACTCCCTTTGTTGGTTGAGTAATTATCTCATTACAGATGTCCCAACGGTTGGATAAAACCATTTCCTCACCTTTCAGTTTCCAGGCAGTAGACCTCACCAGTCCTCGGCTCCCTCTACTCACCCGGGCCGTCGGGAAAGAAGCCGGTCTCGGTCTCCCAACAGGAACGGCACGGAAAACCACTCCTCCCACCACTCTGACAGCAAGGTCTACCACAGAACTGCGAGTCCGCAGAGGGAGCGGTACCAGAGACAGAAGACCAATCGTTCCAAGTAAATCCACATATTATCATGGGCGACCATAGCTCAGGAGGTAGAGTGGGATGACTTGTAACCGGAAGGTTGCTAGTTCAACCCCCGGCTGAGTGTCGAGGTGTCCCTGAGCAAGACGCCTAACCCTAACTGCTACTGATGAGCTGGCAGTCGCTGTTTGCGGTTGACACCGCCCTAAATATAAATATCATACAATATGATTTTAAAAGAATATATTTTGAGAAAGACTATGCTATTCAGCATCACAGATGTGTTCCCAGCTAGCATGGCGATCTAATAGTGGTCACTTTGTATAATGATGGTTCAGTCTCGAGGGTATTACTTTGTGCGGAGTCCCAAAACCGCTTTTAAACTCTATCACATAGTCTTATTGAACCCATTCCATTGAGTTTGATTCTAACATGCCATAATTTGTCAACATAGGCAACTCTCGGCTGAGGAGCTAGAGAATAAAAGGCTGGAGATGATGGGCTTTGCTAAGCAGAGGGATGAAGAGAGGAAGGTAAATGTGAAGAGATACAAGAAACAAGATGAACAGGAGAAGGAACTGGAACAAGGTGTCAAGCATGTCCGCCATGCTGGATTTATCCAGTAAGTGTTCATTCAATATGTTTTTAACTATATATTTTCTATTTGGTATACCTAACTTTCTTTTAGTCCAAGGGCAACATGCCCAATGTCATCCGTAAACTTTTACGTGGTAACAACCATACCTTAACTATTTAAAATGAAGCAATAGTTAAACTGTTACTCATTAATACAACAATACATTTGTATTATTGTATTAATAACATTATTGTAAACTACAGTAGTGGCTGTTTATTGTAATGAAAATGTTTATAACATTAAGTAATAGTGAACTTTTATCAGATAGTAAAGCTTTGCACGTTTTGGCATAAGCATTTGCCATTAGCACAATTCTCTGCATCCTTTGTGCGTCTGTCACACATAAACATACAGGGCAGTACTAAAATGTATTTCTTTACCCTCAGCAACATGAAGCTGGAGAGCGCTGCCAGTTCCTCATTGGAGGACCGAGTGAAGAGGAACATCCACTCCATTCAACGCACCACAGCCTCGCAGGAGAAGAACTTCATGAGGAGATGATAAACACAGAGAAAATATTACCTTTATTCATTTGTGGTAGAATGGTGGTCTTTGTAAGGGAGCATTGCTGTCTGCGCTGACTGCTTTGTAAACGTGTTAGGATGGGGCGGCTCCTGTGATTTCAGTCTTGGGTTTCACCCGAGCACAGGTTGTAGCAAACAAGCAACCAGTGGTTATTTTCCAGTGCTAGAAGGCTATTTCTTCAGTCTGTGTGACCTCCACTTTGTACAGTATATTGTTCAACAGTGTATATATTGTTTTGGTTTTAGGATTTGTATCATGCATATTTTGTCAAGCTGTTTCTCAATCAATGTACTCTAAAGTGATTTTATTAAACCGATTAACTTTATGTAAACGGGGTACAGACTCTTAATTGTTGTCCTTTGTGCAGTCTAGAGGTGTTTGTCACAGAGGCGAACAAAATCTGCGTAGTATTGGATTATTACACCCAAGAATAAGATGTGTGGAATACGAAATTGATCCCACATCGTGTGTAGGTTTAGATAATTCAAATGTTGAAATGAGGTTTCCAAGTGTCATTAATCAAATTTATTTTTTACATTAATTAGTTGAGTAGATGTTTGGTAAAGCTCATGCTGATTTTTACATTTAAACGTGTGTACGTGAACTCAACGACGTTTTAAAGACTAACCAAACTCCTTTTCTCCACTTTTTACTAATTTGCTTTCACTTTAACCATAGACCTGTCCTCAACCATCCAATACATACAGCCTTTCTTTGTGGACACATAGAAATTGTCCAATTACAACAGGTTTTACTTCAGAAAACTTACCAATCGCCGTGAAGCATTTGGTGACGTAGTTCAGCCAAGCATATCTCGGAGGTCCGTCTTCTATATCGTGTAGTCACTGGCTAGCAGAAACCGGGTTGACAAAAAGCAAACATCCAAAGTATCCACCATGGTAAGAAAGTGTGCCTGAAAATAATCGTTGTTAGACTGCTGTTACATCGGTTACTAACATAAAAAATGGCTCTAAAAATCGTAACTAACAAACAACGCTAGAAATTGCTATGGACAATTTAGCATCCATGTTAGCCAATGTTGTCACTTGCAACATCATGCTAGGCTAGCTAAAATTGTCTCGTTTTAGATTTAAGTAGTAATATATTTGGCATGTTATTTGTGTCTGGTTTTGGTTTTATGCGAATGTTATTTTTATGGTGACGTAAGCATGGCATTAAATAATAACACTTAGGGCTTTAAAAGGTAAAATAACCGGCTACTAGCCGGATGCTATGCTTGTAACGTTAGTAGCATACACAGTGTGCTTTAGTATTGAACCATACACAGTATGCTATAGTATTGAACCATACACAGTATGCTTATTATTTAACCATACACCTTGTGCTTTAGTATTGAACCATATACAGTGTTCCTTAGTATTCAACCATGCACAGTGTACTTTAGTATTCAACCATACATCGTATGCTTCAGTAATCAACCGGACATAGTATGCTTTAGTATTGAACCATATCTGTCAGTAAGAACTAACGACACGCAACTACGTATATTTTAAAAATAAAACTAAATTGCTAGTTTTTTTCCCCGTTTTTTTAATTGATTTGTAATTCATGACTAATTAAACGCAGCTTATGAGATGACACCACATTACCCGGAGGGCAATACAGTTGTTAACAGCAGCCACTCCGATTCATTAACATATTTCAACCCATATTTTCATGTCCGTAGCTTCAACAATTAAAAGGAAGTTGTCAGTCCCCAAACAAGGCTTTCACAAATTTAAAATATTGGAATGTATCGAAATTGAACAATTTAGGAACCTTTCTCATTTCTTTTCTCTTTTTTTCCCAGTCTATTATGTCCTATAACGGTGGAGCCGTAATGGCAATGCGGGGGAAAAACTGTGTGGCCGTTGCAGCTGACCGCAGATTTGGTGTCCAAGCTCAAATGGTCACAACAGATTTCCAGAAGATTTTTCCCATGGGAGACAGGCTGTATATTGGCCTGGCTGGACTTGCTACTGATGTACAGACAGTGTGAGTAGCCTTCCTGAAGTCTCTTCCACTGTGGATGGTTAACTAAAAATATTTATACCATTTGTCATATGTATAAGAAGCCAATAAATAAATAGATGGGGTTATGGTTAACAAATGGGGGGGGGGGGGGGTGATATTTTCAAAGAATTTCCAAAATATACCCAATATATACATCGGTAATATGAAGCACCTTATAGCCGTCATTAATTAAATACATGATTACCAAATACATGTGTAGAGAGGTTTGTAATTTGCTGGTGTGGTGTTATGTTTAGATCCCAGAGGCTAAAGTTCAGACTGAACCTCTATGAGCTGAAAGAAGGGCGGCAGATTAAGCCCAAAACCTTCATGAGCATGGTGTCCAACCTGCTTTACGAAAAGAGGTGAGTTAGTCTATTTAGTGATAGTGTTTTTTGTGGTACATTTATTTTGACTCTATAAAAATGTGTGTGTGTGTGTGGAAGAGGTGGTCATTGGAACAGCTTGACAGCAGCCTGCCCATCCTGTGGAAGAACAAACTACGGTTTAAACCTGTAATAATTCGACCACGGCCTTACAACAAGGGGTCATCAAATTAGAATCCATGTTCCAATATACCACTGACCTTCACTCTTAAAAAAATAATAATAATCCTTGACTCTAATGGTACAACTCAAGTGCTCTTGTGGTAACAGATAACCTGTATGTTCCTCTCATTAGGTTTGGGCCATACTACATCGAGCCGGTGATTGCCGGCCTGGACCCCAAGACATATGAACCATTCATCTGCTCACTGGATCTGATCGGCTGCCCCATGGTGACCGAGGACTTTGTTGTGAGCGGCACCTGTTCAGAGCAGATGTACGGCATGTGTGAATCTCTGTGGGAGCCAGAGATGGTAAGTTTGGTGTGATGCATAGGTCTGTAGTTGAAGAATAACATGCAGCTTTCAATAATAATAGGGTAACTTTGCATTCATCTCCATTTGTCTTCCGGCTTTGTTATTGCAACAACTGCCTCGAGGCATTAGATTTAATTTATTATGCAAAGCAGACCAATTTAAAACTTTGAAACTTTGACATCCATAAAGTTTACCTACTTCTTCAAAAGGAATTTGATAGATAAGATGCATTACATTATTTCTTAATTTTGCTTCAATTGGATTACATGTTCACTGCTCAGTCATTGTAAACACTTGACTCTAGCAGATTTGTAGATTGGGGATCATTGATCTGAGAAACGTATCTTAATATGTGTAGGAGCCAGAGGACCTGTTTGAGACCATCTCCCAGGCCATGCTGAACGCAGTTGACAGAGATGCAGTCTCTGGCATGGGGGTGATTGTACATGTCATGTAAGTGGAGCATTTATTCCAGGCAGAGATTTACAGGTTACACCCAGATGACGCTATAATAATCCTGTTTTTTTTCTACCTCGCAGTGAGAAGGACAAGATTACCACACGCACCCTGAAGGCCAGGATGGACTAGAGCCCTTCTATTCTGCAGCCTGAACAACTACCCAATTTGTATAAAATATCCCATGCTTGTATGTTTTTTGTTATTCATATTGGTCAATAAAAGACCTTTGGGCCAACAATCAATTCTGATTTGTGTTTTTCTTTGTAACATACAAAAGGGATCTACAATAATAAAAAATATGCGCTATTATGCAACTATTGAACTAGAATCAATTTGTCTGTTTGGCTCAAGAACACCCAAAACTAAGAGGGTGAAATTGGATCTAATGCAAACACTGAAAGGTGATATGGGCCAAACATTCAGTATGCTCTTTTCTATAAAACTACGGTCTGCAATATGTACAAGACAGGTTGGCCAGTGTTATCCCCACAAATGTAATTTTATAAAGCGGCATTAGAAACGGTAAGTTACTGAATTAAAAGTACTTGTTTTACACCCAGTCATGGTCCAAGTTAAAACTCCCTTTAATATGCAATGAATCATTTTCAAGTAACCTTTTCTAATGTCTGGTAACAAAACAATACTGTATACAAACACAAAATTGCTACATTAATGTAAACAAGATATAAAAATGATTCTTATGGTAATAAAACAAGTATTTGATGTAGAATTCCCCATTTTTTTAGATCATTTTTTTTTCTTCCATCGACCAACCTCCGAGCTCACATTTAAATTTCTGAAATATTCAAAAACAATATGGCAACGTAACATTTAAACACCTAGGTATTTGTTTTAGTCATCACACTCAGATGCTAAGGTCATTGTTTCAGCTTACTGGCGGAGTCATGTACATATCAGCCATGCATTTTTTTTTATATTGCATTCATTTACGTAAAACCATTATATGTTCATAAGTCGATCACCTGTTGTCTTTCGAATTTGTTGCTATTTTGTTTTTGTTTACGAAGCCTTGTGGCTATAGGTTTAACAGTTGTCATGCGATATGGCTATTCTGCATCGGTTGTTTGTGTGTGCGTGTACACATGTCTGTGTTCTTATATGTGCAAGAAATACTACAACGAGAATGGAAACCGAACAGAGAGAACTAACGAGACGCTTAATGCAGAAGCGGACACTCATTCAAGGCATTAGTGACACAGTTCCCGTGCTGGCATGGGGGAGATCGGGGCGGTGCCGTGGAGGGGGGACGAAGAAATGGAGGCCAGGGAGATTTCCAACTAAAATGTCAAATTCTGTGCGACGAGTCGTCCTTTCAGGCGTTACACTGTGTGACGGAGGGGAGCGTGGCTCGGGG